>CAMQGK010000052.1:26502500-26992500 GCA_947000775.1 Pterois miles | reverse complement strand
CGGTTATTGATCCCAACATGGTCGTAGTGGCCAGCGGTGGTACTGGAGTTTCTGTGTCCGTCACGTGACGCCATTGGACCCAAAAAGACTTTTGCCTCATAGACTTACATTATGAAAGAGACCAATGGGACTCAGCGGATAATTTTATCTAAATATTAGGTCCTAAAAATTGTAAAACACACTAATGGCCGAATCCAGTTATTTCCTTCCTCTGTTTATGTCTACGGAGACCCGGACCGTGACGACAGCGTAATCCGTAATATTGGGACCCCGTGACCGAGTCATATGACTGCACCACTGTGGATAGCACATATGCGCACTAGGGCCCAGTAAGAACCGGCTATTTTTCCAGACCCAGAAGTCTACCCACTGACTTCATGCACCATTGAGTAGCTTTCATAGGAATGAACCGGGGCCTCCAACGCTCGATCCAGTTCTCTATACATCCTTGATTTCAACCCTCCAGAACCCAAATCCTAGTCCATTACACTGCAACATACATCAGACTTCACAATGGTTTTACTACAAAATTAAAACATTTTTTTTCATAAATAACTATTTATTATAATATAAATAAGCAGTTGCCCCTGATATTGTTGGCTTAAAAGTGTTTAGTCAGTTTCACTACAATTTACACTTTTATTAAAAAAGTGCAGCTGGACAGATGAAAAAATGAAACAGTTACGGGGTGAAAACTCTTTCTTTATTTATACGTTTGTTACTTCAGTGCAGAAAATGATGAAAGACGCCCACTGGCATTTCTTATTTAAATTATTATTATTATTTGACTAGAGGGGGACCAGTGCCCCCCAGAAGGTGGCGTCCTAGGCGACCGCCTATATGACCTGTGCCTCCCAGATTTCTTGTTCCTCACTGAAACCTGGTTTGAGTCTGATGAATCATGTCCCCACAGTTCTGACGATGCTAGCTCGCCTAGCTTTTAGTGGTCGTTGAGGAGGTGTTACAGTTCATTTTTGATAAAAGCCACCTACAGTTTGAGTCTGGTGGCTCCTACTCCAACTCTAGGCCTCTTACATCCTCAGAACAACTGCTTTTAAGTATATAACGATCGAGGTAAGAGGCTAAAGGAGGCCGTGCCTTTGCAGTAGCTTCTTATCAAATGTTCCTCCTCCACTGACACTTCTAAGACAAAGACGTGCTTGTTTTCAGTGGCCTTTGGTTACTTTAAGTGGTTTTAATGCTTTCGTATTTTACATACTTTTACATTTGTGCAGATATTACATTACTGCCTTGTATTTTTTTAGGGTTGTCATTCGATTGAAATTGTCTATGATTGATCACAATGAATCACAAGTCGTTTTTATCTGTTCAAAATACTTAATCATGAAGGGAGATTTGTCAAGTATTTAATACTCTTATCAACACGGGAGTGGGGAAACATGCTTGCTTTATGCAAATGTATGTATATATTTATTATTGGACAAACATTGTCCAGAAACCCTCACAGGTACTGCATTTAACATAAAAATATGCTCAAATCATGACATGACAAACTGCAGCCCAACAGACAACAACAGCTGTCAGTGTGTCAGTGTGCTGACTTGACTATGACTTGATCCAAATTGCATGTGATTATCATAAAGTGAGCATGTCTGTAAAGAAGAGACTGGTGGGAACCCATAGACCCATTTACATTCACATATCTGGAGGTCAGAGGTCAAGGGACCCCTTTGAAAATGACCATGACCATTTTTCCTCTACAAAATTTAGTATGTGTTATTTAACCTTCTTCACTACAAGCTAGTATGACATAGTTGGTACCGATGGATTCCTTAAATTTTCTATTTTCATTTGATTTCAGTATCTTCTCTCTAGCTTTAAAGTGCCACTATAACTTTGACAGTCCTCATTTTATAAACTTTTATTTTTATAAATTGCTCTTACAAGTTTCGTTCTGTTTTACATTTGTGCACATATTTTATTATTGCCTTGTATTTTTTAGTTGCACAGTTAGGAACAGGAATCCTTCCTCGGGGGCGGCACTAGCTCAGTCCGTAGAGACTTGACTTGGGAATCGGAGAGTCACCAAGTCCCCATATGGACCAAATACTGAGTGTGAACGAGTAGCTGGAGAGGTGCCAGTTTGCTTCGCTTGTCAGAGGCAGCCCCCCTCGCTCTGACAGCTCTCCGTTAATGCACTTATATCGGTCCTGTTTGTGCATGTATGTATTTCGGGTCTGCGTGACAGTGTAAAAATAACAACAGAACGCGAGTTACGAGGTGTTGAAAATTAATCACATGATGTGCTATGAACTTTTATTTTAAATGAAATCTGTTCAAAAACCCAGAAATGTTTTGGTGCTCGGATGATGACAGAATAAAATGGCTGTTTCTATTTAATGCTTACAAGCTACTTTTGTATCTCAAGCTTGGAAAAAAATGAGGATGGTTTATTTATTTGATATTATTTGTAATTTATGCTGCTACTCTGGTTTCTGCCTCTGCCTCTTCTTTATTTTCTAAATAATGGTGTCTCGTAAGCCTGTTTGGGCTTGGCATATTATTTATGCATGATACAATAATAAATCAAATTTAAAAAAAATGTTGTTTTGTTGATAATTTACTCGCTGTACAGAACTTTGATCAAATCCAGTTGTGTTTAAACGTGCTCTGACAACATACATTCATTCACAGCTCATATTTTCATACAATAATCGAAGCATGACTGAAATGAAACACTGGCGAAGGCATCTATTCCACATTGTTGTCAGCTCATATTAGTGTCAGATTGTGAGAAATATGCTCATTCACAGCAGCTCAGAAGTGGACATGATGACTCGAGGTGTGATCAGGTTGTTGGTCTTCGCTCAGATATTGTTAGTGAGCTCTGCAGACTGGATGAAAGCTGCTGTCTGCCTGTCTTCACTCATAGCAAACTGAAGCAGGCGTGAACAGGACGGTAATTGTCTGTGTGATCGGATTCTCCTACCTCACTGATGCAGGAAGTCTTTTATTCTGTCTTTCACATCTTTCTGTCCCTCGGACACTGATGGAGTGTGTATTGACAGCGTCCCTCAGCAGAGCCAGTAATGGTCATGGATTGTCGGGGCGCGTTGAGCACAGAAAGACAATAGATTACATTAAGTTTAACAGGAGTGAAGGCCGGCTCGATGCCTGCTCATCAGTGGACTAAGACCATATATGACAACAGGACGGGGGATGGATGTCACACCGCTGACGGGGGACTTGTCGCAAATGTTCAGTTATTTTCTAGATGCTAAAGTTGTCACTCTGTCTCACCTTGTCAGCCATAACACTGACTGACAAGTGGTAGGTGTGTGTTCTTGGAGGTCTTGTTGGAGGAATGCCTAAGGACTGAGGGTTATTTTCATTATTGATTGATCTGTTTATTTCTTGATCAGTCTATGATCAAGACTAAGGAAACCACAAACTGAGAATCTAGAACCATTTTGTCGTTCTTTCTTAAAAACATGATTCAAATTTATGAATGTATAAGAAAACACAAAACCACTTGCTGATTAACTTTCTGTTGACTGACTACTTGAATAACTGCTGCAGCTCTAATTAATAAGACACCCGTAATACTTTGTTGAAACTTGACAGAAGCTACGTGATACATGTAGTTTCAGTAACTGTGATACCTTGAGATGACTGCTACAAACATCACTGAGCCACCACACTTGACATCTCTCCATCTCTTCCTGTCACCTGAACGGATTTCTGATGTTTTAATGAAGTGGATAAACATTTCGGGAGCATAAACTGTATATAAAGAAGTGAGGTCAGAAGTGAAGCCAATTTGAAAACACCAATAACACTGACAGACTGGGATATTAGATCTGAAATACGGTTTCTCTTGGTTATGTTTAAAGTCCTTGCCTGAAGTTTTGAGCTATGCCTCTGCATCTCGTCGGTCAGGACCTGTAGCTCACATTTCATTTCCCTTTTTCTGTCTGTCATTGTTCTGCCTACTGTGATATCTAACTGCAAAGGGACACAAAAAAAATGGCAAATTGCAACTTTATGGGCGCGTCTGCACTGTAACATCATTACCGCAATATCTTTTGTGAATCTGACCCTGGTGGTTGGCTTAAATCCCATCTCCTCCATGTTAGCGGATGGGACATGGGCCAAAATAAAAAGTCAAGACAGTTTTCGTCATTTTAGGTCGCTCCTGTTATGCTTTTGTATGTTCAAGTGTTCATTTTCCTGATAAGTCTGGTTTTTATTAGTTATTAGATGCTATATAAAGGGGGTAAGACGTCATGACCGACAGCTGTGAGTCCCTCGCTGACGAGCTGTGGCCGTTCTCTGCTTGCGATTGGTTCACGTGGACGACCTCGATACTGCGGCTCCACCCCCCCGATCACTGCTGCAGACTCTGGCTCCAAACGACGTCAGAATCTCAAGATGGCAGCACCCATATTCAGGATAGTTTGGCTTCACTTCTGTACGGTGGGAGGAAGTGGAGCCGTGTCGTCCATCTTGATATACAGTCTGTGGTTGGTAGTCTTTTTCTTTTTTTTTTTTTAACCACCATCTGCTGTTGAAGACAATCTAAAGGCTTAACATTTGTTTTGTCTGGTGATTAATTATTTCACTGTTTAACAGTAAAATAACTATTAACTATTAGTTGACCATTATAAATGATGGTTATTATGTCTTATTTTATTTATTTTGACATTTAAATACTGAACTAGGATTCAATAAAGTAATTCATACACTAATTGATGTTGAAATTGCTATTATTATCATTACTCTCAATGTGTACTTTATTTTTTATTATTTTTTGTTTTTTGTTCTTTATCCTTTTTGCTTTGGCAGTGGGTGAGGGTTGAGTGGGAGGGGGCTTTGTTTGGGACAGTCATTTACATTTGTGCTCTGATGTTAAACCCCAAAATTTTGTATGGAAAAGACACAGCAAAACGACTGATTTTTACAATATATTTAATTCGATTTTTTCTTACAAAACAATTCCCTCATAAACCAGAACACACAAAATGCATAAAGAAAACTGTACAGTCAGTTTTGTCATGTCTGAACGTGTTCTAAACATGAACAATGTTATCTACAACAGTGGTTCCTATCAATGTCTATCACACCAAGCGGTTCAGCTCTGCAGCCGCCCCCCCGGACGCGAGGGTTCGAGGAGACGTACGGAAATAGTCATGTGACACTGAAGGCAGATCCAAACAAACGACATGAGCTAGCCAGTGACGTGGTTATACGGTATCAGCAAGCGCAGGTGCAGTCACTTTGTTCTTGCTCTCCTTGGCTCTAGTAGCGATGTCACACTGCTGAGTCGACCTTAAGAGAAAAGCTGACGGACGTGACGATGACGGGGCGGAAAAGTGACTTTTTCACAAGCAACTGTAAACCGTGTGTGACTGTGAGAGATCACTGAGAGGTCAATGATGATCATGTTGAAGGTCTATTTTCATTACATGCATGTCTCAGAGCTGTCCAATACTGTAGATGACTCACTTAGAGCCACTGGGGAGTGACTTTGGATGGGATCGTGACTTTAGGAAGCATCAGAGCCGACTTTTTTAAAACACTTTTTTCATTGATACAGTGAGAAAACTGGGCCACCAATTTGACAAATTTCCATTCAACAACCATAATGTCAGATAGTATATTTCTCTCCTCAGTGCAACAGTGGTCTATCATTAAGTCACTGCCTTCACACAGTTCATCAAACAGGCTTTCACGCCAGAACGTATTTTCATGGCAGATTAGCAGCAAATATCTAAATCACAAACGAGAACGACAGATCGGCTTCACTCCTGCGTTTACTGTTTTTCTTTTCTAACACAGCAGCTTGGTTTCTACCCTACACATTGCATCGCATTGGGGGAGTTACAGGCACAACTACGTATTAGGAGATGATGATTAATATATAATTTGGGCTGCTGTTGGTTTCTGGGGGATATAAACAGACCACATGAGCAGATATACTCCATAAGACTCCAGCTGGACTGAGAGCGGTACAGCCTAAAGATGGCGTTTTTGGTCTGTATGAGAGATAACTTTCATTTTTCAAACAAGTTTGACGTGCCAAAAGAAAGAACATCAACCACAAAATCCTAAAGGCTGTGAGTATTTGTGCAGTGATTACATACTGTACGTGAAAGACAGCTTACCAAGATCATCAAAGAAGTATTTCCTCTTTCCGTGTACAGACTCAGCATTAGTGCTGCTCTTTCTATCCTCCCATAGTTTTAGTTTTTTGTTTCTAGCTCATTTGTGCTGGTTACAAAGGCTCAATTTAAAAAAAAAAGTCTAGATATACAATGTGGAAAGTTGCTAGTTTTGTAAAAATTAGTTAAATTACTTAATTACTTAAATGACCAGTGTGTACCATTTTGGGGGATCTATTAGCAGAAATGAAATATAATATTCATAACTATGCTTTCATTAGTGTATAATTAACTGAAACTAAGGGCATTTTCACATCAGGGATCCTGGCCCAGATCTGAGTACACGGTACCCCAAAGTCCAGTTTGTTGGATTGGTGTGAACGCTCGATCTGTGTTACCACAGACGTGGAAAGGGAGGGGAGAAAGGAGGGATACTCAGTTGGTTGCAATCTGCAACCACACCGCTAGATGCTCCCAAATCCCGCACACTGTACCTTTAAATGCATATTTTGGGATAATGCAAATTTTGCTTGGCAGCAGGAATTAACTTATTGATTTATTTTATTAGGTAAAATGAGTAAACAGAATCAGATATTGACAACTGAATATTCAGGGCATTCATTTTCTTCTGTAGTTTGAAGCCGGGAGGCACAGAGCAGAGCTTTGCAGCGAGAAAGAAACAAAGACAGAAACTGGCAGCCATTTTAGCCCAACATCTACGACCCATCAAGTGTGACGTCCGAGCTAAGATACGATAAGATAAGATAAGATAAGATGAACCTTTATTAATTCCCGGAGGGAAATTCGGGTAACTATCCACGTATAGACCTCGTCACTACTGTCAAGAGTCAGAGACGTTTAAGAGGCGACTTTAATTTCTGATAACATTATTACATCTGCAGAGAAGCGGCAGTGCTGTCTTGCTGCTAATGGATCATCATTATCATGATTAGTGCAAAATGGCAAGCGCAAATTACACAGAAGACGATTCAGCCACAGAGGGAACATAACTGCTATTTCGACGGATGAAGAGTTGCTGGTGTTTATTCGGTCACTGCCTCCAGACAGATAATACCAGGTTTTTCAAAAGTAGGTATACAATTCTGAATGATAATTATAAACCTGTACAATCATTTCATTTTAGTAATTTAACAGGGAGAATTTTTAAAATAGTACATATTGCTAATGTCTGTAAATCCTGTATGTATCCCTACTTTTGAAAGAGGTTTTGAGATGGAGCATGTTATATCCTGTGTACGTTTTTGTTGCGGACTAGACAGAAACTAATAAAATATATCCTCTGTGTGTTACAGTCGAGTAAAGGTGAATTACTACCACATGGTGAGTGTAGTCTACCTGCCTTGGAGTTTGATCTTGATGCACGGCTCTCTGGGAGGAAGTATAAATGCTCACAGCCAGTCAGATAGCGGAGTTGATGCCACTTTGGCACGGCCTCAGCATGTGGGGTCAGCGTACACCGGAGTCATTACCCTGAGGGAATCTGCTAAGTGGCATTTTCAGGCTCCGCAGCACACAGTTGTGCTGCAGGTACAGAATAAATGTGAGAGACAGCGGAGGACAGATTATACCACTGCAAGAGGACACAAGATGTACTGTTCATTTCTGGTTAGGCTTCCTCTGAGAGGGAAACATCCATCGACGACGGCTAATGGACCAACCGGGCTCTTTGGATAGACAATGTAAATATAGAGGGTATTACATATGTGCATAAAGCCAACCTCTGCCGGCATGAGGAGAATGAAAGCTTTCAGAGGGGGATACAGTACAATACGGTGACAAAGGCGAATAAACGGATGGGTTGGTAGCTTTTAAAAGGACTCAGAACACACATATACTAAAGGCAGACAGGACAGACAGACAGTTTGTGGTGATTATATGCAGCACTGGTGAAAACGACAAACATTGTTGAGATAAACAAAATCGGAAAAGCTTTTTACTCTAAAAAAAGTGAGCATTGTGCATAGTTCATAGTTCGTTAATAACCCCTCTTCAGGTACCTATTTGCTGTGATAACATGGAAGGAAGTGCAATAATGTACAATTCTGTATAGTTAAGTGCACATAGATCACTGTTGCACTGAACGGCATTGACACTTTCTCCCAATAGAAATATCACAACAGGGTTTCTTAATGTTTTCTCAATTACTCTATTTTTAAGTGTACTTTTGTTACAATAAACCCAGGCATGTATCCCTCTCGCTCAGTCCCAGGGTTGAGTCCACAACTTATGTTCACATAAATCTTTATAATAGGTAATTTGGCCTGATCTTTCCTTTTTTTTTTTTTTTTTTATGTCTGTCCCTAATCCTACGGCTTTCTGCTTTTCTATTTTACTCATACCTCGCCGACCCAGACAACTGTGTTCCCTCTCTTGATGTCTGACACCTCGCAGTGCGGCGTTCTCTGTTTGCCGTTCAGGACAAAGAGGGACTCGGCTGACGGCGTCACCAGGTACTGTCCGAACAACCCGCTGGAGACCACCACTCTGTTGGGGCCTCCCCAGGGCCAGGCTTGGGGGTCCAGGGGCTCCTTGAGGCTCCGGAGAACCTCGGTGCGGCCCGAGGACAGATCGGCAAATAGCAGGTCCGTGCCTGAGCCTGAGGTGGCGACAACCACATGCTGGTTGGACTCCGTGAATGACGGCTGGAAAGCCAGATCAGAGACAGCTACGGGCTCGTCCAGTTCCTGGTTCAGACCCAGCTCCCCCTGGAACGACACCGTCTGTACTATCAGCTTGGAGCTCTGCGGGTCAGGCGTCACAATGTAGCGGCCGTCCGGCGACACAAACGGCTGCCCTGTGATGTTTAGGTTTAGACCAATCACTGTGTCCGTCACGCTGTCGATGAGGAGCTGGGGCGGGGCCTGAAGGTGGCTCTTGCTCTGACACTGGACGAAGTAGAAGCCGCTCAGATGTGTGTAGGCCATGTTGACGGGTACGCAGCTGTAGTTCTTCAGGCTGATGGTCTTGACGCGGTGGAAGGTCTCCAGGTCAATCTTGTGTACCGCAGGTTCGTTTTTGAGGAAGACAAAGGCAAACCTAAATCGACAAAGTTCAGAGGAAAGGTTAATAGCCTTTCTAGGTTTTTGGGGTCAGTGATTAACACACATCGAGATTCCCTCCTCGCTTCAGAAGGACAGACGTGATGAGGGAGCAATGAGGTCGCCTGTGTTTTGAGGTGGATGAACGTGGGGCGTGTGCTGTTTTACCTCACGTGGGTGATGATGAGGTTGGTTGGAGGAATGAAGAAGTCGTTGACCCTCTGGAAAGTTGTGCGGATGGCGTGATGGACTTCCCCCACACTGGCTTGAGGAATTACCTGTGGACAACGCACATGAATCCATAAATATTAAATACAAGACATACAAGACCATAGAAGAGTCTGAGCCTGAGTTACAGATACAGGAAGTCGACCCGTCTTAAGCAGAGTCGTTGTAGCTTGTAGCCTCGTAGCACTTATTCATTGAAAAATAAACTGTGCCCTCACTGTCTGCTACACCTGCGTTCACAGCTACAACACCACCAACAAACCCACACTCACCACCGCCACACGGCCTGTCGGACGCTCGCTAAAGTCAAAATTAGCATCTCTAATATCGACAGTGACATGGTTTAGAATATACAGGATTAGGGTGGACAACATAGAAACATTTCCTTGATGTATTGCAGCTTGTTCCAAGTACAAATATTAATTATTACATCATTTTTTTAAAGCCACTGGCATTAGATTTGCTTTGGTGTTTCGCTTCTCCCGCGGCTCCCTGCCTCCCACAGACACTCTCTCCTGGACCAGTGTGTGTGAGTGTTAGTGTGTTGTGTTTGTTTCTGTATCTGGAGGGAGGCAGGGGACGGCGAGAGCGCCTGGAGAGAGCAGAAGAAGTGAAGCATCAAAGCGAGTTTATATATGTTGAGGCTGGAAAAGGTGATGGAGGACGGCAGACAAGGCAGGAGTGTGTAAGACTTCAAAATAAAAGTGACCTTCAGGTGAATGTGAAACAATTTCACAGAAGTTCAAAAAGTCTGACAATAATAAATAAAGACATAAAAAAATAATAAATATTAAATAATAAATAAAATTAATAGTTTCACAAAACAACCGCATTCACTGTATTTCAGAGGAAATCTGAATTTCAATTGTGAATAATCAATATTAAATTAAACTTACTACGAATACATTTCTGATGCCAAAATGCCCAAACAGCAATCTTGAGCTCCATTGACCAATTTTCAGAAAATGACTGCAGATGAATATGAAAATAGTAATAATAAATCTTAGAGCTGCAAGAATAAATGTTAAAAAAAAATGTTTCAGTCCAAAAGTCGGACTAAAATTACATTTCTGCAGCTCCACTGTTGTAATGTTGAGATATCTTCTGTCTGCATAGAGAATAAAAGCTTTTTTACTACCACAATTATTGTCCATATTAATCTAAATACAGCTAAACTGATACTGGATTTGGGAGGTTAATATCAATATCTGAGACTTTTAAATATCTGATGCTATAATTCTCACATAAACAGACTAGAATAGAATAAATCGTTACTGCGAACAATCAAAATCTGTTTAGCACTTCTTCAGCTGTCCAACATAAAAGTACAAGTAAGTATGTAAATAAGTACTTTTTGGTGTACAAACTCTGCAACAGAGGCACTGTTTATTTTACCTCATACAAGTCTTAGGCATCTTCTTACTTTCCAGCCACCATATAGGCCAATGCCGATATATCCGGGGAATAGAGGCTAATTTAAATCTAACCACACATTTGTGTTCAAGAGGAAAATACAGACGGAGAATCTGTGCTGAACGTAATGTCTCTTATTAATGAGACAGAGATAATGGATTAGACAAGTCTTAAAAGCTTCAGTAATAAAGTGTTAAAAAAGTGAGTCTGAGAGCTGCATCATCCTTTCATTCATTCTGTTTTTAGTTATTTTATATTTATTTATTTGTATTATTAGTAATATTAGATTTTTTTCCCACAATTTTGTCAATTCAAAAGAGACAAAACTAATATTAACCACCTAAAGGGTGTTAATTCGATGTGCTTCACAACAAAAGCATACAATAAAACAATAATAATAAAAAAAGCAATAAAACACAATATGGAGTGTGGATGAATAAATTGCAGTGAAATAAAAATCACACAGAGATAAAAGCTTGAGAAGTACTGATAGAGTTAGAAGACCTAATCTCAGCAGGTGATCAATTCTATATACGCCAACAAGTAAGAAACTGCATGAATTTCAAAGAAACGTTCATTTAGAAACAGCGTCTGATTTATACAGTTTGTCCACCACAGAGCACTGACGACTTCATGCTTCAACTGTTAAACTAATTACGGATCCTTATCAGCATCAGTCTCAAACTCCAGTGTTGTCCCGCTCAAAGAAAATCAGCCTGCTGTGAAAGTTAATCCTGTGACCTTCTATCTTCATCAGAATAAAGGCTCATATCTCAGGTCTCAGCTTGTCCAGGTGACGCGCCCATATATCCTGGAACTGATAAACATCTCTAGCGTATGACTGGAGCTGATGAAACGTGGCCCCACCTCAGTCCTCTGATAAAGCATCTCATTCACAGATGGTTGTCTCAGAAGCCGACACCACAATAAAAGCCTCATCTCTCATGTCATACACCTGGCACTGAATCAGCACGTTTGCAAAGTGCGTGCGCTTTTGACGGGCTCCCGACGCGCCGCCTTGTCCGTGACACATGCTTCATCATGCACGTCTGCATGATCAGGTCACAGTCAAGGACAAGGAGGCTGTTTACGGCGCCTACACGAGTGGGATTTACTAAAAGCAACCAGTCAACTCCTGCTTTCCTTCACACTTTACAGTCTCAGAGAAACTCGGCTCTAGGTTTAGACACAGAATATTGTTTTAAAAGGAAAGAACTAAGCGTTAAATCTATTTTGATGTCTACGCCTACGTCGCTAAAGCTGAACCTCTACCTGATGCCCAGCGGGAGGCCAGACTCCACACTCCTCCCTCACAACTAGCGAATGCAGGGAAATAAAAATAGCAGTTTAAGTAGCATCGTTGTTACTTTTGCTTCACTGCTGCCACACTCCTCAGTCGCTCTGCATCTTCCTGACTATCTCATCCATTTTTAACAAAATAGATCTGCTGGCTTCTCGCCGCTTGTGAGACATAAAAGAATCCTCATTTAAAAAAAAAAAAGTCATTACAACAGTTGCAGAACACAATGACGGCGGTTAATGAGGTTCAATGCAGTATCGCTCATGTATTATTAGGCAGCTGCTGTGGTCTCCAGGGCTGCAGGTGCTCTCAACTTAATGCCACTGGCTTCTCTTTGTCATCGCTCATGCTTGGATTTCATATCCACACACTCAGCGACGAGGCCCAATCGAGTTTCACTCTGCCCCTGCCTCGCTGGCTAATACCTGAGGGGGATTTGGTTCTGACTGAGTAGCTCTTGCTTTTCAACAGCATTCACTCTGCTGCAGAAGCCTTGAGGAGTTTTTTTTTTTTTTAATTTTCCCGTGTAAGTACAGAACACCCATATAAGAGGAGACTCCTAAAATGCTCCGGTGTATTTGTGTAATTTAGGAAATTCAATAAATCTTACAAGCCCCTTTAATATTATTCAGTGCAGCATGTTTTTTTTATATATATACTGTCAGGATCACTTGTCTTTTTGCTCCTGGGGAGCAATAAAGCCCGTTATGGATTCCCTGGAAGACTCAAAGGCTTGTTTGCTCAAGATCAATGCCGAGTTTTAAATCTTAAATTAATACTTGTGTGTTTTACTCCCCGAGGTGTATAACATAGATTTATAAAAGCATGCATAAGAAAGAATAAAAGGAGACAGATGTCCGCTGATAGGCAGATCAGATATTAACTATACTCATTAGTTGCTATCCAATGTCTGCTGAGTCATAGTCGTGTTGTCGTCGTGTTATTTCATCAGATATTTATTGATTTAAAGAGTCAGTCCTCAAGATTTCAGTCCTGGTTGATTTAGTATTTCTGTTTGAGTGAAAACGGTGGAATCAGAGAAAAATGATTTCTATGTGCATGAGCTTCAAGTTTTCATTGTGTGCATGGTTCCACTTTTGTGTGTGTTTACAATGGAGAAAAACTATAATACAGCATTTTTCCAGGAATATCACCACAGACACCCAGTTCATAATGCTGTTATATTGTGTGTGTGTGTGTGTGTTGACCACTCAGCTTCTCATTTTAAATTTGCTTTGGTTTACTGAGGTTCTGACATTTGGCTTGTTAAGGGTTTTGTAGAAAAACATGTTTATATTCCTCACTTTATTCCTTCCTTTATATTCCTACAACAGCATATTAGGGCCATTGTAGGTAAAAATAAATAAATTAAAAAAAAACACAGCGCCTGGGGAGGGGGCTAATATTCAGAAAAAAAAACACAATTTACAATATTAATGTCATAAATTTATTAGAAAAAAATATGGTATTCTCTAAGGTTATGAAGTCACAAATTTGCAAGAAAAAACTCTGAACTTAGTGAGATTATAGTCATAAATTTATGAAAAAAAAGGACATAATCCACTATAATCTGTGGTTTCATACAAGCAACTTATGTTATGTGCCTTTTCTGCGTAGTTTTGACTTCACACCGACACAGTGACTGTTAAACATCAGTGTGTAACTATGGCAACGCAGTGTGTTCAGAGCAACGTCTTGTCAACATTTAGTGTTAGCTGTGCTGAAATAACAGACACATCTTTACGTCGTCAAAGACAGAAGTTGTTCATCTCTACTTTCCTGTAACCTCCACAGTGTTAGCGCTTACGTTCATAAAAGAAAGCGTGTATATCTTTCAGGAACATGATCTCACTCAGTTTTCAAAGTTTGTTTCTCTAAAATTCATGCTTTCATAATTGTTTTTTTCCTGTAAATTTGTGACTTTATAATCTTGAAAATGTGTATTTTTTTTTCTCATAATTTGTCACTTAATCTCAAGTGAGGCCAGACCAGCCGTCTCGGCTGCGTCTCTTCTAGAGATTCGAGGTCTCGCCTATTTTTGATGCGAGTCGCACGTTTCACTGCAGCAACAGACAGTGGAAGTGATCGCTCGACTATATATTGACATCATAACTACAGTCTCAGAGTCTGTATCTGTAGAAAGACACACTTCCTACTTTCATTTCCAAATAAAACCCCTTTTTTTCTGTGGACAGAACTCCTTCATTTGTTAACATAAGGCTTTTATTCTGAAATATGTGCAGGACAGTGTTGTAGAACATGCAGGGACTTGAAGGGATCCATGAATAAATAGAGTACGGGATTTTAATTGTGGATTATTACCATTATTCACAAATTACCACACGTTTCTTGACCTTTCTCTGTATAAAATAAATATAAATGACATTTATAATGAAATGGCTATTATGAAAGTCAAACTCTATGTAGAAAGAGCAACGTGTGACGCAGCCGCCACATGCTGTTCACGCGAGATTAGTCAGTTTTTAGTTAGTTTTTTCTCTGAATATAACCCAACTCTCCCGGCTCTGTGGTTCTTTTTAATTTTTGTACCTACAATGGCTCTAATATACCGTCATAGGTATCAGTTCAGATATTCAGGTATTGTATCACCACTCGTAAAAATATAAAGGTTGATAAACTTGGACCTAAGCTTAACTACTTCCTTTTTTTTTTTTTTTACTTTGCAAAACAAAGCAACAGTGTCTTTCACACTGAAGAGGAGAGGTAAGACTGACAAGTGACGGATCAATAAAATGAAAAAGACAAAAAACATGAGGACACTGGAATAACCAAAAAAAAAACAAAAAAAAAAACTTTTCAACAAAACATATATAACTGTAAAAGATGGAGATGGTTTTGCCGGCCTGAATTGTGCCGTTTCCTGTTGTGACAAGTTGTTGTAATGATGATTTAATTTCTTATACTAATAAGTCATAAACACATAATTGGCAAACCTAATATAGATAACAGGAAAACAGATGGGAAATACGGCGTACTTGTGTGCACGGAGAAAAACAAAGAGCCGGCGAGTTAAACGTCTTCTTGGCACGTAGACGCAGACCGGACTGACAGTCTGCCCGGCAGAGTTTCCTCCATTTATCTTCTCTAATGAATTGACAATCACACTCCCTCTGATGTTTACGCAGAGATATTGAGCCATCTTTAAACTTGGCTGCTTAAAAATAAAACACACACCGCACATTCGCAAACGCACCATTACACATCATGAGTGCACGAATTGACGGACCCACACTCATACACATGTATGATCTGCTGAAGCGAAGTGGCGCCTCCGGTACTGATGGGCTGCTGCTGAACAGGTCAATTACTTTCAGTCCGAGTGATAATGACATTATCAGACCATTTATTTGTGGTGTGATCCGCGTGGCCTCCAATCCCATTATACCGTTTCCCTGCAATTGCATTTTTAAGTGATTCATCCCCTGCTCTCTAATTATTCATTACTCCTGAAGAACGGCAGGAAGTTGGGAAATGAATAAAATGAAAAACACAAAAATGTGTTCTCTGCAGTTCAGCCATAAAATATTATGCAAAGCTGCGCTCTGTACTCTGATTGTTTCAAATTATATGAGGAGAAAATTGTTTTGTCTGTAATGAAAAACATATTTTCATAGAATTTTCTGCTTCATTTAAGACAATAACCTCTGAGAGAAGTTTAAAAACAACTTTGGCATAAACACCATTATTGTGCACCTTAACTGAGACAAGTACACACACACTAATCCCCTGCTAGACTACACACTATGAAGACAACTGAACGCACACATAGGCGCTCTGCTCGGCCACGCAGATTGTAAATCAGTAGGAAACTGTTAAAACCCACACAGGTGGTCGTCTGTTCACTACGTTTTGTTGCCAGACCGTAGTGGCACCTTTACATCCAAAACAATCTACTATTAAAGGGTCTTTTATTAAAAGATCTGGAAATATTAGTGAAAAACCAACACAGTCTCACTCCCAACTCGTCAAATATCGCCGTGCCACATGGAATCGGAAAGCGACGCACAGGGTACCGCTCAGACCAGGGAAGCCATATCAATATATGATCCTTACATGCATAGTGTCCTTTCAAAATAAGCAACACAACCACTTAATTAGGGTTAGAAAACGGTCGTGGTTGACTTTAACCTCACTGACTAACAACTCACATGACCTATGGGACTGACGATACAAATGACTCACATTACTCAAGACTCATACGACTCACAGGACTGACGATACTAATGACTCACGTAACCCACAGAACTGACTATACTAACAACTAACATGACCCACATGACTGAAGATACTAACAACTCACATTACTCAAGACTCATATGACTCGCAAGACTGACGATACTAACGCAAATGACTCACAGGACTGATGATACTAACGACTCATGTTACTAACGACTCATATAACCCACCTGATTGATGATATTAACGACTCATGTGACACATGGGACCGACGATACTATTGACTCACATTACTAACGAATCATGTGACCCATATGACTGACGATACTAACAACTCACATTACTCAAGACTCATATGACTCGCAAGACTGACGATACTAACAACGCAAATGACTCACAGGACTGATGATACTAATGGCGCACGTGACCCACGGGACTGATGATACTAACGACTCACGTTAATAATGACTCACATGACCCACAGGATTGATGATATTAACAACTCATGTGACACATGGGACCGACGATACTATTGACTCACATTACTAACGACTCACGTGACCCACAGGACTGATGATACTAGTGACTCGTGACTCACGAGACTCACAAGACTGGTGACACCAACGAGAAACGTGACTAACAACTGACATGACAAAATAAGTCAACATTACTTGTAGTTTCACACGGGACATGATCACGCCCTTAGTGGACTCACGCTATTAATACTACGTCACTTGCTCCGACCGTAGAACGTTGAAGGCCTGGTTCATCACATACTATCATTAAAGGTTGCCTGCTTGCGATGGTTTCTGATGCCATAGGCCACTGCTCGGTTTGCAATATTTGACGAATTGGGAGACCGGGTTGGATAAATGGAAACATTGCAACAACACAAAGACGTGTTATTTATAGGACAATTTGACAAATGACTGCAATTCAATTTACAGCTGCAGAACCACTGATCAACTAGTATTTACATGAAATCACGAGTGTTCAAAACCAACAATTTAAACAGCACACAAATGAAAAAAAATGCATTCAAGTGATTTTCTGAGTATAAAATGAGTCATTTCACTCCAAAGATCCTCTGAAGACTCATAGATTTGAGGGTGTATTGTCCCTCTGCAATCTCCATAATGAAGAGACACAGCAGCTCCCCAAACAGTAAAGACCGAACACAACACCTCACATGGTTATAATGGGATCCGTCGCTCCAATGGGACAAAGCAGAACAATAAACATGTTTGTGTCTATTACGGAGATTACAACGGGATCCCTTGGTGGCTTTACTCGTGGCAGTGTCCTTCGCCGTTGCCATCACACATATAAATACTGGCCCTATAAAAACAGCACCATACCGCTCCCCCTGGGTACCAGCTCTGCTCCCTTTCCCTTCCCCTCCACCTCGGCGACCCTCTCTGCATCCTCCTCTCTCTTCCCCTGCCTCACCCAATCCCCCGAGGTGGATTAAATACAACCACACCTGTGATCATTTCTCATTTGTGAAGCCTCCAACACCAGTGGTCCAAAGGGACGCCGGGCACAAGCCGACAGCGGCGCAGCTGCGAATTGCTGTTTTGCTGGCTTGGTAAATGCTCTAAAACATACATAGATTAGATGTTGTCACGCAAATACTTATCGCATAAACAGGCTACGCAGGTACACAACGGAGCTCAATTAGTTATGAGGCGCCGTTTTCCTCGCTAGGTGAAATTTCTAAAGCTTATATAGATTATATTCTCCCAGGAAGATAACCGTTCATCAGATTTCATTAATACACACACAGCAAAAGTAGGTGTGGGGCGGTGTAGTAATAAGACAATAATAAAGAAGAGCTGTTTTGTACTTTTAAAGCTGCACTCGGCTGGATTTTGTGTAAATAATCACCAGACTGATTTAAAAATGAGGCTGCAATAAAGACAAACTTCCTGTACTTTAATCAACACATTCATTACATTTCCCAAAACGGGATTCTTGTGCACCTTATAATAACATATACTTACAGTACCAAAAGCAAAAGTACTCATAATGCAGAATAATATATATTATATTACTAAATTAGAATTACTGATACATTAATGTGTTCATTGCTTTAACCTGGCAGCTGGTAAAGAAGGAGCTATTTTTAATTGTTTTTTTTAATTTTGGATATTTTATGAATGTTTGTTGATAACTTATGAATATTTTTCTGATATTTTATGAATAATTTGGGATATTTTACTGATATTATTTGAGATATTTTACTGATTTTTAAAAATATTTTACCAATTTTATTTTGGATATTTTACAAATTTTTGTCTGACATTATACTAATATATTTCTGCTATTTGTTTAATATCTTTTTGACATTCAGTATTTCACTAGTATTTTTGGGATATTTTACTAATATTTCTGGGATACTTAATATTTTATGGACATTTTAATAATATTTTTTGGGATACTTAGTAATATTTTTGGGATATTTTATTTTATTTTTGGCTATTTTACTAATATTTTTGGGATGTCTTACTAATATTTTTTGGGTTATTTTACTAATATTCACAGGATACTTATATTTTTTGGAGTACTTTACTCATACTTGGGGGATATTTTATTTTATTTTTGGCTATTTTACTAATATTTTTGGGATATTTTACTAATATTTTTTGGGTTATTTTACTAATATTCACAGGATACTTACTTATATTTTTTGGAGTATTTTACTCATACTTGGGGTATATTTTATTTGGTCAACATCTTAATATTGCAGCTGGTAAAGGTGTAGCTCATTTTTTTTTACATTACTATATACTTTATACTGTATACTGCTGGGTAATTTATCCCAGACTAAATAAAGTTTCATCTTAATCTAATATTACAACATAATTTATTAGTTGACTATTCTATTATTAATCTGCAAAGTAACTTAAATTATTAAATAAATGTAGTGCAGTAAAAAGTCCCATATTTCCCTCTGAGATGTAGTGGTGAAGTAGAAAGCAGCAGAATATGGAAATCAAGTAAAATTGAAGTACCTCAAAATGGTAATTGCAGTGTGAAGACTAGACCGCTATTATCTGAGAGAGCTTTTTAGCTTTACAGACACAAAAACCACATTCTTACCTGAAGCGTTGGGTGTGTCCTCTCCATATCACCCCATGTCAGGACCCAAACCTGGTCATGTGACTTGTCATAGAGCATCTTAACTGGGAAAGGATCTGTTGTTACTGCCTAGAAGAGATGGAAAGAGTGAGGAAAACATTACACCACGAACAAATCAAACCACAAAGCAAAAACATCTAAGCTGATAAATTATAAACATTAACAAAATAATAACATGTGTAGAGCTATGATTTAGTTGACTGATCGATTAGTCAATCAACAGAAAAATAATCACCAATTATTCTGATAATCGATTAATTGTAAAAGTAATTTTTCAAGAAAATAAAGTCAATCTGATGTATTAAGCCTTTTGAATATGGGGATACCTGCTTTTCTTTGTTTTATATCATATTAAGTGAAGAGATTGATCAATTAATCAAGCATATGACAGGCAGATTCATTGATAATGGAAATAATCTGTAGTTACAGCTCTAAATATATGCAAGTAAGCTTAATTTATTTTTGCTGATAAATGAGAGGAATCTAGAATAATTAGCTCATCACAGATACTATGTTAATATTTGTGGCTATTGGCTGATAAATGACATTATGTCGTTTTTCCACCAAACACACTGTATTGTTAAAGTGTAAATTGTCCTGTTTGGTACATATTTTGGTCCCAATTCTTTCATAACCAAATTTCAGGGATCTTTATTAACACCACGTGTTTATGCAAAAAGATCATTTATAATTTCTTTTTAAATTCGCCGGATTCAAAAATTCAATATCAGTCAGTGTGTAATCCCTAATAATACTACTGTTAATGTAACACCAAGGCTCGACATCTGGAAGACCACTACCCCACAAGTAAGAGCCCTTCAGCAAAACCCTTAATGCTTAACTTTCCTTTATATCACAAATATAAAGGAGAGGTCAACATCAGATATTTTTAAATTTGGGGACAATAAACTAATAGTTGAGAGAATAAAATCTGGACCTTACTGAATGCAAAAAAAAAAATCATATGTAAGAACTGCAGATGCGTAAAAGACCAGTTTCCCAAAATCAGTATGTGAACACTGTGAACATGCAGATCGCAAATGGTGCCAGCTTTCCATTTCACACATGACTCATTTGCAGATTTATCTGCAAGTCCTCTTGCATGTCCATGAATAGGTTTCATGTATGAGGCTTGTTTTAATTAGTTAAAATGTCAAAATTATGAGGAAGTTTCTCAAAAGAGATGGAGGACTAAGTAGGTGGAAATGCCAGAGAGTGAAGAAGAAAACGTGAACGTTTACAGTGTTACTGCTGAAGAGGTTTTTAGTGAGGAGAGTGTCTGACACACATCCGGTGATAGAACAGAAATAATACTTGTAGAAACGGTGAAAGGGAGAGAAAAGAGCAGGCGGACAGAAAAAGAGAGAGATGTGGGGGTGGGGAGAATTCAACCTCAGGTCTGCTGCAATGTCAACAACAAGGAATAACACAATCCATTACCCTGCTTCTGGCTGGGTGGACAGGGAGCTGCTGACACCCTCACCAGTGGAGCGAGACCACAAGCTCTGTGTTCAGTAATGGGAGGTCCAGCCCTCTGCTCCGCACTGGTCAGCCAAGTGTCAACTCAGCATGTGTATATGTACAGTATGGGGAGATGGTAGACTGCACCTCTGAATTTGCCTTTGTGTGCGTTTAGCTTCCTACATGATGGGAGCAGAGGTAAAGCCGAGGTGAGGCCACGATGCAGCAGACTGGGAGGAAATGGACTGGATCTTATGTCCGTCTCAGTTTAAGTTGGAACTAAGGACCTATTTGTGGGTAGATAGGTAGTGTAGATAAGTTTTGATGAGAGATATGTGTTTGCTTCTTTGGAGTAAACAGGGAAGTAGTAGTAGTGATAGCTAGAATGACATTTTGATAGCTGTCGCCTTTGCGCATTAAAATCATAAACATCCTCGTGGCAGATTATATCAGCTGTGGCTAACTGATGCTGTAAAGACTGATGTTTAACTTGTGGCTGTCAATCAGGTTGAATCAAGTCAATATTATTTGTATAGCCCAAAATCACAAATCACAAAATTGCATCAGAGGGCTTTACAATCTGTACGGGATAAGACATCCTCTGTCCTTTACAGTGAGACCCTCTTATCAGATAAGGAAAAACTTCCCCCCAAAAAACCCTTTTAACACGGAAAAGAGAACAAAATGAAAGAAACCGCTGGAAGAGGAGGGATCCCCTTCCAGAGGTTCAAGAACCAAGAACAGCAAATAACTAATTGGTAGCTAAATACAGGCTCAAAAAGCAGCACAAAGTGAAACAAGGAATAAATGGCATTTCTGAGTGACCCAACTTATTCTGAAAATATCAATATGCAGTATAAGGCATGTAGTGACTCTGTTAAAAGCCTTTATCTTAATACAAGAAAAACAAACAGCCTTGGTTTTAAAGGGTCAACAAGACCAACAGCGTGCCATCTCATATCTACAGAAATGATCTAACTCATTGTGTCACATCAATTTCAGAGGAAGCTCCCATTTAAACGATTATGCATAATAAGATCAATAACTTAAGCCCATTGACCTCTGAATCGGGACCTTGTTTTACTTTACAGACTTGCAGATGTTGAAAGCTTAATTAGATAAAGATGATAACGGATTTGGAAGGTTTCAGATTTAATCAAATGCTATCAAATCTCAGCTCTTGTGAGAGCCCCAGTAGATGGATAGAAGAGAAAAGCCAATATGATAGATGTTTGTACACTTTGTTTGCCAGGAGGTCCAGAACAGAAACCTCACAGCTATGAGAGTATTTATTACCAAATCAAAAGAAACTACAAGGGAACTCTGCCAAGACCTAACGCCCTATCTCACAATATGAACGGAAGTAGAAAATATCCGCCCCGTTACTTGGATCCACTCCAGCACTGAAGGGGTTCTTCCTCGGCCGATGCCTCACCCTTTCACCCTTTAACCTCCGAGCTCAGAGAAACCTCCGGTAGATGACGACTCACGGTTTACCACGACAAAATAAACCACCACAGTGCGTTAAAGTGACTACATAACCAGAGGTCTTTGCCATCTGGCTTTCTTTTTAATTAGCTGATGCACCGTTCGTTTTCATACCCAGTGGGAGGCTTACCTGGCGCAGGTCTGACACATCAGAGCCAAGGTTAGATCCCTTTGTTGAAAAAGATAACAACTGTGCAATTTCCTTGTATGCAACAGCATGAAAAACCATGAAAGCCTTTATTAGTGCAGCTTCTCCACATGTGTACGGCCTTCATCTAATGGAAATCATGAAAAGTATGAAGCATTTTTAAAGGTGAACAGGACAACTTTTCACGAGAGTGAACAAAACAATGTGTTGATTAAGTACCTAGAATAATAAAGAAACAGCAATCTGTGCTTAGGATCTAAATTTATGCTCTTCTTTAGATGAAACTACTATTTAAGAGACATCTATTGTGTTTTAATCCAACACCCTCCCACAACAATAACACTTTCTTCTTTGTTGCCGTCCAAGTTTATGAGTAAAGACAATGAAGTTGGTTATATTTTTACAAACAAATTACTGCTTTAACCCTGGAAAAGATGGACTTCTCTTGGGCGGGAAAAGGACGTCGCTAGTTGCATGACCCTGTCTTTCGCGTCATCATGTTCGTGATGACGTCACAATAGCGAAACCATCAAAACGTCTTTACACTTGTTCCCTCAAAAACTAACTGTGCATAGTTCAAATAATTATGGAGTGTTGAGACATATTTTGTTCATGTTTCTACATTTAGAAATCTTTTGGATCGATATGTTTTGTGTTTATTTAGTAACGTTTTATGAAATTGTCCAGTTTTTGTATTTTTTTTTGTATTTCAAATTGATGAAAATTTTAGTACTTTTGTCAATTACTACTGTGTATTGGCTTACATGACCTTTTAGCTTAAGTTGTAGAGATTTTAGGGATATGAAGCATTTGGAGATGACATTACAAAAAGCAAAAATACAAATGTAGTTCAAAGGGTTAATCTCATACTTGTTAAGGAAAGTGTTGCCTGCCCTCTTTTCTTAAAATATGTCAATCTAATGTTTGGGCATGTCCTACATATACTTCCTGATCACTGTGTTGGATCAGCTCCGTGGGGTTAATAAATGCAGCATTCTGACTTTACCATTAAAATAATTAAAGATATTGTTCATGCATTTCTTCTGTCAGAGATGATAAAGTGCATTCACAGCCATTTTCTCTCCTCTTCTACAAGCCATAGCCAAAAAAAGAGCTTTGAAATAACAGAGAAAGAGAAGAAAAGAAAAAAGGGAGGATGCATTAACCTGCTGCACTCAAAGACCGGGGAGGGTCTTCGAGAAAGAGAGAGGGGGAGGAGGCCAGAGAGCGATGAAGGGAAGGAAAACAGTTTTACAGTGATGGATGGAAAAAGTGAGAAAAAGTGGCAGGTGGTGGGCCGCAATGTACCAAACATCACAACCTGAACTTCAGATGTTGTGAGAACATCATAGGTTTGCAGCACATTTGCAACACACCTCCCTATTGCGGCTAGTTTGGCAAACAATGCTAATTAGAGCGGAGCTGTTGTGGAGTCCAAAGACCAGGGTTGACCAATCACAACAGTGGTCCAGCTGACCAATCAGAGCAGACTGGGCTCTTCAAGCTCAAACAGAGCGTTTCAGACAGGGGGTGACACAAGGTGCTGCAGCACAGTTGGTATGAGAAAAATAAAGCGTTTTTGTTAAAGTATGTAAACATGTTTAAGTAGAAACCTAAAATACAAGGATGCACCTGAAGAGAAGCATAATTGGTCCTCTTTTTGCATTTTTTTGCAATTAGCCTGGTTTTAATTAAAGCAATATCTCAGTGTGTTAAGATCTTTTCATCTTTTCATTCAATTTTAGAACAAAACTTCTCAAAAGACTGACATTTTTGATAAAAATGGAGGTAAATAACTTCACTGTAAACCTAAACGTTGATAACAAGGTCAAGTTGCAGGCTTATAAAGACTTGTTTGCACTGCTACCTGCTCAGTTTGCAGTCTCTCTCATTCTCTCTGCTCAGACTTCCTCCCTTTCCTCCTTCACCTCCCTCCTTCTCCTCGAGTTGGGCCTATTTCCTCTCGTCTCGTACCTCAGTATAAATGATGTTGACCCTGGGAAGAACACCTGAGGGATTCAGTCTCTAAACAGCCCTTACAGGAAAGATGAATGGCGAGGCAGCCAGCACCCACCTGGGCACCATATTGTTTCGGGTGCTTGAGGTGCATTTGATTTATTTTACCTTGCATGTGGTCTTCTTACATCGGTGGCAGTTCAGTAGCGTGACATGTTGTCTCCAATTCATCTCATGTCGGTGATGCTGTTTGACATGTAGCGACACTGGCTGCATGGATGTATATCGAACTGATGTGGATATAAGTTTTGATTGGATCCAATTTTTCTCCCCAAGACTGGGACCCAAATTCACTTTAGCTATCATTAGTGGAGTAAAGCTGCACTCGGTAAGATTCTTAGATATAGTTGTGGAACTGCAACAATAAAGCATTTCAGCCCACCTGTAAAGCTCTTGACTCTAGCAGGTTACAATGATAAGATGATCAGATTTTCTACTCGAAATTCATTATCATTTTTGAAAGGACAAGTCTTTGATTTCACAAAGACGTAGACAACAGTGGCTGCTTTCTTGCCAGTGACCATTAGTTTTCCTGCCTGAAATCACAGCTGTAACAAGGAGCAACCAGTGGCGGACTCAGACTGTCCAGGCGAAAAAAAAATTAAAAGCATGCGTAAAGTTTTCTAGGTTTGTATGTGGGGAGCCTAAATGGCACTGCATCGCATCATCCAATTTTAAGGGCATCGTCGAGGGCACGTCATCACATTTCCTCTACTGCAAAGGCACCCAAGAGGGCACTTTATCATGTTTTCTTTACTCAAAAGGCACTTCATCATGCTGTCTTTACTGGAAGGGCGCACTAGAAGGCACTTTTTCATGTTTTGTCCATTTAAGGACACCCTAGAGGGAACTTCATCAAGTTTTCTTTTCTAGAAGGGCACCCTAAAGGGCACTTCATCAGGTTTTCTTCATTTAAGGGCACCCTAGAGGGCATGTTTTCTCCAATTAAGGACACCCTAGAGGGCACTTCATCACTTTTTCTTTACTAGAAGGGCATCCTAGAGGATGCTCACATTTTCTCCATTTGAGGGCACTTCATCATGTTTTCTCCATTTAAGGAAAGCCTAGAGTGTACTTTAGCCTGTTTTCTCCATTTAAAGGCACCCTAGAGGGGAATTCACCATGTTTTGTCACCAGTCTGTGATTTGGTAAAATCTCCAACTGCATTTATGATATCATGCTAAAAGACTCTAAAGCTACTGCATACGTAGCAGGTAAAATGTAGGCATCCTCAACAGTTGATGACCTATGTAGAAGACATGGGAAAACATAAACAATATGATCTTGTACTGCAGTGTAGAGCTGGTTAGGCCTAGTATTACAGGATGGTTCTGTAGGGAAAGAAGGGCAATATCAGCCTGTCTGGATGCTTCCTACAGAAAAACAAACTTGGACCAACAACACAGAAGTTACTTTCAAGCTTCGCTGTTTGTATTTTCAGTGTTTCACTCGTAGCAGAAAAAGACTTTGAGGACTAACCAATGTGTAAACATGGTGCTGTCTCGGATGAAGTGATTGGCTGCGGCTGAAAGAGAGTAATATTCCTTAACTCCAATAAAGAGCAGAAGAGAGCCATTAACATTAACCTAAAGTCTGGTATGGTTGGACCAGAGGAGGACAGGGGGAGTCTGGGATAGAGCTGCCAACCCTGCAATTAGTGGACCACCCGCTCTGCCTGCCACACCACAGCCACCCTGTATAAATGATATTTAAGAAAAATGAAGGATATCCTGATCAGTTTTTTGGGCCCCTATCCTGATGAGTCCTTCAGTCCAATACTTACACTGACTTAAATGTTTATTAAATATGTACCTACAAAATAAAAGCTGGAGAGTACTTACATTTAGCTTTCATGAGCTACTTAATGAAGGTCCTGCTTCCAAAACTATTAAGTTCATAAACTTAAATTATTGATGATAAGAATGGGGGTTTAACTGGGAGAATGTGACTCCTGAAACTGACATGAACTGATCAGCTAGAGAGAAGACGTATCACTCTGTTGGGTTGTCGGTGTTGGAACTACAGAAGCACTCTGATTGTACAGTGGTGTTACAGAGTGGAGGTTCTTCCCTCATAAATGATCTTTGGACGAGCACACACCTGCAGCAGACAGCGCTTTAACCAGAGAACAGAAGAGTCTAATGTCACGTCATCACGGTACTCGCAGAATCGACAGTCCACATGCGATGTTTGTGATTTTTATTTGTGTCAACACAGAAAGTTTTCAACGTGAGTTACTAACTGATTGATGAATAATTTCTGAGATGTTCTGAGACTTTGGTGTGTTTTCCAGGCCTGATAGCTGCTCCACCCACCTGCACCACCTTCTGTGCTTGAATATCGACAACCAGCAGTCGGCTCAGGAGGGGCTGGGTCACGTAGATGTACTTATCCCTGACGTTGACTGCTGAGGACCACACGCAGTGCTGAGGTGAAACCCCTTCCCCTTTTGGGCACATCTCCTCCTGGGAAGAACCAGCAGAGAACAGAGTGGATGATGGGAGGAGGAAGAGAGCAACAGTGGGAGGAAAAGGTTCCTGGTGTGTTATGGATCGGCAGTATGATGCATTTTAATTCGTCAATCCTCATCAATGATTAGGGCTGGGTGATAATTTAAAAAAAAAAATGTGTAATCTACTGTCAGATGAACTGCATTGTGATGGTTTTCATGGTACACATCTTAGCCCCAAAACCATCTTATAACCACTAGAACACAGATCATTGCATTCAATAGCAAATTGATCTTTTAGCTAAATATTGAGGGTAAGAGCTGGAGCTAACAGTTCTTTAAATTATTGATCCATCTGTTAACTACTTTTTCAATTAACGATTATTGTTTTAACGCCAAGTTCCCAGAGTCCGAAGGGACATGAATGAATTTCTTAAACAACAGCCAAACAAAAGCCAAAGACGAACAAAATAAAACTAAATTAATCTACAAATGCTGAACAAATCATATAATGGCTGTCAGTTAATTTTCTGTAAGTTGGTTAATTTGATTACTAAATGCAGCACTTACTGTATTGTGATATACTGTATTTTATTGGAAAATATTCTTGTTCATATGAGGTTTATTTACAAGTTTACATTTATTTAGAAGTTTATTTGCAAAGCGCCTTTCAACAACAAGGTAATATAAAAGGCATTACATTAGACATAAAAGGCAATCAGACAAGATATAAAAGAAATACAAGACAGTATAAAGAGACGCATATAAATAGGATCTAAAAGAGCAAAGTAGATGAAAAAATAAGCTGAAACAGAATAAGACAGGTTAGGTAGGAGATAAATATAAATAACGATATAAATATATATAAATAAATAAATTGTCCCAAATTCAATTTAATAAAGGTTTAATAAAATGTCTTAAGCCATAAGGACTGAACTATTAATATAATAATATTGATTTCATCTTTATAACCCAGTCCTACTGAAGGACTACTGATGTCTTTTCTACTGTACTGCATTCTCTCTCTCTCTCTCTCTCTCTCTCTATATATATATATATATATATATATATATATATATATTTGATGTCACTAAAAATAATCATCATGTTTCCACATCAACAAATAACAAATTCATAAACTATGGCTGACTCTAGTAACATATCCCCTCTACAGACTCTGCAGCCTGCCGTCTTTGCTGACAAGACATTTATGCACGCGCGCACACACACACACACACACACACACACACACACACACACACACACACACACACACACACACATATGTTTTAAGACTTTCCACCTCCTCTCCACCTCACCAAAGTGGAGAAACTGCTGTTTACAGCAGGAACTGGCTAACACATGGCTTATTGAGTTTGTATTGATCTCTAATACAATTACAGGCTCCTGTAAAACCCAAATCCCTCTGAGGAACAAGCAACTTTTACCTTCTAAAGCCCATTGCTATGGGAGAGGGATGTTCTCCAGTGGATTAAAAACCTCAGGGTCTGTACTATAGACTTTACTCAGTCTATCAGAGCGAGCTGTCGACTAATGGACACTAGTAATCCCATTACATTAGTAAGGTGAGGAGCCCTGCTCTGACGTCAGGAAGGGAAGAAAGGCCTTCATTTTGATGGGAATTTACTTTCAAGCTGAATAAAAACAGAATAGGACAAGATAGACAGATAAATAAATAGTAAAGACTGACAGCTCTGTGATTTATCCGTGTTTACATCGTATCAGTGAGCTGAGGTGGGACGTTGAGGTTTTAATGGACAATTTATTTTTTTCCTGTTAAAGAGAAACTAAACCTCAGAGTTTTGGCTGAAGTGCTTCTTCCCTGGAAATTTAAAAAACGCCACTACAGCGTCAGGAAAGCATCAACATGGGCAGTCACCTCCATCATCGGCTCATTTTCAGTAACCACTGTAGCATTACAATCATAGCAGAGCCGCGCCTTTTCTCTTTTTTTCTGTGCACTACAAAAAATATTATTTATAATTTTTACATGATGTACTTAATTATTACAAAATCTGGTGAATGAGTGTTAATGACTGACTGGCAATAGCGGTTCTTTCCTTAGCTGTGTCCAGAGTGTGTGGACAAAGCATTAAATTGTAAAATTTTACTCATTTAGTGGCTGGCTAGTTAGCTACACTAACACCATTGTGCTTTCATGCAAGTTACAAAACACAAACAGCACCACATGAACTGCTGGGCTTGGTCGACGTTACTTCAACATTTAGCTGGACTGTACTGTAAACACAAATCACACAATTTTCCTTATGAAGCTAAAAAAAAAAAAACAGTAAAGAAAACAGCTTTTGTTTTGAAATGTTCATGTTAGTGTGCTTCTTCCTGTCACACTTTACATTGATGTAACTTGATGTAAGTGATATTTGAAGTAGCGTCACCTGCTGAGGCGTCTCGTCTATAATAAGTTATGGACTGATACGTATTCTTTCGTCGAGGTCGGCGGTAAAGCTGTGTGCTTAGTTTGCAACGAACATGTGTCTGTATTCAAAGAAAACAACTTGAGCCGTCACTTTGAGACAAAACATGCAGAAAAATAGAGAAACGTGTCTGGACATGAGAAGGAGAGGACAGCCGAGGGGCTGCTGGCTAAGATACAAAAGCAGCAAGGACTTTTTACAAAGCTGAATGCAACGAATATACTGAAAGCTATATGCTAAAATTTGGCTTTTGAATCTTATTCACTGTGTAGTGTTTTGTGTTAACTTTTGACACTTGCAGAAAACAGCCAAATCCTGAAAAAATGGACAACTTGCTGTCGGTGACATTCCCCTTCCCTTTTGCACTAAAATATCAAGATCTGGACCTGAAACCATCCCCAACACGTTGGCTTTAAGCTGAAGAAAGTGGTTCGAGGGCGTAGTTACACTTTAAAGAACACAAAACCTGTACTTGCAGTGCTTGTTTGGAAAATGGTACAACAACCTAATTAAGACCTATTACTGACTGGGGAGCAGGATGCTCTTAGCGGTGTACCTGATGTGTCATGATTGTGTGAGTGCCTTTCGTAATGTAAAAACTAAGTGACATCTTTCTGCCTTGCACATAATTTGATTTTCAAAGGCATCAGCTCAGCAGTTACAAACGCCACCATCCCGAAATCTATTTAGTAATATATGGAGGACAATTTCAACTAAAATATAGGCTACTCAAGTCATTACCTGACTTGGCCATTTTTTAATGCACTTTAATCTTATTGAATCTATTACACTATTAAATCTTGACAGTAAAAAAATGGCATTACGTGCACTTACATAGGTAGAAACAATCCTCTCCGTCCGCTTCATGTGTCTGCGAATCTCACACTCACTGGGCTGAAGGACAGTGATGCCCTCATCAGAAAACACATAAAACATATTCCCCACACTCAACCCTGGAGGACAAGACAGGAGGAAAGACAGGGAAGACAGGGGAAAAAAAGCAACACATACAAATTAAAAACAGCAGAAAAACCCGCTAGCGTCTTATCTGACATTTGTGATGGGCATTTCAATTTCCCTGCTGGAGGACACGCAGCAAGACTCCTGTTAGCATGCTATGGCGCATTAGCGGGGATGGGCAGTGTGTGGCTGCCAGCCGTTACAAAGGGCCCCTGTCAGCAACATATCCACAACATACCATCGCAAGAAGAGGCGTCACATTAAAGGCGCTGTCTCTAAGAAACATCTCACATCTTGTGTAAACAGCTGCTGATGAGATAGCAAGGATCACAGTCTGATGTAAATGCATATGGATGAGCAACACATTACTGCCGCTGTGAGGAATACATCACATGAGCAGAGATGATAATCATAAGAACATGAAAACACTTGCATGGACTAAAACTATGATGAGGACTGATTTGCCAGAAGACAAGGGGTGAAAGCAGATTGAAGTTCTTGCCGGTACTACTAGGCTACCCCGACCTTCATCACTTAATATTGTTCTCCTCCGGCGCCCATCTTCATGCATCCCTGAACACACAATTTAATGTCTGTATTTTGTAGAAAGAGATCGGACACACTTGACATCATGTACAGCAGATTAATTCTTTGAATGGCGAAAGTGCTGTAGACAAATTTGTATGTAAGTTTTGAATTGTTGTTCCGACGGCGGCATTCACGTTAATTCTATCAGTCGGGAGCTCGTATTTCCAATTATTCTGACACCACACGAATGCAGCTTAAATGCCCTACCTCGTTATGTTAATGGAAGTGAAGCAGCATTGCCATGTGTGTCGACTAATCAAGTTGTGATTAGGGATATTTGATACACCACAGATGTACCAGCAGCGATGCATGGCCTACAGTAGTGCACAGATACCGTTTCCATGGCTGCCAGGCAGAGTGTCCCTCCTGAAAAGACCTTAATGCATGTAAAAACAGACAACCCGAACCGAAAACATACGACATGGTGAACGTAACTAACTGTATGTTGACTTAATGTGGCGCACCGTACCAGCCTACTTTCACCCCTGTTTAAGACATCTTTTTTACACTATAATGCTGTGAGATAAACATAGTAGACAAACAAAATATAAATGCAGCCAATCCATGGATGAAAACAGACACAAAACCAAACACATTGTGTTAATGAGGCAACTCTGAGTGCCGATAAGCGCTCACAAATAATCCAAATGCTTACACTGCATTCTGAAACACTCTGTCTTCTTTTGGTTCAGCGACAATGTACATAAAACAGATTGTGTTTGTATTGCACTCTGAACCACAGTGGGTTTTCCAGTGCAGCAGTAAAACTGTACTTGCGTCCATGATGATGTTGTAATAATATACATAGCATAAAAGCAGGATGGATTTGTATACTGCTAAAGACCACAGAATTGTTTTTCTTATAGCCACTACACTGGATCTGTGGTATTATTTGCAAAATGCAGAAAATTCCCACTCGTGTGTAAATGCGTCGTCCCCAGGTGATCTGAGAAGCCGATTAGAAACCTCTCCAGTAAAAAGATGAAACACCTTAGGCGTTCAAGGAAGAAAGTAAAGTTTTGCTGGAGCGAAGACAACTTTGTGGTTCTTCTGTACAATACGGCAAACATCTTGGAAAGTGTAGATATATCCGTCTGCAGGCCCTGAAGAGCCACAAAACATGCCCACCATATTGCCTATTCACAAGAGTACAAAAGCCTTTTGAGGACTGTAATGCATTACCTTCTTCTCTCCACAGAATGTTTGCAACTGCAGATTCAGTCAGCGAGCAATAGAGAGGAAAAGAAGGGGAGAAAAAGAGAGGAAAACATGAAATCACCTTCTGAGAAAGGAGACAGAAACAGAGGAGGTGATTTATCTCATGCCACGCCGAGACAAAACGTATTTGACAGCTACAAAATGTTCCTCGCCGCTGTTGACAGGATCATATTTCCTCCTAAATCAAGAGATCACTCGGAAGTCATCGATTATTCTGTTTAATTTCAACTGGCCCGATAAGCTCTTTCTTGGTGGCGATGGTTAACTCGGCACAATGATGCAATCTAATGAAAGACCAAATATCAAAGGAGCATAAAATATCGGATGTGAGTGCTGGTCCCCCTTGTCCTATAAAATATGAGATAAAATAAGCAACTGCGCTGCCTGATGTTCACTTTTAGTTCCTGACTCCCCACGTCTGTTGGGTTGCAACATTATCATGCTGACACTGTGTAGTCTGATGTCTGCATTACCACGAAAGGGTCTTTGTGTAACTTACATCACTTAAACACTACTTACAATTATGTCTGACAAGCAGCCATGCCATTAGGCTTTACGCCAGCATACAAACTCTCTGTAATGTGTAATGTTTTTTAAAGTTTTTACAGTAAAAGCTGGAATTTGACAACAACTTACGGGTCTTCTTGGCTGAGTCTTCAACAAACAGAGACGAGATATCCTCGTCCACTCCCACCTCGTTCTTGGCGATGCACGTGTAGGCTCCGGTGTCCTCGTACCGGACGCTGCCAATAAAGAGCTCACTGCCGTTTGCTACAAGAGAAGAAACAAAAGGAAAAACAATGCGTTACTGTGAAAGTTAGTTGGCGCAACATTATTTGAAATCTTTACAAAAAATGCATTAATAATACAAGGCTTACAAGACTAATTATCAACCTTAGATACAGACTAAACATCTGGACCAGACGAAATGTAAATTATATTTCTTTTTCATAAGAAATGTAAAAACAAAACAAACAGGATCGAGAGTTGGAGCTGTTAGGATTTGATAATAAAAGGGAAACTGATGCAGTCAGGTTTGTGTCACTACGATGCAGGTAGTATGCGCAAAGTGCAGCCTCCCTCCACTGCTGCCTCAGCTGGTTAGTTTGTTTGTTTTTGTGACTTTGGTGACTTAAAAGGTTAGTTTGGACTCCCCAAAGTCCCACAACAACACAAACTAGCCGATGGAGGCAGCGATAGACCAGCGACTGTTACGTGAGGTAAAATGACTGTTTTTGTCAATGGAGTCTGGTGGCTATGAAGAGAGCAAAGATGAATACAAAGGTTTCAATTCTCTGTTGGAAAAGGAACTAATATCAATATTTTTAGGTGGGCAAAAATACATTTTGCTGCTGCCCCCCGTCCACAGTGAAATATTACTGTGCTCCTGTGCAGGGTACTCCTTTCCGTTCTACCTACTGTAGCAAGCCTCACTTCAAAAAATCTGAACTATCCCTTTAAGGTATTTGGGTTGGTGAAGAAATGAATATGGTCTTTCATGGTCTGTATCAAACAGCTGCCTTTGAAATGTGACGAAAGTAGCAATTTTAAATCCAACCATGTTTTTTCCTCAACCTAACTATAATGGTTTTGTTGCCTGAACCTAAGCGAGTGTTTTTGTTTGATTCACAGCATTAAGAACATGTTTACTGCGACCGAGTGACGCCGACTGCTGCGACAAAGCGTCGGTATAAGATGAGATGGGATGAGAACGTGTTGGATATTGTCAGCTCATTGGCCGTTAATATTATAGTAAACAGACTCTTTCCTGAGGGTTTGAATAATAATGACACACCAGTAAAGTAACTTTCTATAACTTCACACAGCTGCTGAATACTTTGCTGCTAAATAAAAAAATCATATAACTGCTTTAACTTCACATTATTTACATTTCTTACATTCTACTTCAATAGCTGTTTTGTCTTTCATGTCTAGCCCAGCTTCCCATGTACAATGCTGCATTATTCGCCTCCAGCAGCAGCTGCAGGTGCCGTTCGACGGAGGGGACAGGTGGCGTCGGCCATGTTAAGACACAGAGGTCATCGTCGACGGCGGACTCTCGAGCTCTGTGATGTACAGCTGCACTCTGATCTCTCCTGGTCTGTTTGCAGCTCGACATTGATCACCACACACTTAACTACATCGGGTGAGTGGACGATGTCGGGTGTCACAGTGGGGTTCTTCAAGAACCACGTTGTGCGAGAACATGAAAGGAAGCTCCAGTTTTCATCCGTTTCTGTACATCTCTTGAAGCATGTACAGCATGTATGAACTTATTTAACATCCCCACTCTCCTGCTCTCAGTCTCTTCATCCTTCTTTCTACCCATTAAAACTTAAAGCTAACATGCTGTCGTGTTTGTCTTCCTGCAGGAGCAATATTTACCAAATGACAATAAAGCCAAAAAAACAGTTTGTTCTCTTTATAGTGCTGAAAATGATCTTCTAATTTATGTCTACTGGGTTGTAAAAGAACAAGACGTTACAGAAGTTGATGCAAAGCTTTTCACATTAGTGAAATGTCTTTTGGATTCTGATAATAATTCTCTTTTATCAGGGAAAAAGAGTGAAGTGCTTTGAAGTGAAAAGTGCCTTGAAGCAGGCCTTTATCGAATGAGACACCATTTTAATTACTTCTAATTCATAATTATGTTCTGATCAATTCTTATTGAAAACCACTGAATCAACCACTCATTAAATTAATCTTTTTATCCTTATTTTGCAAGCTTGTAGCAGTTCATGATGACAGGGAAGTGTTTTTTCTTTTCTTATATTAGGACTTTGAGTCTTTACTTGGCCTTATTGCTGCAAGAAAAAATGGGCTATGTGCCCAGCGCCTAGCAGTCAATGGAGCTTCAATCAATATTTCTATATTAACAAAGGATCACAAGACTATTTGTATGTGAAAAGGGTCAAACCCATAGGTTATTTTCGCCCATCTCTGCAGTTTGCCATATCTCCACAATGGTTTATAGCATCTTTCAGCAAATTGTTTTAGTTTTTCGTCCTGCAACTTTACAGTTTGGTTCACTCTCTGCATTGTTTGCGGCCGGAACAGGCAGCAAACACAACTTTGTGTACATTATGTACACTAACTGCTCCAAACTGCAGAAAGAGACATTTAACAACAAAAAGTAAAGAGCCAGATGTTTTGCCGAAGACTTCGCGGACGTACATTCATCAGGTGGCGAGAACATGATTACAAATTAATGCAAATGTTCCTCTGCATCTGCTGCATGTGTACAAAATGGCTTCTCAACTTAGAAGGTCATAACATGTTAGTGTTGTGTTTACAGCTTGCTTATGCTGCTCCAAGTGGAAAAAACTCTGTTACTGCAAGCTAAGGCCCTGATCGATGCGTTTTAGCAGCCGGGGCATCTTTTCTGTGGTTGTTTTCAATGATATGAAGCATTTTGCGCTTTGCGTTGCTGAACACCTCGCGTTTATCTGCTCTGTGCGCCTTGTGTTTTTACGGCAGCGCCCTGAACGCCTCGAGGTTGAAAGAAATTCAAGTCAGAACAGAGAAGCACAGGACATTTATTTCTCACTGTGGTGACTTTTTCCTTGATACCTGGAGCTTTATCACTTTACCAAACTTAGTTACTGTGATCTGAACAGAAAACAGCCAGTTAGTTGTTTTCATTCATTTAAACTGTACTATTAACTATTAGGTAGCGTACAGTTCATAGTTTGCGTTAAGCTAATGTTATCACTGATTTGGTGGTTGCATAGCAACAATAACAATAAAACAAAGATACCACAGATGCATTTGCATTGATCGGCCATCAAAAAGGCAGCACGGTGCGCCTGGTGTTTTCCACTTGTAAAACATGCTCTGTCTTATCAGGCTCTTCAGGATTATGTTTTTTCGAGGCTCCTTGCACATAGTCAAGGTAGATGGTAGGAGGTTATTTCAGTTTCTTTCTAGAAGACAGGCAGACGGGAGGAAAATAAATCATCATCACTGTTACTTTAATTTACCAATTTGCCATTCTGCCTTCCAAATAATCCAGCCACATAACCATCCACTTATGAAATGAAATTGCACACATTAGATTTGTCCTCACCCTGTGAATATATCAGTTCAAAATGTTCCTTAAAGGGAGATTTATCAAGGATTTAATACCCTTATCAACATGGGAGTGGGCAAATATGCTGCTTTATGCAAATCTATGTATATATTTATTACTGGAAATCAATTAACAACACAAAACAATGACAAATATTGTCCAGAAACCCTCACAGGTTCTGCATTTAGCATAAAAAATAGGCTCAAATCATAACATGGCAAACTGCAGCCCAACAGGCAACAACAGCTGTCAGTGTGTCAGTTTGCTAACTTGACTATGACTTGACCCAAACAGCATGTGATTATCATAAAGTGGGCGTGTCTGTAAAGGGGAGACTCGTGGGTACCCACAGAACCCATTTTCACCCCTTTGAAAACGGCTATGCCAGTGTGACGCGTTATTTAGCCTTCAAGATATGGTTGGTACCAGTGGACTCCTTAGGTTTGTCAACACAAACAGCAATGGCTTGTAAGAGTGGCATTTAACAATGTAATGGGACGCGCAAGAGAAGTAATCCTGGCCAGTCATGAGCCACAGAACAGCACATCACCCAAATAAATAAACAGAAAATAATCCAATGATGAAGTCAAACTTGAGGATGTTCTCTTACAAATTATAATAAATTCAGAGTGACCAAAAACTGATTTATTAAAATCACTTTATGTAAAATAACCAACTAGGCTGCTGCAGAAGTAAAGAAGATTGCTGCCAAACTATGGGCCCACAGTCATGATAATCCGTCCAAGATCCTGCTTGGTGTCTTGTAAATTATCTTCATGACACTTAAGATGATTTCCTCCTCTGTCTTTGTAATTACTACTAAACCAGTTAAAGGCATTTAGCTCATAGTTCCCACTCAACAGCCACAAATACAGCTTGCAGCCATCCACTGACCTTGATTAACAGGGGATGTGATTACAGTGATAATGAAAATGTGTTGTGCCTTCTTCCCACAATGCACCTGGGTCAGAAAAATGATCTATAGCTAATGTCACACGTCAAGGTATCCACGTAGCTGTGTTAAGAGGTTTGCTCTGTAATAAACTAAACAACAGGGAATAGCAGGCTCGAGTGGCTTCAGCAAGCAGAACGTGGTTTCATTCACTCAGCAACACAAAGCAGTTTGTCTCTTTGTTGTTCAACTGGGGCTCACAATCAATACTCCTCACTATCAACTGTCTGTGTGTGGTTCACATTTTACACAAGCCAAATACGAGGACAGAGGCAGCACTTTTACAGTGTCTTTATTACACTCCTGACATTAAATGTGGAAATAACAGGAAAACTCTGCTCTTCTGATCTCTTATTTTGAAGCATAGCTAGATAAAATGGTCATGTTAACTCCTACATCGACTTTTCCACTCTAACTGTTTCATTTAACTTGATGTTTTTAATGAAAAAAGCGCAAGTAATCACTGTGAGTGGGACTCCTGCCCCTCGCCGTTGCCCACGTCAGTTGGCAAATCTGACAACGTAGCCACTGCGGTGTTTATGTGTTGGTGAACCTTGCAGATCCTCCCAGGTTTGAGTGTCTGAGGGTTGATAACAGGCTATTACCACAGGTAATGACCCACACACAGCCAATAAACTCTCCCTTAATGAGAACCAGGCCATAAAGAGAAAAGTCATGCTCCACTCTGCTCCTTCTCTCATCTATTGAGAGTGTGTCTTTAGAAATGCTCTTATAGCCTGGATAAGTACTTGCCGCCATACATTTAATTTTATTTCCCTTTGCATGCACTTCTAAAAATACGTATGTATTAAGTATGTTTATCTTGTCAAAGGAGCAAATCAAAGACAGTTGAAGAAGGTGACCGCAGTCTTGGTTTCATCACCTTGGTCTCCATACATATACAGTACAACCGCATATTACAGCTGAGTTTTCAATAAAAAAGGAGTTATCTTGACAGAACACCAGCTTGATTTTCAAGCTCCACATGCACCGTCTTGGTTTATAAAGATTTCCCGCAGTGTTGGCATGCTGCAGTGCAACAATGCAATTCAAAAACACTGCACCAACCAGATGTGACATACAGTATCTGCTAAAACACACAATATGCTGACAGCACTCCCAAAAACAATCAAAAACTCCTCACCTATGAGAGAGAGCTGTTTGGAGGATCTGGGCAGAAGGTCCATGCCGTTCTTCAGCCAGAGGAGTTTGGGATTTGGGATGCCGTCGGCGTGGCAGTGGAGGCTGGCAGATACGCCGGGCTCCTGGGCCTGCGTCTCTGGATAGACCAGGATCACTGGAGGGACTGGACGCACAAACACAAACAAACAGAGACACAAACAGGGAGAGAGGAGAGGGGCGAGTGAAAACCTAATTACACACAGTTTCATGGGAACTCCTGGGGGAATACAGCACAAACACCCACACACGCAGTGGGCAGAGAGGAATTTGTCTCACCCCGGCGTGGAATATATTCACACATAACAAGAATCCAAGAGCTCCGGGGCTGCTTTATTACAGCTCGAGTCCTGCATGAAATAGATGTTGGACGTATCTACCACTTACCACCTCCTCTTGGGAGAGGACCACAAATGGATGTGGAGGAATCGAGGGGGGAAATGAAATATGAGCTAATAGTTTATATGAACAGGTAAGATGTCGTTTTCTGGTTTTGATGCCGGGCACCTTTTGACATTCAACCTTCCCTGTTAACTCTAACGCAATATTAATGTTCTATCTATTGCTTGCTACCAACTTATTTTCGTTTTTCTCTTTCACCTCTTTATTATTTCCATGTTTATTATATATTTTTTAAGTACTATCAGTGGTGGAATACAACTAAGTGTACTTGAATATGGTACTTTACTTGAATATTTCCATTTTTTCCTACTTCAGGATGCTCTCATACACTGCTCATAGATATACCCACAAAAACTAATGCACTCTAATTTTTATATATATCCCACAAAATTAACTTTAAAGTAATCCACACAGTAATTGTGAAGTGCAAGTGCAGTAAGTACACACATCTACAGTAGGTGGCGGTATGTCCCTTTAAAGTTGGTTTGTGATCCATCAATCAACCACCCAATCTGACAATTTTCAGGCTATTGAACAGGTGTTAGCAACACATCTTTGCCATGTTTGTAGGCTAGTAGGGACCTACTATCTATATATCAACTTACTACGTTGTAAAAGTGAAAATGAAACTTAACAGATACATGTAACATGTAAAAACAGAGGCTTCTTTAGGTTTAGATGACAAAACTACAACTTCTTTAGGTTTAGGGAAAAACGTCATGTTTTGGGTTAAAATAACTACAAACACAAAGAAAAATACACCTTATTGGTTTCACTGGTATCCTGGGTGAAAGTCCTGTGTTTGTTTGACCCACACACGGTGGACTTTCTTTATACTACGCATTGTGAATAGATGATAATATATAATTATAGCGACTGATAACGCCTATTTAATAGCCTGACAACGGTCTAAACGGCTGAATATACACACAGAGAAGAAGAACATGTGCAGAGAGCCAAACATGTCGTCGCCAGTGTGGATGTTTTTCAGAGTTTCAGAGGAAGACAACCCGATTGCAATTTGCAATACATTTATTGTGATGCACTTATCAATAAATTAAGCTTTATTATTGTTAACTATAGTGGTGTTTTGGTTCGGTCAGCGTTATGAAATATTAAATCATCCATCTCTGCTCACTACATCGTAACCGTCCTTTCCCTCAAACTACAGTTTATGAACTTCTTAATAAAATACAGTATCGGCTAAGAGAGTCAGGTAATTATCGGGTGAAATGAATCCACATCGTGCATCCCAATATAACACCATAGGAAGAGTACTGGATGGGTACTGCAGCGTCATTCCTCTCATCACACTAAAAACACAAGCATGTTTGTTATCTCTTTAATACAACACAATGCAAACCGCCCACTTAGTTTAATGTGGCACTTGGCTCCCTTCCATTCCACCTTATCTCACCTCATCCTATCTCGCATGAAATACCTCGAATCCCCGCACAAACATTTGGTAATTGCCCTCTCCTGATAACTCGCCCTTCAGGACCCGAGTCTGTCTCCATGACTCCCTTCCCATCAACCCCCTCTCCCTCTTTAGTTCAAGGTCTAAAATTCAGCTGCCTTTCTTTTCAATTAGCATCTCAAAGGAAACAAAACTAAAAACAAAAGAATCGCACCTATTGTCTCTCTTTAAAGAGATTTAATTGAGTACATTTTCCTCCTCCTTTCCTCGCCTGAGACAAAAGCAGAGAAATTAGAGAAGCTGATTTGTTATATTAAATGTAGGAGGGCTTTTGAAATTCTTCCTCCATGGATTTTCCTTAGAGAGACGCATAGCAATAAGTCTAAAGGGAGAGGAGAGGAAGACCCTTATGCAGATGATTAATATGAGCAAGACGCTGCTTTGATGAGTTGAACCTGCCAAAATCAGTGTGAGTGCACTTTTCACATGGATTTTAGCTTAAGTAGCTTTTCTCCAAGTGAATATGCTGCATGCACACACGGTTTCTTTTCAGCCTCACGTATGCAATGTTATTGTTTGTTGTTCATTTCAAAAGAGTCACTCTGATGCAATGCTTTGACGGCTGTGAGCCGCGCGTTTGATGAAACACGGCTTCATGGACGCTTTTTACCTGTAGGGAAACTAATCGCTTTGACAAAGATGCCAAACTTTTGCTGGTTTAGTCTTTTCAAATGTGAAGATCTGATGTTTTCTTTGTCATATACGATAGTAAACTTTGAGTTTTGGCGAGACAAAACACAACATTTTAAAGTCACCACCGTAGCTCTGGAAAAATATAATGGGCATTTTTCACGTCTTTGTAGACTAAACGAATAATCAGTTATTGGAGAAAAATATCAGGCAAATTAATCGACAATGAAGGTAAACCCTACATAAAACAGACTAATAAAAGACACAAATAAGTAGATTATTTAAGAAAGACTGCACCACAATCAACACTTAATCTTAATAAATTAAAGAGGGCTCAACAATAAGGCTTGCCTGCTTTCCCGGGGCATGCTGGGCTAACAACTCACTTGCCTGATTCCGGTGCTAACGAGGGAAGTAGCTAACGAGTGAGCTATCTCGCTTCCTGCTCATCACTGTTGAGAGTTACACATGAAAATGACAGCAGGTAAAACAAGGTTTATGAGCTGAAACGCAAGCAGCCGTTCCAATTATCCTGGAAACAGGAGCTTAGTCAGACATTAGAGGATCTGGGTGAAACTCAGACTATGGATAGTTCAGTTTGCCACAAGTGTGATTTAACTTTAGTCTTTGATGTTAGTTAATAACCATTAAAAAATAAAACAATTAGCATTGGGGTAAGTGAAAATTGACTTGAGCAAGTGAAAAAAACAACATTAATGTTGAACACTGCTTTAGGTCTTTCAAATCCTCAAAAACAAGACAGTATTGCATCTGTTATTAATCACAAACCAGCCTTGTATTTGTGAAATGTGTTATGGGAACATTTGATGGCTGAAAATCTGCAGTGGTCGAGGAGCCTGTTTGATTTATTGACATTGTTCATTTGCTGCTGTTGCTTGAAACAGAAAGTTCAGAGAAGCCAAATTCAAGCTCTTCTGTTTAATTGATGTTATGACCTTTTATTCTGTGTGTTTTTTGGTTGGTTCTTTGTGTCGTACTTGTTCTTTTGTCTGTCTTGTTTTTTTTTTTTTTTCCTTCTCTTGTCTCCCTGCTCTAGAGCACTTTGTAACTACTGTGTTTGCCATATGAAGAAAGTTTAGTAACCCAAGGCTACGGCTAGTAATCTTCCTCAAAAACATGTTTTGTTATATTTGTTGAAATTCTCTTTACATTCCGAAAGCAATCAATAAATCAAATGTTCTGACAAAAAACCTCCACAAACCGCTAGCTTGACTGTAAGTACAAACAATAGCCATGTTCGTTGTTCATATGGAAAGATTATGGACAAAATAGAAATTATGTTTAGTTAAAAAAAGGAAAACAAAATATACTGTATATATCCAAATATCTGTGGCGAGAAGGAAAATGGATTACAATATACAGTATGTCAGACTGATTTTTAGTATTAGTATTAGTTAGTATATTTACTGTCTCAATAACATGACATGCAGATAAATGCTTAAAATGTCCAGCTTTTGCAAAGTGGTCTCCAAGTGATATCAATATGGAGGCCCAAATCTACTGATAAAAGACAGGAAACAAGCCTAAGGATTACCGTGTCTTGTATGAATTTACATGTGTCAAGAATCCATCACGGAGACTGTGTTTCCGCTGCTTCTTGTGTTTAAGATATGGATGTGGCGTAATGAGGGGCACTTGAAAAGGTTGTTGGAGGACGTCGGACAAAAAAGTTTGGGAACCACATATGACAATGCTGCGCTTATGGTATTTATAGTATCGTTTGTTTCCACACAATTCAATCAACTGCATGTTGGCTTAGTTGCCTCAGAGACTGTTCTTCACTGTAAGCAGGGAAGGCAATAAGAAAACTGTGGGGATCCGCAGAGTAGCACAAACAAAACTACAGCATTTTGTCCACCACTGTAAGTAAGAAACGAGCCACTACTGACCATTCACCTGCAGCACATGTGTCTGGTAGAGGTCTTCATAGCCGTAGGCATGGCAACTGTAGTTCCCCATGTGGATAGTTGTCACCTTGGTGATGTACAAGGAGCCATCGTCCCCAAAGTCCTGTAATACAAGAAAAGAAATGTGCGAGGGAAATTAAGTAAAGAAAGACGAGGCGAGCGGAGGGAGGGAGGAACATGAGGAGAGAAGGGAGATGAAGAACAGGAGGTGCAGGAGAGGGAGTAGTGGTGAAGAATGGGGTGCAGGAATGAGCCACAGGGAGTGAGGGAGAAATGAAGGTAGCTTGATAGAATACATAAGGATGCTTGGAGAGAGGAGGCACACAACAGCAGGGAGTGATGGGAAAAGACAAGAGAGAAAAAGAGTGATGTGAGCAGGGAGAGAGACCATGAATCAACGGTTTCCCCGTTGAGCCGAAGCAGCGTTGGGGGAGTTGATCCTCCTCTCTCCCCTCATCACGCTGCCTCAGCCTGATAAATGGCAAGGGTTAAAAATATAAAGCCCATTAGCTTGATGAATGGCGCTGGTGGTTGTTGGTGCAGCATTCGGCAGTCACCAGGGGGTTCCAGCCACAGCTTAGGGCGGATTAAGGCATTAAATAGTTTGCTGTCCCACCAAGTGGCAGAGCAGATGTCCTGATGCAGCTCTGTCGTGACACGGAAACCACAAACGGCTGCTTTCGTTCGGAGGGCTCTAGAAATTAATGCGGCCTGACAGAGGGGGTCGCTTTGTGACAGAAAGACTGTCTTAGATAGACGGGGGAGTTTAGGCAGCTTTAAAAAGTTCAGAATTTACAATTAAGGTGAGAGATACAACGACGCCAGCGAGGGCAATTAAAACTGAATGGTCCATTTGGGCTGAAAAGTACGACTTTAATATATCTGGCAGGTTATGTGTAAGTTTAAAACTCTCAGTTGTGGTTCTTGTGAAAAAAGAGGCATCCAGCAGGGTTGTCTCCTGAACATTGGTTATTCAAGTCATCAACTGAGGTTCCCCCTGATTCTAACATCATACTGTGAGATGAATCATCAGTTTTATGACACAATTGGTGTCATACTAGGTTGTTGTGAAGGAGGCTCCAAAGTTAGGCTAAATTCTGGTGAGGAAACGCTGTCATGGCCATTTTTAAATAGATCTCTTGACCTCTGACCTCTAGATATGTGAATTAAAATGGGTTACCCACAAGTCTCCCCTTTACAGACATGCAGTTTGGGGAAAATCATAGTCAAGTCAGCACACTGAGAGCTGTTGTTGGCTGCTGGGCTGCACTTGGCCTGCAGTACCTGTGAAGTTTTCTGGACAATATTTGTCATAGTTTTGTGTCACTAATTGATTTACAATAATAAATATATACAAGCATTCGCATAAAGCAGCATACAGGTATTTGTCTACTCTCATGTTGATAAGAGGATTAAATACTTGACAAATCTCCCTCGAAGGCACATTTTGAACAGATAAAAAGTGCAATTAATATGTGATTAATCACAGTTATCTATGGACAATCGTGATGAATAATGATTAAATATTTTTAATCGATTGACAGGCTTTCTTCAAACCAAACTGTAATTGAAATGTAGAAGGGTGAGAAGGGTTTTATTTCTTTGACTATGTGCTAACTTGATGTTTTCATATCAGAGATGCGCAAAGTTAGTGTTACAGGTAAAACACAAGACTGATATAGGAGTTTATTACATGGCTTTGTTGAATAATCAGCTCTGATTGGTCAATTACAGCATTCTACAGTCTGTTATTTCTTTATTTCTGTTGCTATGTACAACAGACTGTTGCTATGGACGCAGTTCTGATCTCGGATGATTGATGATTTGATGAAGAACCAAACTGGCTTGAAAAATTCATGTTTGGGTATAGCTCTGGTATCAAAAAGGCAAAAATGAATGACATAAATTTGGCGAATTTGACGACTACATCCAAGTTATCTTTCACTCTGAGCACTGAAGCTGTATTGCATCTTGTGTCATTAGTGGCTAAGACGACATGAATATAAATGGGAGATTTTAGTCCACACAGCTTTTCATAACATAATGGGAGTAGTAGTTCATGAACTGCAGTGATGGTCTATAGGAAAAACCTCTTAAAAGAAGGCTTTTATTTTTATTCAGGCTAAATTATATGCTTTTATAATGGAAAGAGCAGTGGAAGAATTATCCACAATGATGGCCAGTGGTTACATTCATATTAATACAATCCAAGTCACTCATTTAAGTTTTTTTTATTTCAGATGCAGCACTATGTCTCCTTTGACCTGTTCTCCAATAGAAACCGTCATTGCTTTTTCATGATAGACAGAATAATGTGGATGCGATAAACAAGAGCCACGTTCATTTTATGTTTACCAAGTGCCAGCGATGCACATGCAAATAAAAATAGCTGTGTAGTAAGTGTTTTAATATAAGAAATATACATTATTCATTTTATTTTCTAAAGAATCAGTTTCCAATCTCAGTGGAGGCGGCAGTAGCTACAGTATAAACCTCTATAGCAGATTATTTACTGCTCCGTCTGTTTGTAGTGCAGCTTGTGTCTTTTTGCTCTCAGGCAATCAAACATGGTGAAACAGGTCTGAACCCTCCAATAAAGGAAGTGCAGTTACTTTCTGCAGAACACAGCTCTACTCAAAATGTAAAATACCTAGTTTTGATTGAGTAAAAAAAAAAACAGAGAGAAAAGCAATGAAAAACAATAGAGAGGAGAAGAAGGTGGGCAGAGAGAGACAGACGGAGAACAAAGACCAGAAAGCGACTTCGAGAGAGCAGACAAACAAGGCTGATTGTAATGGAGGCTCAGCTCTCAGGTTTCGGGGTTAGATGCCAGAGTGCAGAGAGATTTCCATCACTGTCAAAATGAAACTTCTGAAAACAAGCCTGTTTCCATTCAGCACAGTTCAACAGAGGAAAATGGTGGGCCGAAAGGTCTTTAACAGTAGAGTAAGATCCCCTCCCTCCTTTCACCCTGTCGCCTCGCTGACCTGCATTGTTTAGAGTCGAAAATGTTCGGCGAAAACGAACACAAGTCCTTTATTATTTTCTCGGCCACTGTTTATTGTCATTATTTCTTTCTGTCACCCTCTTCTTTCTCTTATTTGACATTTCTAACCAATGTTTCATAGATTCATCATAGCAGTGGAGGGTATTGTAATGTAAGTTTATTGCATTGCTGTCAAACGTCCTTTTGAAGGAGTAATGTATAATATTTGCTGACCAGCAAACATGTCAAGTTACATATAGATACAAAAATCACTCATACACTATAGATCCACAGCTTTATATTAACACAAATAACTTGTGCTTGATGACAAATTAATAAAAGGGATGGACGAATTTGAAAAATATCTTATTTTGATTGTTTTGACTGATATTGTGATTAGAGGGACTGATCATTTTTACATCATTACTCTAATTTTCATTAAAAACACATTAAAATGATTATGGAGTGATTCTTTGGCTGGGATCTGTACCAAACAAAGATGTTTTCTTAAATCTGTAGAATATGATGTTGATCAGGACAACTATGCAGCATGACGATTTAAAACCAATCAATCAATTTACAGTAGTATTTTGACATACAGTTGACCTTTATCAAATATTGCCCTTTCAAAACTGCATTAGGCCATATAATGATTTTGATAAAATACTGATAGATTGTGCAGCCCTACTTATTATTGACATGTATATGAACACCTTTCTCAAATGAAACTTATTACATCCATATATCCGTTTATCTTCTGCCCTTTACGGACTTTGGGTAATTTATTTGGATGTTTAAATTCTCATTAATAGCATAGATATTAGGGCTGTCAGTTGATTAAAATATTGAATGATGATTTATCACGATTATGCACAGTTAATCATGATTAATCACAAATTAATCACACATTTTTTTATCTGTTCAAAATGTACCTGAAAGGGAGATTTGTCTCTCTTGAGATTTAGGTGGGCATACATGCTTGCTTTATGCAAATGTATGTATATATTTATTATTGGAAATCAATTAACAACACAAATCAATGACAAATATTGTCCAGAAACCCTCACAATTACTACATTTAGCATAAAAAATATGCTCAAATCATAACATGCAAACTGCAGCCCAACAGGCAACAACAGCCGTCAGTGTGTCAGAGTGCTGACTTGACTATGACTTGATGACTTGGTCCAAACTACGTGATTATCATAAAGTGGGCATGTCTGTAAAGGGGAGACTCGTGGGTACCCAGAGAACCCATTTACCTTCACATATCTTGAGGCCAGAGGTCAAGGGACCCCTTTGAAAAAGGCCATGACAGTCCTCGCCAAAATTTTGTGTAAATTAGGAGCATTATTTAGCCTCCTTGACAACGAGCTAGTACGTCATGGTCAGTACCAATGGATTCCTTATGTTTTCTAGGTTAACATGATGCCAGTATCTTCACTCTAGCTATAAAAATGAGCCCACTACAACTTAAAGATTGTGGTAATGTGTTAAAAAAATAGTGGTGTTAAGACAAATTTGTTAACTTTCACAGCTCTTATGTTTATCGTATCTTGAAGCAGAAAGTTTATTAAATACTAAATCTTGTGTACAACAGAGAGCTGCTCAAACTAATTAAATTGTGGCAGTGGATCAACTGGCCGCCAAAACTTGACATATTCTTTTAAATATGTTTTTCTCTTGTTTGTCCATCTGGAGTACACAACAAAGTACTGAGGTTATCTCTGTCATTAATTTAGGGATGTTTAGTTTCATCTTTGATTTGACTGAAAAGGAAGTCAAACTCAGTCGGGGCTCCTCTCCCTCCCTTCCTCCCTCCTCCACTCAGATCACTGTGCTCTGTAGAAATTCATTATGCATGGTCAAGGCCCTGAGGGACCTCTGTTGCCATCGCCTCCCCTCCAGTCTACACCTTAACACTTGACATTGTTTATCGGCTCATCGCCACAGCAGACCAACAAGACCGCTCATTAACATGCAATTAGTGAATTGTGATCTGGTGGTGGGCAAAGCAAGGCCAGCCAGTGCTGTCACCTGTGCAGATGTGTCTGAGCAGGAGCATGGCCACGCAGTTCATTAAGCACTGAGCAAGTACTTCTGCTTCATGGAGACCTGGGGAGGATAACTTTTTTTTTTTTGTTTCATTTCCTTCCACTGATTGTTCCTATTTTCCTGCCACACGCGAATTCATTAACTTCTGCATCCTCAAAGCTCTGCATGATGTAAATGTTTTCATCTGCTTCAGTCCACAAAGACCAGCGCGGACCCCTGTGTGGACGTGAACATGGACCAAAAATTGTGAAAACATGGATTGTTCGCATTACAAGGAAAGAACGTATATTATTAAGAAGCAAAAGTCGATTGTTTGTTCCACTGAAACATCAGCACCCAGCAGCAAAGCTGCGGACACCGGTAAAATGTCCGCCGGTACAAAAATAACACAAATATTTTTTTTATCATCATAATTTCCCTACTGAAAGGGTCGTGTTGAACAATAAAAAAATAAATATTTGAGAACAATTTATATGTCAAGGACCTCCAAAATAGATGAACAATAGATCACAGACCATGGATGTATAGGAGGTTGTGTCCTGTGCTTTTCCCCTGCGTGTTAGTAAATATCCTACAACTACATTAACTTCTGTTGATGTCATGCTACTAGCACTATTAGCTACTGGCCGATAGCCGGTTGTTTAGGAACAGAGTCGTTAATACATCCACCATGATACAGGCTTACAGCATACAGCCCATGGGTGTATTAGAAGATAATAAAAGTGATGAATTCCAGTCAGTATATCCATTATTACAGCCTCATACTGCTAGCAGGAAGCTGGCAGAACTGGATATGTCATATAAGCATGCTGTGTGTCTGATGCATGTTCATTATGCCGCCAAAAATACTGTAATTCTGGATTCAGCTATTAGTTAAATTTAATTTTAGGACATAATAATTGAAATGAGTGCACGTGTTCATACTGGGAAGTTGATTTACAGAAGAATTATCCTCTGATTTATAGAGGTCTCTTTATACATCCGTGGTAACAGCCTCATAGGCGTTTTCAGTATAAAATAGCAGCAGAGCTGTTGTCACCACCACCAACAGCGTCAAACTACAGCATCAACCATGATGAAGAAAACAACATGAACTCACGTTGATATCCTCCAGGTCCAAGAAGTTTAGTATGATACCGTTCCTCTTCCAGATGATTGGTGGACGCAGCGTCCCCTGGATGGCACAGGTAAGGACGGCGCTGAGTCCCACTGTTACCGTGGAGATGCTGATCCACTGGTCCTCGGCCAGGCTCAGCTGGACAACCTCTGTTAGGATGAGAGCATGAAGGGAAATTATTAGTGATTGGACGACAGCGAGGCAAATAACAGATGATAGTAAGAAGAAGCGATATGAGGATGGAGAAAAGACGAGAAAAAAAGGAAGCAGAGAAAATCACAAATCAGAACGAGTGTGCTGATGTAGTGGAACTGTAGCCAAGCTGTAACTATCCATCTCATTACTAGTGGACCAGGGAGGATAAACAGCTGTCCGGGAGTGAAGGATATCCAGTATGAAAAAAGACCACGTGTCAGAGGACACACAGCTAGCCAAATATCATTCTTCTCATTAAGGGAAATTTATGTTCATTGAAATGGCCATCCAATTCAATTCACCTTTACGGCAAATTAAGAATTATTCTTCAATGGTTCCCCTTGGCGCCATAAATAGAGACTGTCGCCAAGCTGTGTGGCCAGGCACGAAACCTACAGTCACAGATACAGTCGGGGAACTTTGTCAGCTACTGAACGTATTGTTAGTTTAAATTTACATTGAGCCCGATGTGGGCTAGGCAATATACAGCATGCACGACAGCATGTGGTCTCATGATCTTGCATTGCATTACAATAGGAGCCTAAGAAAATATTGATGAACATGAATATTGTGATATTATGTTTTGCAATACTGTATCAGTTCTCCAACCTCTGAATTTACCTCTTAAAAATCAGACAGCCACTATTCTGTCTGGGCTCAGTTTTAAAGCGTTTAGGCTGAAGGATATTTCTGCATACCGAGGTACACACACTATGCTAATAACAAAGTTAATTTCTTGTAATAATTTTGTTAAAAAATATAAGCATACCATTGGGAGAGGAGCATAAATATGCTGATGACAGTGAGATATTGTGTGAATGTGGAGCTCAGGCACGTCGGCACTGACGTGACATATGTCAGTGTGTGACCTTGGGTCAATATTTGCTGGGGACAGGATATACTTAGCTCAATAAATAAAGAGACACAGATGCCTGATAGAAATCTAAATGGAGCCATCCGCACTGAACAAACCTCACACAGGGTATTTACCGAACTGATGCCATTAACTGCCCTTGCTGCATGACTTTCCAGCACCGAAATACTTAAAAGATGCACCGTTAAAAATCTATATAGAGCAACAACAATAGAGAGAAGAGCAGGGAAATTTAAATCCGTCATCCTGCTTGGAAAATGTCCACAGATAATAAATATGTAAAAAGTAAATGCTAATATCACAAAAAATGAGCAAACACAGTACTGCAGACTAACAGGTGATCATCATTCAATAATCATTCAAGTTCAAATGAAATTAGCTTCTACTTAAAAATACAAAATCTGAATGAAATGTGTGCACGTAACTTAATTTTTTTTGTATTTTTCATTATATATTCTTAATATTATTATATTTTAATTATATTTAAATACACTTGATATACTATATATTATCTCATGTACAGTATATTTTTTAATATTTTTTATTTTATCAATGCATTCCATATGTTTTGCATTTTCTTTTACATGGGCTTCTAGGCCTATATTTAATATTTTTTCACACTGTATTCTTCATATTATTAGATTTAAAATATTAATATATTTACAATTAATATTAATTGCATTCAAGTGTAATTGGATTTCATATTAATCCATATGAAAAATGGCTGAATATGAATGATTATGTTAAATAATAATAATAATCTTTATTTGTATAGCACCTTTCTAAACCTAGTTACAAAGTGCTTGCACGTATAAAATAAAATACAGACAAAATGAAAACAATAAAAGCGCAAAATACTGAGACAGAATAACGTGAACACTAACAATAGCCACCGGTATCAGACCATATGTTACAGAGACAACACATAAGCCAAAAGAGGACAATGTAGGTACCTCTGATGACAGTCAAAGTTTGCAGGATCATATCTCTAAGAATAATGCTGGTATTGCCGTAAAGCTGACTCGTCTTTATAGACATACAGAAAACTGAAAATGTGTGTCTGAGTCAAAGTGACTAAAAAAGATGGAGCACGGCATCTATGGTTGCTGTGATGGCATCATTTTTCTGATGTGGTTTCAGATGCTGTAAAGAAATAGATCTTTATGATATGTATACTACATTTCCTCAGCGATTAACTCAATCAGCTCCTAACTGATTTGAATGTTCCTGCTATTCATTTACTGTAAACTGATCTTATTTTGCCACAAACTGTGTTAACTAATCATCTTGTTACTGTCAAACTGTCCTTCCACAGCAGGGGCTGTTTATTTCTTTCAGCTCCTATAATTAGCAAAGCAGTGCCAAGCGTGGCATCTGTCCAACACCGAGCTGCTCTCAGATCACAAATGAAGATGCAGAGTTGTTTCAGAATATACACTGATTATGTTGATATGTACATTAATCTATCTGTGGCTCGAGCTTCCTCTCTCAGCACCACAGCTCAATCACATCTAAAGTATGGTGGCACAAAAACATCGGCCTCTAAGACCTGCGGTCGACGACTGATAAGGCCGGTATCACAACAGAGTTTCATCTCAGCACCCACACGGAAGCATATTTCATTGTCCAAACAGACTTCAAGAAGACGGCTAACAGACTGTGAAATGTTTGCGGGGAACTTCCTGTCCAGATCCAGACTTTGACAAACGCTGTTGTAGAAGACCCCTGGCTATTAGCTGTCTGTTTCACATAGCTCTCCAGGTGATAGATGTAGCCGGGCTGACAGCTCGGTCTGTCAGTAATATTTCAGAATGCCTTGGGTACAGTATACTGCCAGGTCCAACAAAGTTATAATTCAGCAGAGCGGTGATTTGGGTGGCAGAACAGGCTTTGAGTGCCATGTGGACAGATGAGGGATGAAGTGCATTGATCTGACATGGCTTGGAGGGGTGGTTCCAGGGTGGTACTGTGCATTTCAACAAGACCACATCTCTCATTAAATTGAATACAGTTCATGGAAGTAAGACATGTGGCTTCTTGCTGCAGCAGCTGGCTGTTAAGATGGACATCAAGTACGATTTAATATCGATTCTTTTAAAGGTATAAAAGTAGATATATAGCAATAAAACTTTGCTGGCAAGGACTTTTCTCAGCAAAGTTCAGTCAGAGCAGAAGTGCAAACTGTAATTAATAGGCTTTGGCAGATAAAACACTGGCTACTGTGAAGGATAGGATGCTTTTAAGAGCTACAGCAAATAAGCAAGTGCTGCCACAATGACGCTGGGCTGTTAATCTGGAGTCATTAATTTAACATGCAAAAAAGTAACCAGGTTTTCAATTTAATTTCAAGTCAATTCCAAGTCAAATGACTGTTACTAAAAAAGAGAAAATAGGTCACTATAAACTATATAGACCTCTGTGTACCTAATAGTAGGGCTGTGCAATTAATTGAGATTTTATTAGGATTTTGGCTTCCAACTGTTATGAAAACAAGATAAAACGGATAATGTGACTCATTCCATTTTGCAGTGATATTCTTGTTTTGTGTAGTGTTATAAATTAAGCGCACCCCTTTCCTTTAAAGTGCTGCGCTTTCATCCCGCTTGGTGGGTCAGGGACGGCCGCTCGTTACGGGAGGATCGCCTCGTGGGAACTCTCCCCGGTGACTGGCGAGTCCGACTCTAGGTCGGCTTGGAAAGGTCTGGGGTGAAGGTGGCGCTTCACGCTTTGTGCTCGCCATATGCTCTCTTCCTGCGGGGAGCGATGGAGCTCCTGGTATCAAACTTAGTGGACTGTCTCGTGCGATGTCTGCAACTCACCTGTCCCGTCTTGATGGAAGGATCCTGTCTCGTTCACCATGCTTTGTAGGTGTGACTCTATTGCACTGTCATCACCGTTCATATAACCAATGTGCATAGATATAGCCTCTTTATTTTGTTCTCAAAGTGCAGCAGATGTAAGCTTCAGAATCTCCTTTTTAAACGCATTATGCTTCCAAATTCAACGACTAATCATGGTGAATAATCGTGATCTCAGTATTGACCAAAATAATCGAGATTATGAGCCGTAATAGAGCAGCCCGACCAAAGAGATGTATTTCTGAGGGGTGACTCATGTAAAGTGTTGAAATACTGACTGAAGAGAGAGTTTCAGATAGCACTTTGTTTATCTGGTTTGGGAATGAATAGCTTCGTTTTACTTGGCTGACAGAAAAAGTGAAAAGACAACCTTCAGCTCACAGGGCTGTAATGCTGTTCCATCAATTCAAAACGAGCGGCTGTGTTTGAATACTTCAAGCAACAGTCTGCTTCATATGAGGTCAGTCTAAACTTTCAAACTCTCTGCTGATGTATTAGTCCTCACTTTTAACATCTGGAAGAAAGGCTATATTAAAAATAAAAAAAAAGCACATGTACGTTTGTGAATGATGGAACAGCAGTGAAATTAATCCTGATGCCACTTGTGTGATGAAACATGATGTGTTGAAAAATTGGTGTGTAACATTAATTGACTGCACTTTTCTAAGGCATTTAAATTGTATGCAATTAAAAACAGCCATCTGTTGATTGCACTTTAGTGTTGATATAATAAGTGTTAAGGCTAAAAGACAAAGAAAGATAGTCACAACTTTAGTTTTTTGTTCACAGACAGAGACGACTATTCACACAAACAGCCTTTAAAAGGAGGCAACACTGTTCCTCATCCACAAGATCAGCTAACAGTATAATAAGACCCCAGAACTAATTCATCAGCTAATGGGGGGTCTTGCCTCTCATTAGGTGTGACAGGGGACAAACACAAACAGAAGCTCACATTGTTGGCTCCTTAGTTAGTTTAAATTAGCTAATTAGATGGTTTGGAAACCCAGTGGTCTAGTTTAAAAGAGCTCAATATGAGATTGGGAGCACTTCTGTTGCCTCTCATCGGCTGTCAACTTGGAGGACGGCGAGCCAGTGGCTCGCAGCTAACGGTGCTAGCAGCGTTAACAGTGAAAACAATGGCTAAAGTGCTGACGGAGATATCAGGGTTTCCCTGAGGGAGAACCAGAGGGTGGGGGCTACGCTCCTGCAGCGGCGCCATTGTTCCGGACGGCGTCATCAGCTGTAATCGCCATATGACAACAGTGAGAGGATGTGAGCTAGCCAGTTTGGACAGGCTCTCAAGCACATTCACTAAAAGCATGCAGGGCCAGCGATGTCAACAAAGGCTCAAGGCTCAAACTATTAAACATATAGAAGGACAGCCAGATAACTTATGGTTTTACTAGTTATTTATTTAGGTTGTAGGCATATAAAATCAGATATACACTTTCACGCTTGCAACTTTTTATGGTGTGCTTTTAGATCTATGCTTAAGGATGTTGATCAGTGATAAGTTTGTAACAGCATGCAAATTTTTGTGAATAGCATCTTTGATTATTTTAATTCAGGCCAGTGTTTGCAAAAGTGGTTTTATCTATGAAGTCTGATTTTATTGTGGCGTGCTTGTCTTTTGTCTAACTGCTCTGCTTTCTTTTACGGGAGACAAAAAAAAGTGACCTCAACCGCGAGAAGAAGAACAAATGAACCTTTTCAAATTCATCAGTGTTGAAGCTTGTCTTCACCTCTTCACTTCACCTACATGAATTACTGAAAATGTTCACTAATCATACAAGCCGTGATATATATCTGATCATTGAATGAGTAAAGAATAGGAATGACCAAGCATCAATGCCAGCTTTAGTAATGCAGCTATTCAACCGACTCTATATAGATCTATTCAAACATCCTCCCATAGCGTGTGCCATTATCAGATGACCCAGACAAGCTGCATATCCACTGGCAGCACCTGCTCTGTCCTGGCTGGCTGGGGAAGGTTGTCATGACATTATCTCCTTAATGATTCCTTCAGTTTCCCTCCGTTCCCAAAATAGCTCCAATGTGTAAGTTAGTAATTGCCTTTCAAGGGAATTCAGGAGCTCCACTGATCGATCAGTGCTGCTAACTGAGCTATGGACGGGCTGACAGGGCCAACGGGGAGGTTTCTGTATCCAGCTCTGAACAGTACAGTGTGAGTAAAGAGAGCAAGAGAGATGAGATATAGAAAGGAGGTAAAAAGAGGTCAAATGCGAGAGAAGAAGAATGTGGACGAGGATGAGCAAATGAAAGGAAGACATGCCGAAAGATGGGCCAAGGCAACACAGTGGCAAAAGAGGAGGAGTAAAATTTGTGAGCGTGTGAGACAGGAAGAGAGAGAAATTTGATGCAGAGCACGTAGGAGATCTCCCAGGGAATAACTAATGTGGCGAGCTCAAGACTGCAGCTGAGAGAGTTGTCCCTTTCCACTTTTATGAGACCAGCCCCCCCGTGAGCTGGAGTAAGACATCAAGCCACCGAGCAGAGGAGCAGAACGCCATGACTTTTTTTTAGAGGGGAGGACAGATAGCATCCTGACCGTAGACCAGAAGAGGGGAAGAGAGAGGCAGTGAGGGGCAGAGAGCGAGGAGGAGATAGAGAGAGAACGACAGATGGATAGAGGGGTAATGGCGAAGGGGTGGGATGTGAGCGGGGCCAGGAGGCATTAAAACAAACTGACAGGCATCTGGTAAGCATCAACAGATATGTTGATTTGTGAGCAAACAAGCAACCATCTAGTATGTTTCACAGAGGATATATGACAATATATGTCGTCAATCAATCCTTTGTATTTTTTTATACTGTTTTTATCGTGATGTCAAAAAAACAGCAGCTAAACAACAACAACATTATGTCATTTAGACGATGCTTTACATCCCTTGCAGGTGGGGAGCAGAGCTGGAGCACACCCTCAGATAACACAGATGTATAGTGCTGCATTTTAGAGTGGTATGAATGTTTGACACAATCACTATACATGTCCATTACTTGATCATTGCAGTGTTTAATAGCCCGGTTATTAGAACCAATGATATAACAATCAGTGGTTTTAGGAGGCTTTACATGCAGTTGATTCAGACTACTATGTATGAATTGCTATGTGCCTTTGGGTGCTTTCACATTAGGGACCCGGGCCCAGATCTGAGGACGCTTGTTGATTAGTTTGATTAGTGTGAACGCTCCGTAACTACTCAATTCATTCACTAATCAGGTATGAATGCCAACCACACAGGGAAGTGGACTGCTATTTAACGGCAGTAACGTTAGCAGTCAGCACGTAGTCGTGAAAGGGCCGATCTCCTACAAAATCTGTTTCATATCTATGTCTGTATCTGAACGTCGTATATGGTGATCTCCTCCTCTGAGCTGCACAGCCATGGGTGATAAAGCAGGAAGGCAGGCGAGAGGTTCCCTAAATAAACACAGTAGTAGGCGGTGGGGTTGGGCTGTTTGTTATTTCATTTAGCTAGTTTAATGGTCTGCCTCCGAAGAACGAGGGACGCTCAGCTGCTCAGCGGGCAGAGACAATATGTAGATCCGTCATATTTTCACATCAAACTCTGTGAAATAAAAGCTTATTTAGACCAAGACAGAGTTGATGATTGTTGGAAAGACAACGGTTTTGGTGAGTTTTATTTTATTTCTGTCACATTTTAATGAAGTATTTTACGATTCTCCGCCACTAGAACAGCGTGTACTCAGGTACGCAACAACATGACTAATGTAGAGGTGAACGGAGACTGGCGACGACACAGATCAGTCATACCTGATATAAAAACACCTCTTAACGTCTGCCATCTGTCCTGTAAAATGCACATGCTGCCTCCCAGACTAGGCCTGTATTTTTCTTTATAACTTCACTGATGTTCATTTTGCACAAAAGATATTATTAACTGAAAAATACTCAGTCTTGTCACGCATTTAAATTCACACAGGAATATACAGAAATAGGTTTTACCATGCGGTTATTTCACATAGACTGTGCGCTTATTGAATTACCAGAAAACATGTTATATTGTGATATATATCGTTAGAGATATGAAATGATCTATATTGGGACGGATAATTTTGGCCATCTCGCATCTAGCATTAAATAAAAAAACACAATAGCATTGGACTCTTTGATTGAATCTTCCTTTAAAGGGTGAGATAATATAAGAAACATAGTACTTGTTGATGTAAATTTAAATAAAACATGACAATATTGTTATCAGATACATACTAAGGAATCCTGCTGTCTCTCCAATGACTAAGAAATTCAGTGTGATCGCCTTTGCATTGAAATACAAGATAGAAACATATTTTAAAAATTAAGAGTCCTTGAGGTAAATATGCGTCTTCTCCAGTGATTTAGTAGCTGTGTTTTTCCAAAACAAAACAATTATGGTTTCCCTCACTAAACAATCCAGTCTAGTCCAATATAAACAAGTTTCAACAGCTCCAAGCTTTTCATAACGAATCAATGGCTGCTGAGGATTGCTGTCTCTGCAGAGGCTGGTGGAAATATTATTTTTGTGGGTGTTTGCTTGTTTCTGCACAGAAATGGAAACAGAAACAGTGACTAGTGCAGAGAGAGCGAGAAACTCAACATTTAACAAATCCACATAAAAATCGGTGAACAGCAGCAGCGCTAATATATTACATGATGTGTTTACATCAAGCTGTCCAATGTGCAAATTTTATTGTGACACCTTAGACGTGTCTCAAAAATATAATGGAAATTAGGAGAAAATAATTAGCTCACCAGAACTACTGAAAGAAAGCCAGTACAACCTTAGTGGGATTCACAGGCATTACGCTGTGAGGTTGTCCAAAGCTACTTTTTAAAGGGGACATATCACAAAAACTCACATTTCAGTGCTTGTGCACATACATTTGGGCATCTAGAGTTCATACCAACCCACAAACTATGAAATGTTTTTTTTTTTGAGGGCGGTCTACATCAGAAAACATTCAACAGGCCATTCAGATTTGGCTCCCGTGTCACACGCAGGCTCATCAGAATATATTGTCCACGGACTGAGTACTACCTTTGCAAAGGTGCTCTATATTTTTTCTCGCTAGCCAATCAGACCAGACTGGGTTTTTCTGGAGGGAGTCTTAAAGAGACAGGCACTAAGATGGAGCGTTTCAGGGAGAATACGGCTATATTCAAACAGTGTGACAGTATATCAGCATATTGAACATTAAAGTGTGTAAACATGTTCTAGTAGAAACCTAAAACACAAGTATAAACCTGTGTTTGTGGTGTGTTCGAGTGCAGCGTTTTGGCATAGACAGAGGCGACGTGAATCAAGCAGCTAGTTCTCTGTTGTCGATTGGTGTGTCTTGGACTTGAAAGAGTGTATAGCACTGACAGGCATGGAGTGGTTAAGTTGCACGTTGCTGCACCCTGCCGCTCACCCCTCCATTTCAAAGCATGTCGGAGAACTATGGTGGCCTTCAGGTAACGTAAAAAAGAGAAAGGCTCCATCTGCTCCCTATGTAGAAATGAATGGCCCATTCTAAGCTAATGAAAACAAAGTGGTTCTCAGATTCAGGTTATTATACTCTAAAGAAACAAACTTAATTATTACCTCCGCTAAGGCTGTTTGTTTGTTTGTCTAAAGTTTGCGATGGATTTGAATGAAATTTTCTGGAGGGGTGTGGTGAGGCACAATGAACAATCCATTACATTTTGGTAGCGATCCGACTCACGATCCAGATTCAGGATTTTTTTTAAGGCCTTCCGATCAACCGTAGCATTAAGACCACTGGGTATAACACATGAGCAGTGTAACTGATGACATGTTGAGAGAGACAACAGGGATTGTAAACAAATGTAGAGTCGCCATATTTTCACATTAAACTCTGGGAAATTAGGGATGAGTCGACCAAAGTACACACAGTTTTATTCTGTTTCTGTCCAGTTTGAATGAAGTGTTTTATGATGCTCCACGACGTGTACAGCTGATCTCAGCATAAACAAAAATACATGTGGATGATGGCGCGAGCTGAGAGTCCATTTCTGGTACAAGACCCCCCTAAAATCCTTCACACTGGACCAAACATTGGTCCTCATCCACTAGATCGAACACCAGTATCCCAGTATATGAGAAAAAAAACAACACTATATGGGCAAAACATAGTGTTTTTTGGACATTACAGTATGTAAACATCTTCTAGTAGAAACCCTAAATACAAGTATGAACCTGAAAATGAGCATATTGTAATACCTCCCATTACCCCCCATTACATGTGCAAAGAAACTGGCCAAACTTGTCATTTCTGTATGAATCAAATGCATTTCCATCATCATTTACTGAAAAAAAATATTAAATACATTTCATATTTTTCATTCTCAGACTTCATGATTCAAAATAATAGTTTGATAAAACCAAGCTGGTGAGCCACCCTGTGAAGCCAATGCTGTTTTTGTCTTTCAAAAGTTGAAGTTTGCCACTAATTGGAGCAGCTAATGCCAGCGCTGCGTAAGCATTACGGTGATATGTAGGTAAAAAAGATGTCTATGTTTCTATTACAACTGAGCTAAACCTGGTTGAAAAGTTAACTTAGACAAAAAACTTGAAGTTTTTCCAAAAACATTTCAACAGCATTTCAGTGACTGCATTTCAATGTGCAGTACAGGAACACCTGGACATATTGTCAAGCAGTGAAAAAGCAAAATGCGCCCAGGTTTACAAGTGGCATGCCACCACAGTAATGACTGCTTGCTTACTTCCACCGTCTTGTCTGGATTAGAGCCCAGCTGATGCTGAGAGGGTGCACACAGTCAAATATGTACACAGACACACAGAAAGACAAGCCACATTACAAAACCTCACTCCGTCTCTCTGAATACGAGCCTCGTTGGGGGTTTTGTGTCACTCACTTGACAAGTACATCCTCCTCCCGTCATGTGTCATGCATGCAAATATATGCACGGCACACTCGATAATTCATATTTGACCCTCATGAAAAAAGTATCCTCTTTCGGTCTCGTTTGATAAATTAAGATTCAGGCATTAATCATTAAGCTCATCACGGAGTGAAAAGCAGCTGCTACAGTAAATGGACTTGATTTGCCAGCCTTCGCACTTCCTACATGTTCCTGCCAAGCTGCCAAACTACTTAGCGACAGAGACTTGAAGCATTCACAGAAACCTCATGCTGGTGTCGTGCTTGCACTCGGGCTAGCCCTCCACTAAAAGCACGTTTTCACAGACAACAAAATGGATTTTCTCTGCGTTGCTATGTACCCTCCCCCCTCCCCCGAAAAAGTCATGACAACAGGCAATCTTCGAACTCCGGGTGATGTAGCACGACGGTACTGTGTTTAAATACAGGTTCCTGACCACAGAGTGCACTTCCAATCACAGGAACACACGCTGGCAGCTGCCATCATCTTTTGTTGTAACATCTGGAGAAACGCTTGGAAGCCGTTAGCCATAAATTCAACAACGTAGTTGACAGCGATGCTTAAAAATATAGGTTGCATCAAGGTGTGCCTCTATACGTGCACACATTTATCTTTGACATGTACAGAACATAAGGAAAGATGCAGGCACAGATAAAGTAAATGTACTTACTAATACAACACTGTTAGGGATGCACAAGTTGACTTTTTCAGTCCTGATACCGACACCTGGGCTTTTACCGAGTATGGATCCAATATCAGCGTTTAATTAATAAGCTGTATGTCTCACTGTGTGAGAGTAATCTGGTCTTTTACGTGTAAGACAACACCAGGCTTGATTTAAACATTGCTTTACTACCTTTGTAACACTAAATGTGGCAAATAAATACACAAATTTTGTGAATTGTTAGTTATTATTAAAATAATAAATCGTAGATGAGCAACTTGTCACCAAAAAGACCGCAAGGAAGGCCATTCACTGTCTTGAGGCAACAACAGTTGCTGTTCTCATCGGTTGTGATTTGAAAGGTCAAAGTGAAATAATTTGAAATTGCTCTGTGGCGCTCCATGCAAAGGGAAGCGCTTTCCACCTAGTCGGGCGGCGCTGTTCTCCCTCGTAGGAAACAGCAGCACAGCCCGTGCAGAGCGATTTTACCACCGATCACGTTTGGGCGGCTTAAGGCTGCTGTTTCAGAGTAAAACAATACATTAATCAGAGTACTCACAGGGATGTAGCACTGTCACAGATATATTTTTTTAATTTATGAAGGATTCTCTAAAATCAACAGAGGGAGGCGCTTAGAAACAGCTGTTTACGGCTTGCATCTCTCTCTCCGCCGCCGACTATTCCTTCACTTCCCTGTCGTTTCCCTTCTGTCTGTAGATTGTTAAAGTACAATGGGCGAAAACACAATTGGGACAGAAAGTTGTATTTACAATCACGAAAAAGCAGGCAGGCTATCAAACTTCTCCATTTCAGGTCTCTGGACAGCACAGCATACACGCAGACAAACACCAAACATTATTATGTATTATTGTGTCCATTATTCTGAAATAACCATTTTCTACTGATACACAGAGATTAAACAGGAGGATCAATGAGCAAAAGATAAAAATGTGATTCAATGATCAATTATGGTAGGAAAGACCTGACCAAACAGATTCCACTATGTAAATTAGTTGGGTACAGTATATTGTGATACGCAGGAAATTAAACTGGGGCATGTCACTTTCTGGCAAATCTAGTGAATTAAATACTTGAAAAATCAAGGTAGTTCATCACATTGAGTAAAAGTCCTCAAAATTCAGCATTACCATTAACCTCACACACATTGGTCGAGTAAATCAATAGATATTAAAAAGATACCTCACTATAAATGGTAAAACATCATCTCTGCCGGCCTGCTCAGTCAGAGACTAACTCAGTCTGAAGATGCTAAATTTACACATTGCATTATATTTACTTACGGAGAATCTCTCTTTGCATTCGCAGGAACTAAACAGCATGTGTCACAACACGACTGCCTGTGACGATGTCCTCTGTGAACACACTGACACTGGCGGGTTTGTACAGCACATGCAGAGAAACAGGACTCCCACTGGGAGCCCCCAGTGTGTACAAATGATCTTGGTGTGTCACTGTGAATCCAGTATGAGCGCTGCTCTCTGCAGGTGGGCTGCAGCTATTAGAAAAATACATCATCAATGTTTCAAACACTGCCACGCTGAATTTATGTCAGGCTGTACATCACCCTGTACATGCACACCCATTTTCTCAGTCAATCAATAACTATGAACTCTCGGGCAGTTAATTCTATGCATACACTGTATATCACATCACACACTGTACATACATACTGCTCATTTACTGTCTCTCATACACACTCAGTCTTATCTATTATGTACACACCAGCGCTTATTCTCTCTCACACACATCCACGCAGAAGAAGCTCTCTCTTTGAGAGTGCTGGGTGGTGATTATTCATGGGAGGGAGATGGGGATGGGCAATCAGCGGCCAGCTCATTAATCACACTGGATGCAGACCCTTAATCTCCTCCACAGGTAGAGAGGATTCCTCTGCTGCCGCTCCTCATTGCTCCTCTAACTTCACTCCGCCTCCTCCTCTCTTTCACCCACCGTATCGCTTTCTCTCTGATGCTTTGTCGGCATCCTCGGCTACTTCTCTCCGTCTTTGTCCTCCTCAGAGTCCCTCACCCTCTTTTTTCACCCACCTTTCTTTTTTTTTTTTTATCTCTGTGACTCTCTGACTGCCTGTCAGTCTTCCTTTCCGTCTCTCTCCTCCCCTCCCCTCGGTCTTAATCTGCCTCTCTCTCTCTTCCCTGTCGTTCTACTTTAAGTGCCTCCTTTCCTGGCTGTCTCTCAACTTGCTAGCAAAGCCGCCATGGTGGTTCTTCTCTAGTAGGGCCCATTAACTAGGTAGCGAACAAGCCTTGTTAGGATCCCAAAGAGAAGCCAGAGAGTGAGGCGCTGGAGGGAGTGTATAGTTGGAGTATGTGCAGGAAGACGTACTATAAAACAGTGCTCTGTGCTGTATTAATAAAGCAGGAGCAGTAGTTTGGCAAGAGACCTAGGCTCTGCTCACTATCTTTCTGTGGCCGCATAAGCATTTAAAATATAAGGTTGTCTTGATCGGATCTCAAACATCAGTATCAGGGCCCAATGAGGCATTTTTTAACTGATTGTATCTGCTATATAGAGCAGGATGTCATCCTTTGTTTCACGTCAGCTGTCACACAGGTGCTTTTACTTGCGAATAGGGTAGGGAAAAGGGTGCTAATTAATATGCTAATTTTAAAAGAAATTCTTAAAAGATAACCAACCCGGGTTAAGCGACTATTAGTCGTTAACCAACAAGATTTGTGCCTCGCACGCCACGATGTGCCAGCTGCAGTATATAAACAAAACAAACTGAGTCAACAGTTCACCATCAGGAGAGTCACTGTAGCAGCCACGGTGCTGCGTTCGCTGTCTCCAGGTCACCGTCTGGGAGCGTCAGCAGCCACGGTGCCGCGTTCGCTGTCTCCAGGTCACCGTCTGGGAGCGTCAGCAGCGACGGTGCCGCGTTCGCTGTCTCCAGGTCACCGTCTGGGAGCGTCAGCAGCCACGGTGCCGCGTTCGCTGTCTCCAGGTCACCGTCTGGGAGCGTCAGCAGCCACGGTGCCGCGTTCGCTGTCTCCAGGTCACCGTCTGGGAGCGTCAGCAGCCACGGTGCCGCGTTCGCTGTCTCCAGGTCACCGTCTGGGAGCGTCAGCAGCCACGGTGCCGCGTTCGCTGTCTCCAGGTCACCGTCTGGGAGCGTCAGCAGCCACGGTGCCGCGTTCGCTGTCTCCAGGTCACCGTCTGGGAGCGTTAGCTGCCACGGTGCTGCGTTCGCTGTCTCCAGGTCACCGTCTGGGAGTGTTAGCAGCCACGAAGCCGCGTGTTGTTGTCGTGGACATGTTCAGCCACGTTCCCAGCCACGTTCCCAGTTCACCGTACATTTACTTTAGTTTAGCAGGTTGTCAGCTGTGTGTCGATAGCAACTGTCTGACAGCGTGTGTGTTTGTGCCACAACCATAAACAACAGCAAAACGCAGAATGAGACTGTTCATTTATGTTGTTTGCATAATTTCTATGCACTCTTTTCAGTGCTCAGTGTGAGAGTATCTCCTGTTTTGCTGTCATCTACGGTGTTTCACCACAGACAGCACAGCAACAACCCCACTCGCCATACCACTGCAAGTGCAACAAAAGCCCCGCGAGCAAAAAGCAAATAAGAGTAATTGAGTGTTTTCGTTATCTCAGAATGAGTCGTTAATATGTACACAGAGTGGGTCCTCTTTACTGAGCCAGTCACCATGTTTCTACGGTAGCCCAGAACAGACAAACCAAACACTGGCTGTAAATAGGGGCGTTCGCATTTTTGCGTTGCGGCCACCGTAGTTCAGGAAAAGCATCTAAGGAACAGCTTAGATGACGACAATCATATACATTGGACTGATCTTAATAACTTGATTGTATTTGAATTGTGCACTGCGCAGCTGTATTATCAAGGAAAATAGAAGTATCAGATCAGAACTTATCGGCAGATAATCAATATTAAATGACGCAGGTGACGCAGATGATCGAGGTCGGGGGCAAAACAACTGGATTGGGACACAGCAGGGATTCTTAGCAGCTGGATCCTTATCTGTGAAACAATGGGTGTTTAGTGTTGGTTAGAAGTTGATGAGAACCACATCTGCTATTGTTACACACATTTATGAAGTTGTGGTCACAGTGACCTTTGACAGCCAAAATCAAATCAGGTCATCCTTGATTTCAAGTGGACGTTTGTGCCAAATTTGAAAAAAATTCACTCAAGCCACTCCCGAGATATGAGGTCACATTGACAGATCACATTTACAGATCGAGTTCACCATTGAGTCAAAGTGGATGTTTGTGCCAAATTTCAAGAAATTTCCTCAAGGCGTTCTTGAGGTATTGCCTTCACAATAATGGACCAGGAGCACAGCCTGACAACCAAAGTGCTTTTGACTGCGGCTATCGGCAGCATGGAGGCATATGTTTAGGCATAAGTTTATGGTGAGTTCATGATAATTTGATAAAATTGCTGCCTATTGCTTTATGAAAACCAACCTCTAGCATTCCCTGGTACAGAACACAGGATGGACAGGATGGACAGTTAAATTACACTGTTGGGTTTTCCAAAATCGCAGGTTTAAAAAGCCAACAAAAATGTAAACACCTTTGCAAACGCCTTATAAAAAAGCACTAAATTTATCCTGCTGTTATCAACAATATGTATTACTCAAGATATCTACCACAGTCGCCTCGCACTGCCGGTTTCCCAAACCATTTAAAGGGAAAAATGGTCTCCTCCGAATTACTTAATGACCAATTTTGCAGGAACAGGCTGCTAACAACAGAGCCCATTTCTGAGGTGGGTGTTGCTGCTAAGCATCTGAGCTCATTGCAAGGTGACAGTGGATTTTCAGAGGACGAGGCTCAATAATGAACCGGCATCAGTTGGGTAATGACAGGGCAGAAGACTATTTACGGTGTCATTCAATCCCTAAGGGCAGGAGTAACCTGTCGGGAAAATGAACAGATTAATTATCTGTCTGGAGGGTTCACAGACATGTTTACCGAAGTGGAGGACCTCCAAACTCTGCAGATACTAACTTTTATCTTGTTAGCTTTATTTTGCTACTTATAGCCAGGTCCGTCATTTGAAACAGAACCATTAACCTTTTCTGCAAAGTCCCTTTAATGCCAAGCCTGTAAATCAGCACATGCTAATATTATTTAAAAGGAAACTTGCACCAATATTGGCTTCCAAGCACGTCACACTGCAAGTCATTTCTCCACAGCTTTTTCAGTATTTCTTGTGATATGACTCCTGAAGGTCAAAGATACTGCGACCCTCTGGCATTAAATTACACTGACTGAGATGAAAAAGAGCTTGTAGGCCTTCATGTTTTTTATGACATTTTTCATTTAATAGAGCTACAGGACACATCTGTGCTTTCCTGAGAAAAAGCCTTTACATTTCTGAATTCCTTGATCTTGATATTTCATTTGATATAACTCAAAAATATGTGATAATGTATAACAATATAAGTCAAATAGCTTTGACTTCTGAAGCAACCTGGACAAAAACGTGACAAATCAATCTGACTACGAGCTATTTGGGGACGCTGTTTGGTGCTAAAGCTTGTCCGTACTCCAAACTAATAAATGTAATTATTTCATATGCGGGTTATGTTAGAGTCAGCCACGTTCTCGTCAGCCTGTAAGATTGCCAATACCTGATTTGGTTGCTGCAGTCAATGTTTTTGAAACTCTTAATTTAACATTTAACTTAACATTAACACTTAGATTTCCTTCTTTCATTGCATGCAGCTTTGTCAAAAGTCCTTGCTGCTTTTGTATCTTAGCTAGCAGCCCATCGGCTGTCCTCTCCTCATCTCCAGATATCTTTCTATAGTTTTTGGCGTGTTTTGTCTCAAAGTGATGGTTCAAGTTGTATTCTTTGAATACAGACACGTTCGCTGCAAACAGCTTTATCGCCAACCTCCACGAAAAAATAATTAGCAGTCCACGACTTGTTTTAGACGTGCCGCCTCAGCAGGTGACACTACTTCAAACATCACTCACATCAATTTACATCAATGTCAAGTGTGACAGGAAGAAGCACACTAACAATACACAAGCATTTAAAAAAAGCTGTTTTCGTCACTCTTTTTTTAGCTTCGTAAGTAAAATTGTGTGGTTTGTCTGAGACTTCCCGGGTGGTACTGATTTATTAAGATTATCTTGTAAGTATCATGAACATGTGCTTGCCACAGAGTTTATTTTATGCAATAATCCAAAAGCCAAGTGAAAAATCTAATTGGCATTTTGTTGAGTGAACCAGGGTGATGCTAACTTGCTGGTTGGCCTACAAAAGTACGTCAATCCTGCAGCACTCTATAGACTATTGGCGATCATTCTGACCATCACTTATATCATTGTCTGTCGGCACAACCCTAGGTAATGTACCCAGTTTGTTTTCTGAAAGTCTCCCGTATTAAAGTTTATAAAGAGAGCACTACATTTTTTATTTGCTTGCAGGCACAAACATAAAGTGGCTTGCATAACTGCAATATCTGTTTCACGATCCATTTAAAAGTCTGAAATAAAATGGTAAAAGAAGCAGAGAAGATATGCAGCATTTCAAAAAAAAAAAAAAAAAATCAGGTTCAACATACAGCTTGGATAAAATGTTATCTTCACACCCTTTGGTTTGATAAAACTGACATTTTAAGTCTTGAAGGCCAAAAAAGTCATCCTGCTCTGAGAGGCTTAATGGAAACGAACTGACAGTCTGGAGCTAATCTCCCATACTTCATTTGGCCGGATGAGACCCAATTCATTATAGCGATACTCTCATCTGTTAGCAGCATAAGATTGCTGACAATCTGGATAATCTTTCATCTTTATGGAAACAAAAAGACCCACCCACCCTCCTCTCTTTCTCCTTAGCTATGCCTCCCACAAACTGCGAAGGCATTTTCTGACAGAGTTGGCTAAGTGGTCTTTCTTGTTTCAAAGCCCTTTCAGCCTTGGGGAGGAGAAGGGCGAGAGAGATTAGTGGCCTGCAGCACAACTCTGCACTGCAGGAGCCACAGCTTGACCCGACCTGAGGGTCGATAGAGACAGAATGCACAATGCAAACTCCAGAGAGCTGTAAGAGCGGGTTTGAGCAGAAGCATCCTCACAGGATCGCATGCTTTTAAATGCAAGCATCTCGACTTATGTGCAGGGAATAAAATCTATGCAAATTTTCTAAACCGACAAAAGATAGTCTGATTATAGCTAGATAGAAAGACCAATATTTTTTCTTTCTTTCTTTTTTCCTGAAAAAAACACTCCAAGGTTAAAGAGCTCAATGGACTCGTAGGCTCAGACTGGTGAGGTTAGAGCAGAACACTACTAGAAAGAGAGGTCAATGTTCAACAAGACTAAAGGTGAGATATAAAAAAACTGAAGTTACTCTCAAATAAAGTCCTGGAACAAAGTTCCTGTTTTTGCATTGATAACGCCATAGTCAGTACGGACGTCACTAGAAATTTGGTAGCCAATAACAGTACCAGTGAAATGCCACAATTCTCGATACAAATTCAAGGTAAAAAACAAAAAGTAAAAAAATAAATCCCATGTAAATCTACTCCTTCATTAACATTTGAATATTGGATTTTATATTAAGTATATATTATATAATTCCCTCTCTATTATCTATGTTATATTGCTGTGAAAACATTACCTTCAAACAACTGGATTTATTCACTTATTTGAAAAAAATATTACATTCATTCATTCAAGTTTACATTTGAACACATCATAATGACGTTATAATTTACCTTCACCCAATACTCATTTTCACTGAATAGAGCCTGAACACACCATAAAGTGGCACTTCCCATGTTGAAATTGGCAGGACAAGGTCTAGTTAACCTTGGTCAGCAGGCGATAAGCAGCACAGTCCTGCAGGGAGCTGACAGCTAACATTAGCCAGCTCTTGTCCTGCCGATTTCAACACATACTTGCTTTTCGAAATGTAGCATTATAAAGGAAAAAAACAGGGTTTGTCCGCCAGATGCATCAACGGTGAGTTTACTGCATCCCAAACACATTTTCTATCGCCCCTGGGCTGATGGGACACTGTTAGACTTGAGCCCTGATGGTACCGAGGGCATCTGTGGTAAGGTAGAAAAATGCCGTCACGTTTCCAGAAGTTTGGCATTGACTTGGTATCGAATTATCGAATGGAGGCGGCAGTAGCTCAGTCCGTAAGGACTTGGGTTAGGACGCGGAGGTCACCGGTTCAAGTCCCCCATGGACCAAGACCAACTGGTTGCTGGAGAGGTGCCAGTTTACATCTTGGGCACTGCCGAGGTGCTTGCCCCTGAGCAAGGCACCAAACCCCCAACTGCTCTGGGCGCTTGTCAGGAGCAGCCCCCTCACTCTGACATCTCTCCATTGACATGTATATGTACTCTGTGAACAACAGAGTGTAAAACTGAATTTCCCCACTGTGGGACTAATAAAGGAATATCTTTCTTTCTTTCTTTCTTTCTAATTAGAAATGAGTGCTGTTTATAGTGTGACAAATTAAAAACACTTATCTACCATCACAATCTAGATTTTTAAAACCACAAAGCTTTTCAATAAAGAACAGAAACTAGGTTGTTCATGTCCATTTTCCACGTAAGACTCCAGTGGTTCTTAATGAAGAGGCCAAGGTCCTACAAATGCTGTTCATCTATCCTGCTTTGGTACAACAGGCAGGTCGCTGCTGAATTAAGTACAGGAGGACAGAAGCGGAGCTATAAATATGACCATTAGTGCTAGCGGTTACATACATTTTAAGAATAGGAAGAAACAATAACTAAGTGGGTTAATACTTGTAAATTGCAGCTGCTTAACAACACCTGTGGGGTTACCTCCGCTTAAAAAACTAAAATAAACTGCAGCTCCAGCACAGCGTGCACTGTAGGACATCCTCAGACCTCAGCATCAAACAAACGGCACCACTATGCGCTACAGAGGGCTGGACCATAAAGTGTCTTCTGTCCTGACACAAAGTAGATATGTGCTTAACTAAAACCTTAATATAGACTTATATATAAAATGTGTTTTGGGTTGCACCTGTGCCAGTCCGGTCTAGACTGCTCTACTGTTCATGAGATATACAAGAGATGCACCACTGAATAACACAACTGAACCACGGCTTGCGTAAACAGCCCGCTAGAACAAAAGGGTTCAGGCCAAATAAAAACTTCAAGGAGTGATATGATTGGACATCGGGCAAAATTCAATTAGAGACAAAGGTATCAGGCAGTACCAGGTGAAGCAGACGTAGTCCTGCTCCAGCCCCTTCAGCAAAGACAGGAATAACATCTCCAGTTTGGGCATCTGCCCTTCAAAATAAAATCAAAGAATTAAAAACAGACATTTGATACTTTAAACTAATTTGTTTTATGATTAATGGTCACATCTATTGAGTAAACCGATTGGTGTGAGTTTAATATAAATGTCATAATGTGTGTGTCAATTTTAAAAACTACAAATCCATATGTTGCACTGTGAGAGCAGCACACTGATGATATTTTGCCATATAAAGAAAAATCATTCAGTCCTTTAGTCATTAAAGGAACAGTATGTAGCATTTAGGGGGATCTATTAGCAGAAATGGAATAAAACATTAATAAGTATGTTTTCTTTAGTGTATAATCAACTGAAAAATGAAAAGTGTGTTTTCGTCACCTTAAAATGAGCCGTTTATATCTACAGAGGGAGCAGGTCCTGTTTTCACAGGGCCGGCTGCCATGTTTCAGTAGCTCAGATCGGACAAAACAGTGACTCTAGATTGGGTTACTTGCAATTTCAAGTTTCCGCATCAGCCACCGTAGATTGCCTACACACTCGGCACACAGGAGGAGTTTTAGTTGGTTGCAATCTGTAACTTCACCACTAGATGTCTCCAAAATCCTACACTCTGCACCTCTGAATACACTGACTACTACTACTAAAATGTTAGCAAAATACATGGCTGGGAAAAGATTAATTGGTATGTTCTGACAGCAGACATAGCTCGGGGAGAAATGGCACAGTTTGAGCTGTTATCAGCTAAAATAACAAGATACACCTGTGTTGCAAATACCGAAATAGAGGCAGGTCGTTTTTAGACGCACAGTGAAGTTTGACTTTCGATTGCAAAGGAAGGTTTACTGAGCTTACATGTTATTTCTCAATGATGCTAAATATCACATCTACCGTATATAGTTCTGCACACCTGGGAGTTGTCAAGTGAAAGCAGCATTTTTAGCTGCAAGCCACTGAGCAGCTCCACCGGATCAGTTGGGTTTAGGCACCTTGCTGAATGCCATCTTGCCAAATTCAGCTCGTTTTTTGATAATTAGCTTCCTACACACAGGAGGGACGCCTGTGCTCAGCCTGGCAAGTATCCAAGTAACTTATGATCCAAAATAAGGATCTAGCTTGAACTTAGTAGGGTTGACTAATATGATGATATACACTGATAAAGATTATGATATATGGTGTATATTGTGAGACGATAAGAAATTTGTTCACGATTCGACCAATCTATCACTTTAGGCTATTATGGGTAATGTTACAGTATTGTTTTTTTCAATAGCATAACATATCAGTCACATATCTTTCTTGCCATATAAAACACCCACATCTTGTAAGAGACGTGCATGTAAAAATGATAAGCAGAAAAAATGAGAGCAGATTTTCCTTGGAGAAAATGGCCTTCAGAGTGAGTCTCTGATAGAAATACTAATGGGGAAAAAAGAAATCTACTTGGCTCACATATTGGGGCTCTTTATCATATAATGACAGAGCCTTGACTTTGTGGTATTATGAATGGACATTTGTGGATTAATAGAGTTGAGCTGAGAGTTGGTTGATTTATCTCATTTACCGTCAAGACAATTCCTGCACATCTCTGTGAGCTCCAGGAAAACAGGCTCATTTTACTTCTCAGTGGTTACATAGAGGCTGGCTCACACTAAACCACCACGTCGAATCTTAACAGATGTTGAAATGTGAGCGACCCCACACATGATGTCATGTTATGTTCAAATTGACAGTTTTGTTCCCACAGTGTGGATAGCAATGATTTGGACAATAAAGCACACCACACTAACAGATTACACTCATGAGGAGCAAGAGTCCCGACTACAAGCAAGTAGAAATCTCTTAAAATTTCTTGCGATCAAATGCAACTCTAATGTCAACAAACATGGCGGACGACAGGCAGGAAGAATTAGCAATGTTATAGTTTTTACTTTGTACTGAAAATTCACAAAGGATGGATGAGGAAGTCATGGACACTGGTTAGATAAACACTGGAGTCAAATCAACAAGTTTGTTCTGCGTTAGGTCATGCATTAGCCGCAGCCGCCATGCTGGCGGTTGTTGTCAGGGTTCCCCACACTTGACAGGATATCTGATCGTAAATACTGACCATGTTTAATATTTACGATTTAGAATCAGTGCGTCCATGATGGACTCTTAACATACCTCACACCGCGGGAATATCTGGCAAGAAAACTTTTCAAACAAAAAAAAACAAAAAAACGGGGCTTTGCTGACGGTTGTCAGGAGCGAGGAGTCAACCCACAATCCGCTTGATTCTTGTGTAGCATGCACATGGCATCAGACGACTGGAAAATATAGTTTTGGTAGAGGTGAGTGATTTTGGCCATTTTTCATAATCGGTGCCTGAGCATATTAAGCAGATTATCAAGCAGGCACATCTGTGGGCAGCCCAGTGTTGTTGCTGTAGGACGTGTGTGACTCCGCCTCTTGTGTCAATCAAACTGCCGTCCTACAGCAGGCCTCAGTAGATGAAGTGGACTAACCTTTGCAGGAGTGCATGAGAAGAACAACGTCCTACCTGGGAGAAACCGTGCAGACACAAAATGCAGATTGGAGAGACAGACTATAAGTGTTGTACATTAATGTTTACTTAAGTCAAGAAATTTTTCATCTCATTTCTTATTATTAAGCTGTTATCAGACAGACGAAAAAAGAAAACCAGGCAAAAAAACAACAACAAAACAGCATCATATATCTGCCCTGATTCTATAAAAAAATCGGTATCGTCCATAAAAAACCCATATAAGTCGAGCTCTAATCTTTGGATCAAATGATTACAACTAACTCATATCAAAACCTCTAAATACATATAGTACACCTGTGATATAAAGCATCACCAATACTGCCTTGTTCTTACTTTTAAATGCTGGCCCACATTAAATCTGTGAATAAAGTCTGTGTCTCTGAACTGATTTCATAACACTAACACATTTCATAATGCTCTCATAACAGAAACTTTCATTAAATATTAAAAAACACTTTTATCTGATAAAGATCACAACCTAATTTTGAACAATAAATGTTCCTTTTGTTGTTGTTCACACATCGGTAAAGAATATCTTTTCTTCTTTCTTTTACACCCTGCTAAATGTGGGCTGATTAATTAGCAGAGAAGTGAACTAAACAGGCATTTTAACATGGCACCATTATAACCACTAACAGGGTTTTTAAAAAGCTGCTGATGAGCTGATGAAGTTGATTAATTGCTCCATATTTTCCCCTGGAGTACTCCTCTCTCTGTCGCCCTCTCTCCCTACTGTGCAATGAATTATGGGAGAATAAAGTTCGTCTTCACCATGCATACACCACATTACTAAATTATTATGGATCCTCCAAGCATGACAGGGGTTTTGAAAATAATTACTCAAGTTTCAGGCAAAATTCCTGCATGCTTAATGATTAAACTATATACGGGCAGCACAGATGCTGGAGGGTACAGCTGTCGGCTTAAAATGAGAAGGACTCGGATTTGATCCCCAACTGGACCCTTTCCATACGGATCAGACCTCAAGACACAAGTGACCTGTGTGTTCACAGAAGATAGTATGCAGTATGCTAATGTTTGTCACAATAACACTGAATGTGGGAGCAATTTCACCAAAGGCCTGTTTTCCGTCCAACAACTCTGCATGCTCCAAAATGGTGACATAACCGAAGCACAGCGGATTCAGACCTTTTGAGACGTAGAGATGCTCTGATCACTTTTTTTTTTTTTTTTTTTGCTGATTCAAGTCATTGATAATTTTTTGTTGTTTTGTTGTTTGGGGGCGGCAGTAGCTCAGTCTGTAGGGAGTTGGCTTGGGAACCGGAGGGTCACCGGTTCAAGTCCCGACATGGGCCAAAAAACTGAGTGTGAACTGGTAGCTGGAGAGGTGCCAGTTTACCTCTTGGGCACTGCCGAGGTGCCCCTGAGCAAGGCACCAAACCCCCAACTGCTCGGGGCGCTTGTCAGGAGCAGCCCCATCACTCTGACACCTCTTCAATTGTTGCATGTATATGGACCTGTTTGTGCATGTGTGTGTATAAGTTAACAGAGTGAAAAAATTGAATTTCCCCCAGCGGGACTAATAAAGGAATATCTTCTTCTTCTTGTTATGGCAGCTGACACACTAAGGCTCCAGACTAACATTTTTCGATAGTGGTTATTTGGATAAAAGCACAAAATTGAATTGATATGGAAATAGATGCATTTTTAAGGGCTGTCAATTGATTGCAAATCTGCTCAGCGCTATTGTTAGGAAGTTGAACAGGACATAACTGTCTATTTCATATTGCTGTGAAACATCTCCTTCGTCACACCTTCATCCAATACTCAGTTTTACTGGATCAAGCTTGAACGCATCATAATGCAACTCAATGCAACTTCTGTTAACAGCTGTTAGCTCTATTATTTGAGAAAGCATGACACCACCGAATTTGTCCACACAGTTATATCCTCATTCTGGCCCTTCCCTGTGGTTTTTGGCCCCTATAATAGTAACACAATAGTAAAAATATCCATAATTGTACTCCCATCTCCAGTGCCTAATTTGCTTTGTCCCTCACAGGATCAAATCAAAACTGCAGTCCTGATTGTCATAGCAGTGTTTCTGCAGGCTGTTCTCATACACTGTTCGCAGCTATACCTATGAAATGTAATGCACTGTAATTTGTATATATCCCATGAAATCAAACGGTATACAATCCATGTATAAAGAGCCACAAACGCTGGGGAACCGTTGTCCGTACCCCGTTTGAAACCAGCAGTCAACACTTATTATAATTTATTTCTCACATAACTTCCGTACTTCAGTTACGCCATTTTCAGTTAGTTTAGCCTAAATCGTGATCTTTTGCTAAACCTATCTAAGCAGTTTTGTTGCCTAAACCTAAGGATGTGTATGTATGTAATGAGTGGAAATTGACACATGGGTCACACATTGCTGGAGATTCATAAACGCACGAAAAATGAGGTTCGTCGGTTCGTGACATCAGGACATCGAACTCAAAAGCTCTGAATTTCTTTTCGGACTTCTGATGTGAAAGTACGTCATGACATCAATGTGCTCCACCTGCCTGTAGCTTGTAACTGGGATTTAGCCCGGAAAAAAAAGACACTCCATCATCTTGGTACAAGAAAGCCTCTTAGCTTTAACCCTGAAGCCGGCTCAGTGCTTGTTGTTTTAGAAGGCTGGGTTGAATAGCAGCTTGTTGCCACAGGAGATATTGAGTAACAGTAACACTCTGCTGGGAGCGTGCAGCATCGAGCTGAGCCGCAGAATCAGACCGCACCCCGGAGAATAAACACTTAGAGATTTGGGATTACCTGCTCCTCTATCATCACCCTCTCTCTCTCTCTCTCGTACACAACTGCACTTCAAAATGTTTGACTGTTCCGGCGTTCTGAAGCTGTCAAAGCTGCACTTTCAAGGTCTGCTGAACAAAAAACTCTGGCTTTGGAAAGTCTTTAAAAGCTGCTAAATGATGCTGGCTGCAAGTGTGGGTGCTTCTAAAGGAGTACTGTAAAAATTGTAAAAGAGCAGGAAGGCTCGGGCTCATTGTACGATAACTATGAGAAAACGTCTCTCTAAAACTATAAACTAATATGTCAGGTTTCATTTTGTTCGGTTTTCCATTAAACTACCTTTTACTCAACAAGATATGTATCAGGGAGAAGTTTCTTTTTTGCACTTTTGTTGTGTTTGGTGTTGTTTTTCCTGTCCTGTCATGCTGCACAGCTGTTTTCTGTAGATTTATCTCCCTACAAATGCCATGTTTGGATACCTGCAGTGTGCCACAGATGCAAATGTAAGTTATTGGCTTCCTTTATTGCATCTGGACCCTTGGTGATCAAGATAAAGATGACTGAGGAGGCCTGCCTGCTTGTTGGGAGTGCAAAATGCACTAAATTACACAAATTCACAACTGCAAACAGCTTGAAGCTGCCAAACTCTTGTACTGTGTTTGTCAAGTGTTACTGAAGTGCAACCTGACACTTCTTATTCAGGGAGTCGAGAGGGAGTACAACTCACTCACTTTCTTCACTGCGGTACTGTTGCCCTGAATATGTGTAAAGACTGAGAAAAGGTATGTTCAGCATCCGACCCATCTGCCCTTCATCCTTCCTCTTCCCTCCCAATACAAGCTTTGTGTTTTGGCCATACCCACTCCTCTCCAACCCTCACTTCTACCTTCCAATGTCCTTGTCATCTCTTAGACATCGTCCCCTACAATCACTACTGCTGCCAAAACCACACACCCAACTGTGTACTACCCACTCTTGTTTCCTCCTCTCTTCTTGCTCCACCCATCCCTCCTCCTCTTCCCCATAGTCTCCGATTTCTCCTCACTTTGCTGCCTTACACCTCTGTACCCTTCTAGACCTTGACAAACATGTGAAAACATGAAATAATGCATCATGATACCAAAAATTTGGTAGTCAATACCAATACCTGTAAAATTCCACGATTCTCGATACCAATTCAAAACCAAAAGCTAAACTTTATTTCACATTTGTGAAATAAGCATTTCAGCTGGAAGCCATCACATCTACTTGCTTTAACTCCCATTCTTGCTCTCCTTTATCCCGTTGCACTGTCTTTCATCCCTTCATAAGATCGGAGTGTTTGTTGTCTTGTTTGCAGGGTTCAGCTTAGTGACGTCAGCGCTGGCCTCTGTTCACTTTCCACCGTGAGAAAACAACTCTTATTAAAACATAACCTTATCACTATAACCAAGCCATCTGGACTAACTCACTGATGATTTACACTGAGCAGATGTTTGCCCGAAGAAAACAACACCCCCTCTGAGTGCGTCTACGGGATATATTTCGTACTTTCTCACACAGAAGTGTTGCAACAGCAGAGTACCCAACAGCTAAGGTTTTTCAGCCAGAACAGATGATGTGGTTGTAACCTAACCTTGTTGGGTTGTTTTTTTTGTCCCACGAATCTCCTGCTATATTCTTTTTTCTTCTTCTTCTTTGCATGAAAAGCCCTTTTTTTCCTTTCACTTCCCCTTTTTCTGCTGTGTTTATCTCCTTTGTTCTGAGAGAACATTTTCAAAGCTGATGAAGGTGGATGCTGGAGGGGATTTCGCTGAAGAGATGAGAGGAGGAAAAAGGAGGATGAGCACCACTCCCATTCGAGCACACACATACGGAGAAGCAAACCCACATCCAAATGGACACACACTTGTTTGAAATTGCAATAAGAAGAAGAAGGAGAAAGGGGGGGATTGTTCCACCAAAGAGGCAAGAGAAAGAGCAAATCAATGGAGGCATGATAATGAATTATTTCCTCGCCAGAGAGGGAGTTAGAGGAGAGAGATAAAAGCAGACCACATGCTGCGCCACTAACAGCCTGGGGGCTGCTGCCTGTGAATTATGGCGCGTTGGAACACACTTGCCGCCCTCGGGACCTGCCGATTGCAACGGAGAGAGAAAGGGGAGAAACAGAAACAAGAAAGCTGCGAAGAGATGGGGGGACCAGAAAAGAAATGTCAGAAAGGGTAACAGGCCAAAGCAAAGCCCCCGGAGTCCCTGTAAAGCATGGATTTACATCTCTATGGCTAATTAGAGATGTAAAGATGAAATTAAAGTGGTGGAAATGAAAGAAGGGTAGAAACATGTAGATGAGGGAAATGGAAAAGCAGCATGGATAGCAGTGTTGGATATGATTATTCAGCATGTGCAATTATGAGAGATATTAGATATCTGCTAGAACAGAGTGTGTCACCAATGAGAAATCATGTCTTCTTAATGAGCCTTATATGATGTTCCAGATGTACCGTGACATTTTCCCCCATTACAGCACGAGCTACACAAAGAAGGCCTCGATTCCTAAGCTATTGTGAGAAAATACAGATGAGTGAATTACAATTTCTACTTTATTGCGCCGTGTTTAACAAACCCAAGGCGGCCATTTGTCTCACTCCTCTCTTTGTTCTTCCTCAGCTGAGACGCCCTGCTGAGATTGTCCCAATTTAGGTGCTTGATTTAGATTAAGCCTTTACAACTACATAAAAAGAGCTGAGGGAAGTTTGTCAATATATACTTGAAACATTCAACTATCCTGTTGGTGACTACACAATGGTTAAAGTATGAATTATGGGATACATTAAGACCAAATCTGTGGCTGTACTCTGCGTGCGCATGGTCAATCTACCTTATGTGCAAGCAGTACAACGGTAACCCCAACTCAACTTCTTATTTAATTAACTTACTTTTTAAAAGTTGAAATTTGCCTGCAACTGTTACAGTTTTATACATCATCCATCTGTGATGTTAAATCCTTTTTGCTGTACTCGCCGTTGTAATTCAGATTTTGGGTGCACTGACTTTCCTTCAACTTGCCTCATCTACTTCATTTATTAATTCACTGTGTTTCCTAAAATTAGTTTCAATATCCCACAGAGAACATGTCTGAATTCAAAACATCCAGCTGTTGTTTGAGGTGGAGAGAGTAAATGTAATAGAGCAGAAAGAGAAACAGCAAGTTCAGCCAGTTTGGCAGAGATATAATTACCATGCGTCCTCAAAATGACTTGAATTTTGTTTGGATTTGTTGGACTGACACCGAAACTCAGTTAAAGTTATTTTTTTTCCTATGAAACAAAGATGTCAGCCTCAAAAATCAGCCCGGTCGCGTTCTTGTAGCTGGTGTCATGGAGTCGCCATGTAGTCTGTACTTACCGCAATGTAAATGCATCGACTTTAAAACACTCCACAGCAGGTGACGTAGAATAAAAAGCGAGGAAGACGGATAATGGCGGGCAGGAGGGAGGTTGGATGGGTCTAACAAACACCAGTAAGTCACGTTAGTGATCTGTTTTTTCGTGACAGTTGTGGTGTGTTTTACGTAGTTATGCCACATTATTTCTCTGTATTTTACACATTATGTACTTATTTTAAGCAGTGATGTTTTTCCCAAACCTAAGTGGTTTTGTTGCCTAAACCTAACTGTGAGCGTTAGTAGTTTTGTTGCCTGGTGTGCAAATAAAGTGAAAAGCAGCTTGCAAGTAACACAAGTCTAAAACTGCGTCCTCATGACACATGAAATGTCCTTATAATGTTGTGCTATTTCTACACTTTCCGATGAGATCGCTTTGGAGCAATTTATAATGTCAACATATTGTGTCTTTACTAAAGTTTGGCCATGCAACCAGAGAAATAACAACAGCAAAAATAGAAAAATGACATACTTAAAAGCAAAGGACGTCACCAAAAAGGTTTTCTTTCTTACAAACATTAAGTGTTTCAGGTGTATTTTCAATGTAATCAAGTCCTTACATTTCTGTGTAATTGGTCACAGAGAAAGCTGTCCTCTGTCTTCGTTTTTCAGGCTAATTTACCGATCCATATTAATACCAGCACTGCTGTTTCTACAGTAGCCCAGAACAGACAAACAATTTAACATTCAGTCATGGATAGCAAGCAAACAGACCTGTTTCCGAGCTATTGCTTCACTAACATATAATGACAAGAATCACATTTATCTTCCAGGTTAAAAAGACTCCTATAATGACAACAAAGTCAAACGTTCCTCTCCGGCTTGTGTGACTTCCCCCAGACGTATTACACTTTCTATCGCACTGTTGCACACACAGTATATGCGTCTAGTCTGGCAGATGCTTTCAGAGCATGGGTGTCTCAGTTGAGGGTTTCACTGAAGAGTGCATCACAGTGCCTCTGATGCTGCACACATTAAGTATTGTAATATCAAAATAAATTGATGGCCGACCGTCTCTGGATATCCTTTGAGGAGCACTCATTGCTTTTTCATTTCGACGCAGACAGTAAATCATTATTTCTTCCTTTATCAAGGGCCTCAACAAACACTGTCCAAATGTCCTCTTGCGTTTCCATTTTTGCTTTCCGGTTGCTCCCCTCTCCTTATATGTTTCCCCCTCGTATGCACTAAAGATTTCCACCCGACAGTGTTTAAAATCTGGCATTATATAGTCTTTATCGCACAGCACACAAGTCAGATCCCTGAATGCTGATTATGCATAGGGTTCACAATGTTTATTTTACTCTCGCCCTTCTCTACTATCACTGTTCTGTACATGCTCTACCGCAGGAGACTCCAGGGAATTAGCTGCATCAGCTAAGTGTTGTACTAAATGAATGATTCGGCCATTAAACGGACAGCCACAGTTGCCATGACGACTTACTGGGCATCTCTCACTATTTAGAGCTGACTGCTGGATGACTGCTGGCTGAGCGGTGTTGTGAGTGTGACTGTGAGTGTCTGTTTGTGTGAGGTAATTATGCAGAACTGGCATGATATATTTAACAGGAAGTGGCTAAAAATAAATAATGAAAGCTGAGAAATGAAGCTGTAGCAGTTATACTATAATACATATGTCCAATCATAAGTAATAATCTATTACATCAGCATATAAAATACGTGTAAACCATGCCACTTGCTATTGCCTTTGACAAACCCCTGTAAGATTAATTCAGAGGAACTGTTTTATTTGCTTTCAACAGATGGCAAATAACTGTATCTCACTTTAATACATGTGCTCTAATTAGGGCTGTCAATCAACAATCACAATTATTTGTATAATTGTCCATTGTTAATTGGAATTAATCAAAAATGTACCTTAAAGGGAGATTTGTCAAGTATTTAATACTTTTATTTACATAGAAGTGGGCAAATATGCTGCTTTATGCAAAAGTATGTATATGTTTATTATTGGAAATCAACTGACCCCCACAGATACTGCATTAAACATAGAAAATATGCTCAGATCTTAACAAACTGCAGCCAACAGGCAACAACAGCTGTCAGTGTGTCAGTGTGCTGACTTGACTATGACTAAACTGCATGTGATTATCATAAAGTGGGCATGTCTGTAAAGGAGAGACTGGTGGGTACACACAGAACCCACATATCTTGAGGTCTTGAGTTCAAGTTGCCGGTTTTTCATCCATCCATTCAGTCATTCATCTGCAACTGCTCATCCCGTTAGGGGTTGCGAGTCCTGGATCCCAGCTGACATTGGGTGAAGGCGGGAAACACCCTGGACAGGTCACCAGTCCATCGCAGGGCTGACGCATAGAGACAGATGACCATTCACTCTCACATTCACAATCATCAATTACCCTAACCTGCACGACTTTGGACTGTAAGAGGAAACCGCAGGATGGAGAAAACCGGAGAAAACCCATGCTAACACAGGGAGAACAGGGAGAACAGGGAGCGCTGTTTAACCTCAACAAGCTAGTATGACATCTCTAAAACTGAGCCTGCTACAACCTCTGAAAGATCGATTGCGTTATTGAAATTAACAGCGCTAAAACAAATTTGCATTGACGTGTTACTGTGTTAACTTTGAGAGCTCTACTTGTAATATTTGTAACAGTGGTGATTTATTTTTTTTCATTAAAAAACAAGTGGTCAATGTGAGCTGCAATAAGGCCGAACATGCAATGAAACCTGCAGGGCACTAAGGTTTATTTCTTCCTATGTCTGATTATAAAAAAAAAAATCCCTTTACTTTTTACTTCTTTGAAAACAATAATGCCCCTCTGACCCAACCGAATAAAAACTGCCTAACTGATATATCAATGCTTATATCAAAATATCCCCAGGAAATATATCCAGTTAAAGATTCTGTTAACATGCTGCTTCATTACAACTGTGATGATCTATCCCAATTCCAGAGAAACATAGATCATTAAATTTAACAGCAATACACCGTGTCAGATACACATTTGAATTTGGTAAATCTCTCTCTCAGCAGCATGGAAAGGTGCAACCAAAGCCTCCAACAGTCCCTCACCTGTTACTGCAGCTACCTGGCACTGGATAATTACCCAGGAACAGAGGCGACACTCGGAAGGTGCCAGAAAGCCCCATATACACACACCGGCAATTAGCTGTAAAGGTCCATTGAGCAGTAATGAGGCATCAGCCACTAGCTAGGGGACAGTGGGCAGGGAGTCGAGGAAAGGAAAGGAGAGAAAAATGAGCAGTAAAGGGAGATAAGTGAAAAAGACAAGCATTGAAAGCAGTACAGAGGAAAGATAGATGGAGAAAAGACGGGGATGTGATAGAGATAACATGGACAGGAAACAATAGAGAGCAGAGGGGAGGAGACGGTGGAGGGGAGGTTATGGGTGAAAAGGGAACCTCCAGGACCTCCAGTTCAAAGTCACTTTGTTGTTAAGGGCTTCGCTGGAGGTCTCTCACCCACTTGGCTGTCAGAGAACGACAGGCTCCCCTTGTAAAAGTGATTTCTGATCTCAGCAAGATCATTTGTGCAGATTAAGGGCAAACTTGAGAAACATGAAAGATCAAACCTTGACGGGAGCTGCCAGGCTGTAACACACAGATATCTTGCTGCAGAGGCATCGGGATGCTCTTAGAGCTTCGTTGGATACGTACAAGGTGTAAAATGGAGACTGAGCCCAGCAGGAATAACACTTTATCCCGCTGCACCTGCTGCATTTCTGCCTTGTACGTAACTTGCGCTGTTATACAATTCAAATTAAATATTTCAAGTACTGTGCTGCGATGACAACCCGTCTCCCACAAATGATGTTTATATACAACTAATTTGCAACAACCTACCCACTGGAGGGATTCAGGATGTGAACTCCAGTATTATTTACTGACCTCCCTACAACTGCTATGCGGTACTAAAACGTTGCACTGCCTGTGAACATAATAGAGGTGACAAGTAAGTTTCTTCCCACAATGTTGATGGTAAAACAAACTAGTATTATATAATTTCTAGGGGTCAGAGTTGTTTCCACAACACAAGACTCAAAAATGGAAAAGTAAAATAGAAAAGTTCCCCTGTGCGATAGCAACTCTGAATATCCTACTGATGCACTGACCTATATGTCCATCTATCATACCTGAATGTATATTTAAGGGTGTAGATGGATCTACAGTATATATCTACTGTATCTACTGTATGTTCCAGAGGCATGGGTAATGAACACATGGTAGAAACAAATTTCCCCCTTGAGGTTAATACAGTTTTATGACAATATTATCTATTATTGTCTATAATTTCAATTTAAATTGTGATTTTTGCTCCCAACAATCATGAAAACATGATAATCAATGTAAAATATTTATTGTGCTGCATTCTGTTTTGGCAGTGACGCCCTTGTTTTGTCTTGTGGTATATATCCTTTCCTCTATAGCAGTACGCTGTCTTTTCCGCTCCGAGGGTCAGTACATCGTGGGAGGATCCCTTCGTGGGAAGTCTCCCCAGTGCTGGCTGGCCCTCGCCGCTGCAGCTCAGCGTGGAAAAGCCCGGGGTGGAGGTATCGCTTTATAGCCCCCCTCGCCTACACCTTAGTGCTCGCTGTGTCGTCTCTCCCTGGACGAAGGTCCCGGCTCCTGGTGTCAATTTTTGGTCGACTGTCCTCAGTGCGGCGATGTCTCCAATTCACCCGGCCTGTCTTGAAACAGGAACTCCGTCTTGTTTATTATGCTCTGTGGTTGTGACCGTCATCAGCATTCATATCTATACGTTCACTATGTTTATATCTTCAACGGTCTAGCCTCTTAATTTTGCTCTCAAAGGGCACCACATTGATGCATTTGATGTTCAACATTTTCTTTCATGATGTTTCCAACGTCAGTGAGTAATGGTTTAAATAATTGGGAGCCCAATATTGACAAAAATATTTGTGATTATTATTTTTGCCATAACTGAGCAGCCCAAATGTGTGGATTTCATGAATAAAAGATCTGCTTGCATTTCCCCTGTTTATTATCTGAAATCTTTATCTTATTATATTATTTATTTAGCATTTTAAAGGTCAAACTTTGAGCTCTGCTACCTGTTCACGAGCATATGTCATCATTTGACATTTCAGTGAATACACAAGTTAGTGAGTTAAAAAATGACCGATCATCTCTGATAAATTAAATGGCTGTGTCCAGATGTCTTAGAGACATGCTTCATATTTGCGTAGGCTGTTCTACTTTCTATGTAGTTTCATTTATTGGAATGTAGCCCTAACAAAATATATAATTTTTAATTTTTTTTTATTTTTATATGCAAAATCTCAATTCAATAAACATACAACCGTCTGTGTTTTAAAGACCAATTTTACATGCGGTTTGTTAAAAAGCAACATAAAGTAACACACACAGCGCAACTAAACACCATGTGTCAAACTCCACGGACACACACACACACACACACACACACACACACACACACACACACACACACACACACACACACACCACTATGTTTTTAAAACATGAAAAACTGTTTTTTTCTGGTCACTGAGAGTTGAAAAATGTTCAACTGTGAGTGAAACACTGCACATGTCACGTTTTACCCTGCCGTCCAATCACAATGGAGGAGGGGCGGGACAAATACCACAGGGACCATCATACATCATGCATGTCTGCTACAAATATTAAATAACTGGAGAAATTAAAACACATAGACTGGTTGGTCCATCCTCTCTCCCTCCATGCTTCAGCCAAAGAATATAAAAGCAAAGAGACAAAACTCTCAAAAACGCTTATTATATTTATAATATTTTTTCTTCTCTTCAGCATAGGCCATTTCAGCAGAATATGACAATAGAACGTAAGTAATTTTGTTTTATTTTTGTTTTATGTTGTTTCCGGACATTTTACTAACACAAAATGGCGGAGGTGTAGCTCTGCTGCCGGCTTTGCAATGGAAACAACTGAATATCACTTATTAGCAATATACATTGTTTGCTTCATTCTCTAGAGCAAGTACTCTGAGTAAGTACTTCTCTTCATCTAGAGTAAGTACTCTGCCATGAGGACAACACTTTTACATCTGATATCCCAAATCATAGCAATCAGACTCAACAAAAAAAACAACAACAAAAAAAAAACTTCTGCTAACCTTCTGCGTTCTGCAATAAAGAAGAATTTCATTATTTAATTTTAATTATTTATTTTGAAACTCTCATATGTGCCATTAAAAACAACAGTAAAGCTTATTTCTATTGCACTAAAATCAACAGAAATTTGCAAAAAACTAAAAGGCAAAAATATGGCATATCATGCTGTTGAGCCAAACCACAAGGGAGATTCTTCACTGAAACAGCCCTACTTACACATCTAGGTGTGCAAACATGAGCATATGATCATGCAGGGCTTCATCCCACACCCGTACACATCCTCCTCTTCAAACAGCAAACCTTTAGTTCACCTTTATCTGACACTGCCTGCCTTGTCTCTCACCAGCAGAACAATTACAGCCATCTCATTTTCTTTCCTCTGTTTCCACTTTCTCTCATTTCTCCTGCTGGCCATTCCCCTCCAGAGAGGCAGAAGAGCCTCTTCACTCTTCTTCCACCACTGGAAGCCACCCCACTTCCTCCACTTCATCCCCTCTTTTCTTCCCTCACTATTTCCGCGACTACACTCTGATGATCAGACCTGCTGAGTGGCCTTGTCGGTGCAGCTCGGCATCTCCATATTAATAGGAGTCATGGAAAACAAATAGACTCGCTGGATGAAGAAAACAACAAGGTTGGAGGGGAAGAACTGCATGTGGGAGAAAGATGGAGGAACAACAGGAAGAAGAGGAAAAACTGGCCCGGTCCTAATGAGATGCTCACCAGCTGTGTGTTTTTGTAGTTAAATTAAAAGCACGACCACTGGCTCAGTATTAACAAGGCCTACAACTATATAGTTACAGTATGTGCTCATGTAAATCTCCATTAGTCCAATAAATGAAGTTAAACCTTATCAATTAATGAGATTAAGAATTCAGCAAACTTCACATCAATTCTGAAGCTATCAAAATACATCCACAAACATGCAGCTAGATAGCTGCTCCAAGATCTGTAACTTCCAGGAAGATTTTTTCAGTAATATTTCAGAAATAAATACTGCAGTGTAAGGACATGATGGCAGTCGAAGAGGGAACTGAAAGATTAACGGATGAAAATTTCTCCTTCAAATTTCTCCTCATCGCTGCTTTTAAAACATCCCGCCATCGCCCTGCTGTCTTCCAGCTGCTTTCTTCTCACATCTCCTCTTTCTTCTGGTGTTTTTCCCCTTTTCCTCCTCTGTTGCTCTCCCAATTTGCTGGCTTGGTGACCCAGAGTCAATCATGAAGATTTAGTGAAATAAACAAGCCAGTAGGCTGAGATTGGGAAACGGCTCTGGGGCATTAGTTTGAATTCATGACCATCATTGTTTATTTTTCTTCTGCTGTTTTCCTGCCGGTCTCTGCAGGATTGCGAGGGTCTCCAACAGTCAAAGTTTCTCCATCAATTTTGGAAGTTTTTGACCACAATAACACACCAAGGCCTCTAGTTTCATGGCGGTAAACTGACGAGCAATGGCCGGTAATGCTGCCGATCCTGACAGGTAATGATTTTCGAGGCACAACGTGTGATACACAGCTTGCAGACAAATCTCTTCCCCATTCAGCTGGAGAGACTAACAGACTATAAAATTAAACTGGTATCATATGTTTTATTATTTCAAATATTTTCACCATTGAGCAGCCACAACAGAATATCCCGTAGAACTGCACTGTCAGCATGTGTGGTGTATGACACATGAATAAAAGTAGTCATTCATTCATTCACATTAACCTTTACATCTGACAAAACTCAATAAAACAACACGTTTAATGGGAGATTCTTCTAGTTTGTGATTACATTTATCTTAGAATAATTTCATTTGAACAACTGAATTTTGTGAAATAACACAAACATATAATTGCAGTACAATACCAGAGAAAAACGTTCCCTTCTCTACCTCTGTATTTCTCTCCAATGGTACTTGCACCCAGTGTTGTAAATGAATGAGCTAAAGGAGCCTGTTGATTGAACAGGCTCATGTTCAGAATATATATATTTGCAACTAATGAGTGAGCCTCCTTAACTCTGGTGGCAGTAAACGATGCTCGTGCACTGTGTGTCCGGCACGGCAGTGCAATCACAGGATTTAAAACGCATCTCACCTGATATCTATTCCATCCCCACCTCCAAAGTCTCAAAAGTCGACTTGACCAACGAGTGAGTGTTAGTTGCAGGCACGTAGGGAAGGTCGAACTCGCGCTCGTTACAGCCCAGTGCTCATGGGACTGGGATTTGTGGATACGGAGCAGAAATGCTCCTTCATGAGGATGCTTTTCTGCTCATGCACATTGTTGTATGTGCTGTTATTACAGTATATGCACGTGGCTGGTTTTTCTTTATTATCATCTGCACATTAATTACAACAAAGCAGTCGCTGGCTCTTGAATGTCCTTCCACAATGCTCCTTAAGTATGCAATATATATATATATATATATATATAGCAGTGTGAATCTAAGACAAAGTAGGGCAAGTCCAAATATAGGGCTAAAATACAAATTTGTGGTAGGCTGTATTTCAAACTGGTGGGAACTGTGGTATGACGCTGTCCCTGATCCTGGTGGTACAGGGCCGGATGCTGAGAGTTTAAAAGCAAAAACTGAAGAAATTAACATGCACTGAATTTTTTGACTTTCACCAGAGCTAACTTTGAGTTAGCTCTAGTGAGGCGTGGACTTTCACGGCTTGCACTGTCCTCATTGCAGCCATAAGGACACGCTCTAAAACTTTATTCTGTGAACGCAAGTACTGTAGAGGACGACTCCAGGAAAGCTGTAAAAGCCAGTAGTATGAAGTCTAGTGTAGATATCTCCGACTGCACATTTACAAAAGGTTACTCACCATAATGCACACGCAGTCCACGCATCACCGCAGGGCACCTTTATACAATACACATGTATCCGCCGAGGAGCTCTGACATTGTGTGACCGTATGTATATTATATCTGCAGGCTTCAGATATCTCTCAGTAAGCCCGCTCACCTACAGAATCAGCTTCAGCGCTTACTGCACGTCTGTCTTTCACCGAACGGTTAATGTGAATCACCTCAGCCCCGGCATCCGTGCCAACTTCCGCGAGGCAATTTCCTGCACCTTCATTATTGTGTAATTACAGTGGTTCTAATTCGGATACAAAGGGCACGTGTACAAGCCGTCCCCTTCTGCACAATGTTGACACTGTAATAAATGCTAGGAAACGGAGCCCCGTGAAAGCATACAAGCATTAGAAAACTACAGTGCTGATTTAAAGCCATTACGCTGTTATCTATGTTCTGCAATATGTTCTACGGCCAAGAGAAGGTTGATTACTCACTCCTGCTGGCTACAGCATAATCCTCTCTGGGGGGTTTTAATCACTGTAAACTGAAGAACACTGGGGTTTTAGACTGGTGGTCGGACAAAACAAGCAATCTGAGGATGTCACATCAGGCTCTGGGAACTCATGACGGGCATTTGTTGCTAATTAAAAGAATAAATAATAAATAATTACAAACAGCTTCATTGATAACCACAATAATCACTGGTTACAGCTCGAGTGGAATTGCAGCGCTGCATACTCAAGTGTTTTTTGTTTTTTTTTTCAAGATCTATGATGAATTTAAGCCCCTGTAGCAAACACAGCATTTTGGAATCAATACATGTAAATGTTTTTCTTCAGCGTACTCCAAAGTAGCCTCAAGGCCTGATCTGATAGTGCTCGTAACTATTAATTGTGACTGACTGGATTCGCCATCAGTCGAGCTACACGCTCTGATACGCTCTGATTTTCTGTAAGAGAAAACGGCTGCCTCTGCCAATCCTGGAGAATACAAAGTTTTCAAAGCACTCTATCATATATATTCAATCTAGAGAAATATTTGCTGAATCTCTTCCCATAATTTTGTGACTTTAAACTACAGCATATACTGCTGGTTAGGGCTGTCCTCGACCACAGAAATTCTTAGTCGACAAGCAATTAAATGATTTTGTTAACTCATCGATAAGTTGATTTAATCGTCAGACCTACCACAAACGGTCACACTAAAGCATCACTTTAAATGTTGTGTTTACTAGAGAGCTCATATGTTTCTTAGAAAGAAGTCATTCAGCATGAAAAACTAAAACAGCTGATTATTCAAGTGATCGACGCTCTACTGCTGGTAACTTATTAGGGTCAAAATCAACAGTTTTATCACCATGCCAGATAATGTTGATTGTTTGGACAACAATACGATATTTGCTGATATGACAAAGTCTGCCACGATATGATTTCTGCTCAGTTCAGTTCAGGGGCCTGCGATTGATATGAGACAATATCATGTCCATTTAACTTAATCAGATGAATTTATATCAACTCGCAAAAACGCCACTATTACTGGGCTCTCACAGACATTTACATGAAAAACCATCTACTCTTTTTAATAAAAAGGATAAGACAGACCTCATGTTGTTCACTATAAAGACCCACAGTTCTCATGTTTAAGCCCTGAATGTTTATATATGTATATATAACAACCCTAATGCTTATAATACTGAGAATTCAGGAATAATAGATTATGGATTAAAACGCCATGTAAATGTGTGAGACACATTGTTGTCGTCTCCCTGTAATCGCCAGTAATCTTCCATCAGTAAGATTCAGTTAACATTATTCTTCGATTGTAATCATAAATCCATACTCTCAGGAGATAGAAATAGATGTTTAAGTAGAATCTACTAAACAGAAATGCCAAGGAGGCAGCAGAGAAAAGTTAAAAAATACATAAAAACAACCTACTGGCCTTGTAAAAGGTAGAGTAATAGGGAAGAAAATCAATAAGAATGCAATCATCTCAGTAGTATTCTCCAAGTATATTCCCCTCTTCGCAATTTGTGGTAAAAATAAAAATAAAAGAGAGATCTGAGAGCAAAAGAACAGAGCTTTGTCGAGCCGTGCACTTGTCAGGGTTTATACGTTAAATACAGCAACGACAAGGCAGCACGATCGGCGTTTCTTAACAGCACAAGCTCGGTGACTGTGGGAGCAACAATGAAGCTGCAGCAGTCTTTCTTTTTGGAAACAGATGGTTTCGATTTCTACAACAAAGCTGCAGAACAGAAAGAGAACAGAGGAGAACCTTTAAAACTAAAGAAGGATTCCCAGGTACATTTTCAACCCCTGTGTTTTGGGTTATAGGGTCAACGAAACACGACTGAAGCTTTGATTTCAGATGTATTTCGCCTCAGACAGTAGAATATCAATCAGGTTAAAATAACAAAAACCCATCATGTCATTCAGGTCTATTATTACTATTCTGTTTTCCAAGCTTATGGCCATATTGTAAATTTCCACCCTGCTAAACACACCTGTGATTCCTGGCTGCTCTGCTTCCCAGACCGCTCACTGGGGAGAACGCTGACTGCATCCCAGGAAAACACACACACACACACACACACACACACACACACACATACACACACACACACACTTGCATGCAAACTTACACAATTCAACACCATCAACATTATCCAGAACACCAGATGCGCCCCTCAAAAATAATTACTCCCACTTGGTGTTGCCTTTCTGCCGCCCAACAGTTAACCTTGAGCGTCATCTGATCAATAGCTTGTTTTATTGGTCCCAGCCCATTTCTTCAACTGCTTGTCAGACATAAAAATGCATTGACAAACACTGCCTCAAACTCTGCAGGCCAGCCAGCAGGTAGATAAATACCATGCGATGTCTGCTCACTGCCCATCTGGAAGGTGAGGCGAGTGTAACGGAATAATAGCAGGATGGCTCCCACTAAAACCAGTCATTAAGAGGCTAAATTAGTGGCGAGGCTTAATGGAGCTTCACGAGCTGAAAGGTAGAGCCTTAGAAATGGCCACCTGCCACAGCTAACTGCTGGATTCATCAACTTTGCAGGATTTTATCACTGTTTTGGATTCGGATCCAGCTAACTTTACTGTGGTTTGATGTGAGATAAGGAAGATAAACAGAAGAAAATAAAGTTTGAAAACAGGAGCTGCAGCAGGATGAAATGGCGTCTAACCATTTTGATGCTGATGCTACAGTAAAATTAGTGGTGGAATAGTCATTATTGGTCTTAATAAGGTTGAACCTGCCTGTGCTCTCAGCTGCTGCTCAGCCTAAAGCCCAAAGGCTATTACGGCTGTTCCAGATGCTGTAATCATGGCTGGGTCTGGGCACATGGGCCAGTCTGCAATTATCAATTTATCTGCAGCTGAAACACTTTTATCCTGATGGCTGCTGTGGAGAGGCTGATGGGATGGGAGGTCACTGGGTTCTAAACAGTGGAGACGCTAAGCTGTGTGTTTCTGGTTACAAAAAAATACACAGGCGACATACTACTGTGTGGATTGCAAAAACAAACTAATTAACCAAACAATGTACACCGTGCATGTAGTTTTAGCAGAAAATGAAGATAGGCAGCTTCAGGTGTGCACAGTTGACTAGTCCTAAGTGCCTCCCGCATTCAGCAGAATCCTACTTAGACATGTTATGTTTGTTCAAAGGTAACCTTACTATGGAAGCCACATTACATTGTATATAGTCACAGTTACTTCAAGAAATCTTCATTTTATGTCCCTGTGGACGAAGGTGGTAGTGTTTCGGAGCACCAGATTCCTTTTAGAAAATCTTTCATTTTACTTCAGCAAGGTCTGACAGTCTACCCCGCTCGGTCCTGGTTCTGGTTCTCCCGTGCCTTCCTTCCCTCCAATGGGCCCAGTAAGACGGCCTGGGGGCGGAGCTCTGCTCCTGACCTGAGGAGGAGCCACTGCTGCCGGGGGCGGAGCTCTCCACCTCCCATCTGAGCTCCGACTGCAGGTCGTTCTGAGTTTCAAGTGAACGTGCACGATTTTGTCTGATTTCGCTCCTTTGTTTATATTATCGCTGCTTTGTGCTGTATGTTGAAGTTTCTCTTTGTCAAGCTTGTCCGACCTAACGACGGTAACTAAGTGGGGCGGGATTTAGGATTGGTCAAACATAAAGAAATGTAGTAGCACTGTGCGTTTAATATGTTACACAAAGACAGGCTCTAAATATGCTTTAAGTGTGATGGACAGTTTGACAGGATAACATGGTGCCTCTGCTTTCTGACAGTACAGGGACGAGGAAGGAAATAAGGATGAGGGGAATAAAGACTCACGGAAAGCTGTGTAGAACTCGTGCAGGCTGAGGTGTCCATCGTTGTTGTAGTCGTCGTAACGCAGCAGGTCCTGCATGGTGCACTCCAGCAGGCTGTCCTCCAGGTGCTCCTTCATAGAGATCTAACAAACACAAAAAATATGCTGCGTTCAATCACATGGCTGTGTAAAAAAAACAAACGAACTTGTGGGAAAACCAGGCGATACAGGCAAGAATCACACACAGCTACACACTTCTCACACCTAATCATAGCCTTTACTTATCGTTTCTCTCTTGCCTTCATCACTTTTCTTCTAAGCCATCTGCTGTGAGATAGAATCACATTATGCATATTCGGCATAAATGTAAATCTGACATTTTTAAAGGCATAGAAACCACACACATTTAACATTTCAGTATTCTTCTAATAGAGTTGCCAAGGCTGCGCACAGCCTGTCTCTTAAAAGTACAGAAATGAGGAATCACAGAATCATCCTCGTAATTAAAACTACATTTTTCCCTATATTCAGTATTTTACATATTAGATTTATTCTATATTATCTAAATTGGGTGTTTGCTGCTCTCTACAATACATCCTTCTCATGAAAGCGTTAAAATCTAGCTGTTCCAAGCGCTACAAGAAGTGATAAATTGTGTTTCCAGCCGACACAATAGTGATTTAAAAACGTTGCCAGTCTGAATAGTTATTATAAGTAGTGTTTTACAGCAGACTTTTCATTCCACCAATAATTAGATTAAGATAGGAAATGCCTCATGTACATAAACACCCAAATCACAGAAAGTGACTCATTCTGAGAGTAATTTCATTCGGCGTGAAAGGGGTGATTTAAATACGTAATCGGTCATGTAAGTGCCGTTTCTGATTGCTTTCCATTTTCGGGATATCGCTGCTCTTACTGCTTACGCTTGTGCACACTGCACCCGAGTTAATTCAAAGATGCTCCCCTGGGATGATGCACCGCTCACTCCTCCATTGTTTGTCATTTGCGAGACCTCTCTTCCACTTAAGACGTGCGTCTTCCTCAGGGGAGCCATCTTTGAATAGGTGATGTTAAGCAGTTTCAGGGAGACAAACAGGAGGCTCAGCGTCTGCTCAGTAACGCCACTTGCACTATATCCTCTTAAAAGCTGCTGCTTTTGTACAAAAGCATAGCAGTAACTAGTAAAAGTGCCACATGCTCAGTGCAGGTCCATCTTTGTCAAAAGCTTGCTCATGCTGGAAGGCTGAATTCTGCATTTAAGTCCTTATGGAGCATTTAAACAGGACAACTCACCTCATCATTTTATTTTAGTGCCCATACTTGTGTGGTAATTGCCCATCAAACGGATTTCATATACAGGAAAAAAAAACAACCTGACAAATATATAAAGCACACACACTCAAATTCAACTCAAGTTGAAGCTGGGTAGAGATATGGAGGGAGTTATACGGTGTCACTAAACTTTATTAAGTAAAAATGTTGACGATAAGGATGTAAACCATCCCATCCTAGGAAGTGCTATAAAACAACAACAGGAGTCATTGTGAATCATGATATTGACGTGATATCCTGAGTAAGAAGACCTGCTCTGGTGAAATGGTCCAGTGAGTTGAGACCAGACTGATGAATATATACGTAAGCAGCAGTGAACTTTAAAGCTGAACTGAGCTTGACTTTTAGACAACTGTTTCATTTTCCAAATCTTTATTTTGTATTGAAAATTTTTGTCTAGTTTAACACATTGATTCAGTTTCAGGTTCATTTATTCATTAACCTTTTCCACTCTTTGAGGGCGCCGGTATGTACCAAGCATGTCGGTAAAGAGGCCAAGTAGCGTTGCGAAGTTGGGCTAAATTTTGGCATGAAAAAAGTTTTATTTCTGAATAAAACAGGTTGACACACAGCGCTGAGCTGTATCTCAAATTAATCTTCAAGTTCCCAACTTTCAGATGATGTACACCAATTCTATGTGACATCTACTGTTGACCTGCTATATAAATAATGTTTTTGGTATTATATGAACAAACTCTCTTTATGTACTGACAGTAGTTCATGAGACAGATAATCTGTGAAAAACAACAGTTGCCCCGTCTCCTTTTACTTCACCTAACGGCATTTGCAAGATTTCACAGCGACCAAAGAAAAACAACCAAATATGAAATCAATATGAATCAATATTCTGTTACTGTAATGACTATTTCTCACCTCAAATGCTGTCAGAAACATATTTTATTGTACATGTTGAAAACAATTGAGCCAAAATCAAGCACCGCCCACCGGCTGGAGCAAACTTTCTCATTTTACAGTTATACAGGACATTACAAGATGTTTCTGAAAACATCTGAGGTGAGAAAGTCGCATTACAGTAACTGATTGATTGATTCATATTTGATCAGCGCTGCCTAGTTTCACTGTCTGATCAGAGTTTGAGCGTTTCTCTAGCAGTGATTGACAGCTGCGTTTTTTCCAGATTATCTCTCATGTGGTACTGTCACTATATCGTGACATTTTGAGCAAATATGACAAAGTTATTTTATTAAAGTTAACTGTAGATTTAATTAATTAATTTGGTGATTATCAGCCTTGAAGCTATTTTCTCAATAACTGATATTTGTTCTTCTCCCTGAAGAAAAAAAAGCGTCAGCATGATGAGTCTAACAAGCAGACAGCAAACTGTGTGTAGACCTGTGGTATCTCAGTAATAATCTGAGTATATGTGTATTACTAGTGATGCCACACTACAAAGCTGTTTTTACTGTATTCATTAAGATTCTTTAATTTTAAGAAACACTATTTCATTTAAGTGTTTTTAAACATTTATGGTGTTTTTAGGCCAAACTCTATCGAGACTGTTCGGAGGTTCTTTCAGTCCAGTGTTTATTCCCTTGGCGATGATTTCAAAGCCTAAAATACAGCTGCCGTGCTTGTTCGTCTCCTCTAATTGATTCTATATGGAGCCGCACATGTAACATGGCAGATTAAGGGATGTGACAAACTTTTCCTCCTCTTGCTGCCGACAGCACACTGCAGCCGTGTGTTCACTGACACACTGATCCGCCTTTGGCCGTTTGCGGAAACGAGTCAGACCCAAAGTACAGAACTAGTTTACCCTCTTAAGACCGTCTGTGACAAAAGACAGATCCCGAAACGGAGACGGCCTGGATGGATGACTGGGACTCATCTCTGAAATCCTTTGGTCCTTAAAAGCATCATCTCTATGGAGCTGCACTTATGAATTCCTACAGGATAAGCATGAATCATCTTAAGATTTCCTGGCAACATGTCAGCATTTGTAATTGCCAGTTGTGATTGATCAAAATCTTTTGTTGGCTCTTTTAATGCAGCTCTGCCAGAGAGGGATTATATTATTTATTTCAGCTGCTAGAACTAGGCCAAAAATCACTCAGTCTTTATAATTTTAAAGGGGACAAAGTGTGTTGTCTTTCACAACCACACAGAGATGACAAGATTAATTACTGTGGCATTTTTTTTTAAGACTACACACACTTGCACTTATTAATCTTCAGCTAGCTTGTTTTTCCGTCTCGCTCTCTTTCAATTTCCACATAACAAGAAAAAGCTACAGCGCATTTAAACTGTTAGATATTAAGGCTGTGAAACTGATGATTTACTCATCTGGTTGCAGTCAGCAGTCAGCGGTGACAAACATGGTTCACTGCATTCTGGCAGAAGTCATGGAGATCACAGCATTGGTTGGGGGGAGTCTAATTAACACCCGTCTCTGATGCCCATTTCCTGATACCAGATGATGCCCACAATAATTTAATTTCCTCACCCTGCAAATGTCAATGCCAATTCTTTCTACAGTTCCCCCGCTGGTTGCCATCAGACTCGTTTGGGAAGACAACCTCAGCAAACATTTTTATTCTTTTATTCTGTTATCCGTTCGTTAACCACAGACCGGTTTTGGTCTATTTTAGGTGGGTACAAACAGTTTGATGGCCATTCTCATTCTCACTTATGTCTCACAAGTTGTTGCAGCATTTTTTGGGTTGACACCATTTGCTACACAATCGAGAATGGATAAAAAATGATCAATAGTCCCTCCAAAATACCGCATTAAGTCACCTTGAGGAACACCATAGACAAAGCCGTGCTGTGATTTGATTTGGTATCACGTTTGACATTTGGAGATTTCTGCAAGAATTGCATTTTTCAGTGATTGGATAGTGAGCACTTTTGTTCTGGGAACTGCTCAGAAACCACTTTATTGTCAGTCTACCTAGGAAAGCCATCCATCCTCTGAATGCCCCACATCTTTAGTTTTAGGCTTGTCTCTAAACGGGAGACTTGTGGGTACCCACAGAACCTTCATTCACATATCTTGAGGCCAGAGCTCAAGGGACCCCTTTGAAAACTGCCATGCCATTTTTTTTTCTCGCCAAAATTTTGACAAAATTCAGAGTGTTATTTAGCCTCCTTCCCAAAACACTAGCATGATATGGTTGGTACTATTGGATTCCTTACTAAAATTTCCCCCCGGGGATTAATAAAGGTTCATCTTGTCTTATCTAAAGTCGTCTGGTGCCTTCAAACAGTGGAAGGGGTTAAACAAGATGATTAAATGTTCCAACCACATGCCAATCCATCTACTTTATAGTCTGACCACATGGTCTTTACATTCAGTGAAAACTGGTGAGGAGAAACACAAAAGAATAATATCTGATCGACTGTTATCGACTGACATTTTAATGTAGGGGTAGATTTATGTTTTCAAATGAGTCCAAATAACATTCTTACTTTTTACTTACTCTGCTTAACGTCACTAAATTGCAACTGTCTTGAGTGAGGTTTGAAAGCTGTGTAATTACTGATGAGTCTCTTCACACTCAGTCAAACGGCGGTAAAAAATATCCAGAATAACTGTTCCACTCATGGATGGTACACAGCAAACGCATCCCACAATCTGACACCATTTACAAAACCTTCGCAGGAAGATCTATTCCAGACATATTCCCTCCTTTCACAATCAGGCTCAACCATTCGTCCGTCCGTGCACACAGCTGTCCCATTAATCAGGCCATCTCAGCTGGACACCCACCTTCTCCAGCTCATCACTGACCAGCCGGCCGTCCTGGTCCACATCCAGGTATTTGAACATGGTGTCCACCAGTGCTCTCTTCTCCTCCATGTCCCTCTGCTGGCTCTGCTCTCCAGTTCTCAGCACTTTGGGCTGCATATCCAGCAGCATGCTCTTCAGCCTGTTGTACTCCGACATGGTGCAGGCGTTGCCTGCAAGAGCAAGCACACAGATATGGAAGAAAAGACATTTGATTAACGTCAATTATACAAGCTGAAGCCTTTGGATTGCAGCTGTAAATTGGATTAAATGTACTTGTGTGCTTTATAGAGGGGTGAGAGGAAAAGAGGGCAAGAGGGATAGATAATGTGTGCAAGCATGTGTGTTTGTGTCCTTGAGTGTTTACTCATTTAAAAAATGTTAGTTTTGTGCTTGCATAATTTGTCTGACAGCATTTCGGAGCAGGGGGTCCAATTAATTACAAGTAATCCTTGAATCCACATGAAAACAAAAGGTAAACATCCTCATTTAGACCCTCTCGAGCTTCTGTTCCTCCTTTGCTACGGGATTAGAGCTCATGTTTCAAACCTGACTGGGTGTCTAGCAGCTGATTTTCTGCAAGGCTTTGCCTGATGAGGATGTGCAGAGGAAATGAGAGACCACAAATTAATCACGGGCAGCAGCACTCAGCATTTTTTTTTTTTCTTCACACTTGAAATCAATAATTATGCAAAACACGTCTGTGGCATGCTGTGAGGGACTTGATACTAATAGAGAGCAGGGAAGCAGCTTTTCCTTTTTCTTTTCTGTCATGTCCCTTCTTCACTTTTGTATCACCTGAGCCTGACGACAGCATGGGAGACGCTGCAGGGTGGAAGGGTGAGAGGCCTACGTGCAAGTCAAACGCATGGTGGTGAGAGAACAAAATGTGGGAAACTCTCCCATATGAATAAATCATTAGGCGACGTCCCTGCCCGATCGCTGCAGAGCGGGAGACCCCCCTCTGAGAATACACAGGAACGGATCTCATTGCCTAATCTCCTCTGACAACGCAACAAGTCTCAAAGCGAACAAATGCAAAATGAGGGGACAGGAAGAACCTAAAAGAAAGACTGGAGAAGTTTAGTCCCGGTATCTTCTTCAGAGGGGAGTGCTGCCACAGCACATCTACAGTTAGCGCAACTGTCACTGCAGCGAAGCCAACATGGGTTCAACTAGGCTACAGCAGAAAGACAATATCTCCTGCTGTGGTACTCCATGTTAAAGTGCATATTAAACATGCACATATGTTCATGCTTATGCATGTGTACACACAGGCACGAACAAACAAAAGGTTTCCCGGTGCCTCCTCGTCTCAAAGAGAAGCTCAGGGTGACCTATGATTACGTCCTCTAAGACTACGCTCTCCACTAACTTCACACTGATGTGACTTCTTTTATCACACATACTGCTCTCCATGTATGAAAATTTGCATTCTGACTAAAGTCTAAATAGAAAAAAACTAAACTGAGACTCGAGACAAAGAAAGGTGGTTTGTTCAAACAGCTTGAGACCTTCAGATTGGTGATCTGAACCTAGAGCCACTAAAACAGCTATAAAGCTCCTTACCATGGATGTGATCGTCCCCTTACCTTCACCAAGTGGTTTTAGCTGTCTAACGTTCCCCAGACGTTTAGCCGTAGGGGTGACGATCACAAACTCATGTGGGTCGCTCTGAAAGGTAGTGATATATGACCTACTTTGACATGAGGACTCCTCATAGGTTATAGGTGAGATCTCTGCCATCAAGCTCCTTTGTTGGAAATATCCTTATGGTCCGGAAACCCCTTAGGAAGGCACCAAAGATCACAGGGGATGCACCAGCATCTAAAACTAAAATCTCACTAAACTAACTAAACTAAAACTAAACTAAACTAAAATCTTAAAAACCCATTTAATAGATAATTTAATACAAATGTCTCTATATAAAACTATTCAAAAAGATATATACTTTTGATAATGTCAAAATCTAACAAACTATTCAATCCATATTTGTTGCCGTTTAGCCTTTTAAAAACAACATTTTCACTGCGTTCAAAAACCTATTTACAAGATGTCGTCACTTTAATTATGTTGAAGGAACTGACAAGTTATATTCATTAAAGAAAGTTGATTTCATAAAAAATGAATACACTGCATCATTTTGTGGATACCATCAGGGGGGCTCAGCTTTTTTTAGACACAAGTAGTTGGGGCTTAAAGGAAAACAGGTTGGGAGCCACCATCTTTAAAGATGAGGTTGACATTGTTCTACATTTTTCTTATTGTTAAAAAATATCATAAAAACACCAAAACCAACAAATGAGTTCATCTCAGTATTTTCTGACTTCCCTGCCGCCTGCGACACTCAGCCGTGAGCCCATTGGCTACTACTAAAGACATAAATCTGGGTCACAAATTATACCTTAATTTTTAATACAGGCTTCATGATTTACTAAAACAGTTGGGCTCTGTTTTTAGGGACTGTCACTCGAACAGGAGTAAATAATGACTTTGTTGGGGATAATTTTGAGCTGTGGATTAATACATATTTGCTGCCCTGGTTTACAACAGCTGTCCATTGTTTTCTAAAGAGTTAAAAGACAGTTTCAATGTGAGAACAACAACGTTTTGGCCCATCCATGATTTGATGAATTGCATACAAGAGCGAGTGACAGCATATATGAAATTATGAGGCAGGAGCTCCTTTACTTTAGGTTAGGAGAGCCTCTAATTTGTAAGTGTCAAAGTGTTTGGATGTTTAGCTTAGTGGTCGAGGTCAACGCAGAGAAAAGCAAAGGAGTCATCAGCCCAATAAATCTCAGTTATCTCCCATTTATTTCTGGGAGGACTGCGTGATGATTGACAGTCATGTGAATACACAAGCAAAGACAAAAAGCCAAAGAAACACACTGAGACACACGGGTTTCAACACTACCCTTCTACTTATTACCACACACTTATTTCCACACCCACACAGCTAAGACAATGAGCAGCCCTCTCTACAAGCAGCCAGTCATGTCAAGGTCTTGGCTAAATCCCTGTTCAATGTTATTCCTGCGAGGGGAATGGGGCGTGAGATGGATCAGACATGAGGGATCATCACCTAGCTGTCATCCCTGTCCCTGCTCTGGAAGGACAGAAACAAATTAACACCCCCAGGCTGATTTGCATCTTGTCATATATGGAGAGAACAATCCTCTCTCTGCTCAGACTTACACTGCTCCCACAAGTAGCTCTATACAGAGGGGGAAATATCACAAAAAACACATTTAAAAGCATATTCTACTGTCTTACATGTAAAAGAAAAGGACATTTTAAAGATGTGTAGGAGGAGACATGTTCCTAATGTTGCTGCGCTGGCAGAGGTTGATTAAGGTCATAAATTACTTTAATGCCCTAATGACCTCTTTACATCTCCAGGTTCCCCTTCTGTCCTCTGGCCATGGCGAGAAAGTGAACGTTGGATCACGCTGTCTTTCTTTGCTGGCGTGAACGTCCTTTGATTCAGTCTCTCTCTCATTCTGCTGAGCGCAGCAGCTGCAACAGTGGCAGAGAAATATCTGTCTGTATTACAGTGCATCCACCCCTGACTCTAACACTGTTTTATTGTTCTAGAGGGAACCGGGCTCTCTTTATTGCCCGTTTGAAATGTTAGCTGCTTAAGTGAGTGATCCGCACCATGGACGCCCAATGTCCCGGAGACGCAGCTCCTCTCCGCCGCTCAGAGCGTCCTCCCAGCTCACACTTCATAAATGTCAGGCAGGGGAAAACAAACAGAGGGAGGAAGAAAGAAAGGAGAACGTCCCTGTCATGCTAAAGGGAACGGGTTGTTTGAGAGGACAAAAAGTCACGGGCGTTTAAAGGGATAAAATCTCTCAAAGGTAAAAAACACACATAAAATGTGGTGGGGATGTGTGCGTATGTTTGTATGTATGAGACGAAACTCAGCCTCTGCTGCCATTTTGGACTGAAAATGCTTATTATATTTATAATATCTTATTATTCAGCACAGGCCATTTCAGTAGAATATGACAATAGACTAGAAATTATTTATTTTTACTTTTGTATGGTACTTTCAAGGCGGATGTTTTACTGGTGTATGGTAGTCACTTTCAGTCCAAAATGGTGGAAGTGTAGGTTTGCTGCTGAGCGCTAAAGTTGCAATGGAAACAATTGACTTTCACGTCTTGGCAATATACGTTCTTTGGTAGACCTGCAACGATTAGTCAATGGACAGGAAAATAACTGGCAACTATTTTGATAATCAATTAATCGTTAAAGCAACGTTTCATGCAAAACTGTCAGAAAATGCTGTTTTTGGCCTCTCAAATACGGAGATTACACACATTACACAGATATATCACATTAGAGGCAAGCCCCCAGGAAGAGTGCCGGTCGTTGATCCCAACATGGTTGTCGGTGCTACTCTTCTGCAATGGCGCCATCATTACTCCTCTATATCTTTACATAGCAAATAGTTGTTTGCTTCTATATTAATGCTCTGGATATCATCTAGATCACCTTTAAAGTGAATATCTTTGGGTTTGAGACTGACAAGACATTTAAAGACATCACCTTGGACTTTGGGAAACTGGGATGGACATTTCTCACTATTTCCTGACATTTTATAGACATAATGATTCAGCGTGCCAGTAGCTGGCAGATTAATCGAAATTGAAATAATCATTAGTTGTAGTACTAGCTGTGAGGCTGATGCTGAACAAGTAATGTGACTGAGTTTGTGTGGAAAAGGAGCTGAAATACGTGTAAAAATCTTATTTTAAAATTCAATTTGCAGCATGACACGTTTATATTAGTCTGTATTTCCTCCATATCTGTCTGCTAACTTTTCATTATCAGATGCATTTTCACAGCTGTGCAGTTCACTGCAGGAGGATGTTGTTTGCTGTCCAATGCTGAACAGAACAATTCGTTCAGATTTCCAGTGGAACGGTACGAAGCAGTCACACTTCTACTACAATTCAGATGCGTATGACTCAAAAAAGCTGCACTTATTGGATGAGTTCTTGGCTCCGGCTAAAAGATGGAGGAAGGGAACAGGGGATCCAATGCATCAATCCTTCACATGATGAAACCTCCCCACAATGCCCTCCAGGATGTAAAAGTGTTCTGTGTTAAATTTATGTCTGCCTGACCTCCTCTGGCTGAAATTATGGGATTATTTACTGCCGTGCCGTCTGTGTGCTGCTAATATGCGATGGTGATAGACCTCCCTTCCAGATAATTATGAATATGATGGACACTCTTTGCTCCCGAGGGCAGCAAGGTCTACGAGAGCTGAGCCAATCTTGGAGGGGTGACACAAGTCACAAGAGAGCTTCACATTGCATAATCGCCGTTGGCAGCTTTAAATCGGCTTACTGTGAGCTTCATAGTCTATCCAGCATTTCCTCAGTGACGGAAAACACTTACACCTTTACCTTTCTCCGTTTCAATATTTATCATACTCTACAGTCAGTATGTTTCACTTGTGAGTAGGGCTGCTCGATTATGGCAAAAATCATACTCAATTATTTTGGTCAATACTGAGATCATGATAATTTAACAAGATTACTCATTGACTTTGGAGGCAACATGCATTTAGAAAAAAACATTTAGTAGCCTACATTTTAAAGTGGATCAATCTGGTGCACTTTAACAGCAAAATTAATAATGAATGACTTGCTCTTGTAAACATTTTTGTGCCCTACTACAACGCTGTGGTTCACAGTGACATCATAAACATCACCCTCCCCGGTTTATAGTCGCACCAGGAGTAGGGAGCTCCGTCACAGCGAGCACTAAGAGGCGAGGTCCAGGCGAGGGGTGCTGCAGAGCGCCACCTTCAACCCGGGCCTTTCCAAGCCGACCTAGAGCTGATCATGGCGCCAGCGCCTTCCCCTGACGGGATCCTCCGGCGCCGAGCGGCCATCCCTGACCTTCCAACCTGAAGTGCACCACTGAGGGGTGCGCTCGATTTATAAGGCAAAACAGAAGTGTCACTGTGAAACAGAATGATGACACAATAACTGTTTCATGTTGATTATCTAGCTAGTCATAATCATCGTAACTGTCATTACAATTTGTAATTCTAATTGTAAGGAAATGTACCACATGTTATAGTCTGTTGCAGGACAGGTGAGAAAAGCAAGTCACTAAAAATACTAAAGGTTAATGATAAAAAAAAAACGCATTACGCTCCAATATTAGCAGAAAATGGGTGAATTCACTTAATGCTTAAACAGCGCTGACAGAAAATTGCCCACTATTTTGATGATATATTAACTGGTGAAATGTCAAGCATTTGCAAGTGTGAGGGTTTGACGCTTTACTCCGTTGTTATATCACTGTGTACTGAATATCTCTGCATTTCAGACTGCTGGCTGGGCAAAATAAACAATCTGAGAATTTATATGGGGTTTCTGTGAATATTTTATAGACTTAAAAACAGATTTTTTTTAAATAAAAAGTTCTTAGTTGCATCTCAAAATGTAGATGTACTGCATGTGTCAAAGAATCAATGTAGTAGCATTTGTTACAGCAAATCAGTAGTAGCATTTGACGGAGAAGACTCTGAGGACATCCTCCAAATGAATCCAAGTAGCATATGAGATATTCTGCAGGAAGAGCAATAAAAAAACTCATAGACATACTGTGTATTTCCATAAATATGAAACCGTGGCACAAAACCAACCAGCCATTATTCAGAAACAGCTTGCACAGCATCCATCTACAGAGAACAGCAGGGGGAGGCAGGGGAGGTGGAGGGAATGTGCAGCAACCTGGGTCAACAGCAGCAGCAGCATGAATGATCAGCAGAGGAAGAGTGTCGAGTTATTAAGACCTCACTGGCTGTTTGAATGTTTTTGGGGATTGGAGGGGTCCGCTGATACGATCGGCTTGGAGCTGTTGCGGTTGACCATGAGTGAAATATCACTGCCAGAATGACGGACTAAACAACATCCCCGCTTTCTAAATCAACATTCCTTATGGGACTGTTCTTGGGAACTTGTTATTGATAGAGCGAACAATAATCCCATGTCAAAAGCAGTAAAAAGTGATGATTCATAGTTTAAAGTGACTCCCACATTCCTCAGCTAATACACAACTCCCGCTGATTTAAAACGATGTCTCTAGATTCCCTGAGTACAGGCAAAGCTGTCTGCCAGCTTGCCTCACCATACATTCAGCAGAGTGGATCAGTGTGTGCTCGGGAAGCCTTATCAGAGTCTGTGCAGCTTGGCACTGACTAAATGAGAAACCCGTTGCAACACCAAAGCTATTGGCAAAGCAGTGAAGGAGAAATAGTACAGTAGCATTCACTCCCGGCCCGCCTGCCTGTCTGCAAGCCTATCGTCTAGAACTGCCTTCTCAAACTGCACATCAGCACTATACACATCAGCCCTATATCTCTTCCCCCTCTCTCTCTCTGGATCCCACTCTCTTTCACTCTCACTCGCTCGCTCTCACAGAGAATCCCGTCAGTCTGAGCAGAAGTGTAACTTACAGGGACATGCAGAGTTTAGTAGCTACAGTACACAGGCAACAGCGACCGCACTGTTGCCTTCTTTGGATGAAGTTCCCCTCTGAACCAAGTACATACTTACTATTATAAAAATGACTAGTATTATTGTTATTATTAACACCGCTGGCGCTGGTATTTTAATAATTGATGTTGTGAAAAAGCCCGCTGAGCCCCCATTTCACACATAAAATGTCAATGTTTTACACCTTTCTTTTTATCCCATTTGGGAGTTAATGATCACCATGTAAGCGGTTCTTAATCATACTGTCGCAGGTTTACTCAGCAGGTACAGCTGCTTTTTTGTTTTTTAAATAAGGTTGTAAGATTGTTTTTTTCTTCCTAATCAGCTCCACTGTAATTAATAACTCCATATAAAGCGCAAAGCATGGAGGCTGTATTGGGTTTGGTTGTGTTAGGTGAGTTGTAGGTTTTTGTTTTGAAGACTTTCGAGGATTATTTCAATAAACGTATTAATGCCCATGATGTAGAAATTCTTTATTATTGGTTTCAAATCATCTGGGATCTCATAAATAAGGCTTCATATTTGGTGGTACATATTGTTCACCAGTGTTGGAGTCAAGACCACCTAAACTGAGACCAGGTCCTGACCAAGTACCTAGTAAGTAGGGGTTGAGACCAAGACAAGACCAAGACTTTGAGGTGTTGAGACAAGACCAAGTAAAGACCAATACTTTGAGGGGTTGAGACCAAGTCAAGACCAGCACTTTAAGGGGTTGAGACCAAGTCAAGACCAAGACTTTGAGAGGTTGAGACCAAGTCGAGACCAAGACTTTGAGGGGTTGAGACCAAGTCAAGACCAAGACCAAGGTGTTGAGACGAGACCAAGTAAAGACCAGACCAGTGCACGTCCCACACTGCATGACACACCTGGATAAAATGTGGAACCAACCAAACCATCCGCAGTCCTCAAATTGATTTGAAAGATCCACATTCAAACAAATGAAGGTTCCTCTTCCTTCACCTCTCTTATTGCCGTATGTTATGTATATATGTGAGCATGCATGAACCATAAGAAATGTCTTGATAAAATAATCAAAAGCATTGCAGAGATATATACTGTACGTGTGGGAATTCACACAGTAATAATGCTAAATAAATTACACATTGCACATTAAATTTAGTGATATCACCACAGTTGGGGTTTTAAAATAAAATCCTGAGTCCTCTTTTTCTGAAATTAATACAAGACAGAGTAAAAATGAGGCTGATTCCACAATGAGATCGTCAAAGAGTGGTGTTGAAACCAGTCTCGAGTACTACAACGCTGTGGTTCACAGTGACAGTGGCCTTTAAAAAGGGACAGAAAGAACAGCTGAATCAACAGGACTGAAACATCAGCAACTCACCGCGCATTAGGGATGCATCAATCTGACTTTTTCAGTCCTGATACCGATACCTGTGCTTTGGGTATCGGCTGATATTGAGTACCGATCCGAGACCAGTGTTTAAATAAAGCGATTTTAAAAATAAAGGTTTTAAACAAACCCCCAAGTCAGCCGAACTGATCTGGAGGAGAAAACACTCAAACTGTCTGTGCTATACGATACATGCCCTGACTTGTGAATTTCCCCACTGTGGGACTAATAAAGGAATATCTTATCTTATCTTATCTTACTTCCTGATGACCTCTGACCTGCCGTACTTACAGGAGCTGTGTGCACACTTGTGAGAGCGAGTCCAACATGATCATAAGGGATACAAACATGGCTGCAGCTACAAAAATAAGAATAAGTTGATAATAAATAAATTTAATACATTAACTAACACCAAACAAATAAAGACTCAAGAAAAATGCTTAGTGAGCTTAATAAAATAGATTTTATCCCTTTTCCATTGGATTTTAAGCAGAACTGAAACTACTGAGACCCATCCAACAGCCTCTGTTCGATTCATTCTCACCGGACATTTTGCGAGCTATTTCCTGCAGAAATATACAACACCATAACCACTGTTGCTGCAATTTATTATTTTCTGCTTTACATTTTTCATTTTCAATAACACAACATGCGCTTTGTCACAAATTGCAGTCCGGTCGAATAGCAAATTGCCTCCTACCTGCATATGGTTTTGGCAGTAATAGCAACAGAGTGCTGCCTAATGGATACTCAAGTGACTCAAGTGGTTTGTTCAGTGTAGGGTTAACAACAATAACACAAAAAATAATCAGACTCAGAATGTAAATACTGTTGCACTTGCACCCTCGGCCCTGGTGACGCGGATTTAGCGAAAGAAAATAATTACCAAGCTTGCAATTCCACTAATTGATTGAGACTGGGAACAAGCTCAGGCGTTGATTACATTTTTAGCATCCATCCTCCTCTCTCCTACACCTGCAGTGTAAGTTCCAGTAATCTCAAGGCCTTTCACAGTCCTTGCTAAGGCCTGCAAGCTGCTGCCTGATGATCCCAAGAGTATGCAGCTTTTAAATTGCCTGGGTGTGGGCACTGGAGGTGGAGACGGCCACCTCGGGCTGTATGTGGCCTAACTGAACCCAACTGATGACATAGAAACCTGGACAAACATCCCACATTACCCTGGCCAAATACTGCAGTGACCTTGCGGAGAAAGTTTCAGAAGCACAGGACGATTTTAAGTAACTCAAAGTGGGAGGCAGACTAAAAACAAGGTATGTTTCCATTAGCAGATATACTTTTTGATTTATGGTTAGGCTTTGGTTTTATGGGAGAAAGTGTAAGAATGGCCTTTCTGTCTATGCCCTCCATACATTAAAGTTTCAAGTCAGTTTCACCTCTGACCACACCCAGCATCACGTGGGAAACAACTCCCAACAGTGATGTCCAGGGTCCTGGAGTGTTAAGTTATTCTTTAACTTTGATTCATCGGGGCCTTGTTAGTTCACTTTAAGGCTTCTGTTATTTACTGCCTTTGTGTTTTTAGTAGGGTGGTCAAAGTCATTGCGATAATAACGTATCAACATGTTTAAGGCCACTAATTTCTATAACGCATGAACGCAACTTGTGGGCTCACGTTTAAAGCTAGAGTGAAGATGCTGGCATCATGAGTCCACTGGCACCAAGCATGTCACAGCATCTTGTCACGAAGGAGACTAAATAACGCACCAAAGTTGCGCTAAATTTGTGGTGAGGAACAACTACCATTTTTCAGAGGGGTTCCTTGACCTCTGACCTCCAGACATGTGAATGAAAATGGCTTCTATTGGTACCCGCCAGTCTCCCCTTTACAGACATGTCCACTTTATGATAGTCACATGCAATTTGGGGCAAGTCATAGTCAAGTCAGCACACTGACACACTGACAGCTGTTGTTGCCTGTTGGGCTGCAGTTTGCCATATTTTGATTTAAGCATAAATATGCTAAAATGTAGCAGCTGTGAGAGTGTCTGGACAATATTTGTCACTGTTTTGTGTTGTTAATTGATTTCCAATCATAAATATATGCATACATTTGCATAAAGCAGCATATTTGCCCACTCCCATGTTGATAAGAGCATTCAATACTAGACTTTAAGGTACATTTGAACTGATAACATATGTGACTAATTGTGATTAACTATAGACAATCACGTGATTAACCATGACTGAATATCTTAATCAACTGACAGCCCAAGTTTTTAGCCAGAATTTCAAAAATCTCTTCCAAAATTAGTGTTTTCTGATCTGTCATTACATCTAGCAGGAGAGCATCGTGTCATCGTCGTTCTTGTTTAAGGTTCAAAAAATGTTAGGCTTAGGCACAAAACTTGATTGGTTAGGGTTAGGGAAAGACCGCAATCATGTCAAAGGAAAACAACTTTGACTGGTGGTATGAAACAAGTAAATTACCAGAACCAACCAACCAACCAACCAACTTCTGGGACACCGTGGGGTGATTGTCAGCTTAACTTCAGTTGATAACCTAGCCTTAGATACATACATTTAAACATGCTGTGCCCTGCTAATCAACAAGGATGGAGGCTAATGATTCTGGGCATGGGATTGTATTTTTATAGTCAGCTCTAATCATTATATCATCCTTACTACCCCATAAACAAGTCCTTGCCCGTGAGCCCATTTTAACACAAGTCATGTCTCTGCCACAAGCAGATAACACAGCAAGTAAGCCATATTGTCTAAGCTACTAACCATGACTTTAACACTGATATCATTTGAGCTCATTACAAAATGTAACCATCAGAATCAAAGATCTCAAATGATTTCCACAAGTCATGAAAAGACAAATTTTGTCGGGCAGTAAAGTCATAATGAAGCATCATATTAAGTACAAAAAACACAGAAATCTGAAGATAACTGAGGAACAAAAGCTGCAGCAAGTAGGAACTTTTCAATAATGATGGTTTCATTGGGAATAAAGTAGTTGGCATGTGTGAGTGATTATTTTTTTCCACGTATGTATGTGCACATCAAGGATGCAGAGTACTGACACTAGAAAAACAAAAAGGGAACAAGACAGGGATGTATGCTGAGTACAAGGCTCTTATTATTTCCTCTCTGTCAAGGAGAAAAAGGTTCATCCCTTTTATCTGAGAGTTTTATCTTTCATCTAAATTCTGTCTGTGAACTTGTGCCTTAAGAAGACTCTTCATCTTTCATCCTTTATTTTTTTTTTCCTCTATAGGTCACAACTTTACTTCAGTGGCAAAGGCTGAAGTGTTTTGTGTGGGAGTGTCTTTTTAGATGTAGCAGCTTCAACATCTAACTACACATCAGCTGATGCTGAAAGTGCAGCGAACCCTGAACACTGAAGTGTAATATCATTCCAACGTCTTGTTTACCGGACTCAAAGTGCTCTGGGTGGTTGGGAGGTTATGGGAGATTTTCCTTCATTCATATAGTTGCGAGGCCCATTCCAGCTCTGGGCTAACCCAAACATTTCTATAGTTGCCAGTAAAGCCTGGGCCAGACCAGCTGCAATTACAACTTAACTCACGGCTGCTTGATTCACGCGTCCCTTGTTCACGCCAGCTGTGTTTCTGCTGCTGCTCTTTCTACATAGTTTGACTTTCATAATGGCCATTTCATTTTATTCTAACAGTCATTTATATTTACTGTAAACAAAGAAAGATTGAGAAATGGTGGTATTTTGTAAATAATAGTACTAATCCTCAATTAAAATCCTGTGCTATATTCATTCATGGTGCCCTGTAAATCACTGCATGTTCTACAACACTGTAAAAGTAAAAGCCTCGTGTTGACAAATGAAAAAAATTCTGTCTGAAAAAAAATGCTTGAGGGGTTTTATTTTGAAATGAAAGCAGAAAGTGTTGATTTAGAAATAAATCTTTACTTTGCTCATGTCTGTGACATTTTCTACAGATACAGACGTCGAAAGTGTAAATAATGTTGCTGATATGATGTCAGTATACAGTCAGAAGGTCAACTTCACTATCTGTTGCTGCTGTGAGCCGCACGGCTTGCGTCACAAATAGGCGAGAGCTTAAATCTGTAGAGTCTCATGTGGGCGGTGTGGCTGCTCTAACCTGTTAACATGGACAGGGAAATAAAAAACAACAGGTAACACAGCCGCCATGCGCTCCTCACGTGCCTGGCCTGGCCCAGGCTTAAGGTTGTGTATTGGCAAGGATCTCGCTATACGACATGTATCATGATACAGGGGTAAAGATTCAATATATCGCAATGTATTGTGATACTAAGCAAAGCAATATATTGCAATTTTTTAAAATTGAATGTTAGGAAAGCTGTCATAGTATAAAGAACACACCAGAAATAAACCGTTTTAGAAAAGACAAAAATACACTTATTCTGCAACGCAAAAAACTGCATGGTTGTTTTTCATCGTTTCATACGATGCCAGTAACTTCACTCTACCTTTAAAACCTGCTACAACCTCCGAAAGATCAAATGGCGTTTACAAAAAAGGTTAATAAAAATTTTAAAGTGTTTTGGAAAATTGACAAAGTATGGGACAATATCGCGGTGCTCATGTGCAACAATATTTTTATATAAATATACAAAATTCTCTCTCTCTCTCTCTATATGTGGGGCGGCAGTAGCTCAGTCTGTAGGGAGTTGGCTTGGGAACCGGAGGGTCACCGGTTCAAGTCCCGACATGGACCAAAAACTGAGTGTGAACTGGTAGCTGGAGAGGTGCCAGTTTACCTCTTGGGCACTGCCGAGGTGCCCCTGAGCAAGGCACCAAACCCCCAACTGCTCGGGGCGCTTGTCAGGAGCAGCCCCCTCACTCTGACATCTCTCCATTAATGCATGTATGTGTGTTTCAGGTCTGCATGTACCATGTAGGAGTTTAACAGAGTGTAAATTGAATTTCCCCATTGTGGGACTAATAAAGGTAGATCTTCTTCTTCTTCTATATATATATATATATATATAATATATATATATATATATATATATATATACACACACACACACACACACACACACACACAGTATTATATACACTACAATGCTGAATAAAATGGGAATTGAATAATGCTATTGAATATTTCAAGCAGAAAAATTTGCTGCATGTAAGAGGTTTGTGACTTTTCTTCAATTCTGAACCAATTTTCATTGTACCACCACATAAAAAGGTAAATTAATTTCGTCTCTGATGTTTTCCCATGAGGCGAGATGAATTGGTCGGCATTATATGAGTCTCTACAATCATGCAATAGCAATGGTGTTTTCATTACCATTAGACGAGCAAACATAGGGAGCTAATTTCATCTTTGATGACAGCCCTCAATTATAATGAGTATGTCCCCCCCTGAGCTAATGAGAGACAATGCAATCAGCTGATAATGTGGTCATTTGTTTCCCTCCCAATAATTACAGCGCAGCCATTTACATGTTGGTACATAAAGGTTAAGATATTCTGTCCACTGTTTTCATTCTTTAAGTTCATTACTAGGTCACTGGGGGACGGCTGATTGCACCTACTATTGAGAAGCGAATGCTGCAGGTTAAATTATTGTAGTTTAGTTTTCTCTGTCACTGAGTGTGTTGTGAATATGCTGGTGTGCTGTCATTTTTAATTTTCATTACAAGAACATGTTCTATTGCTCGGTCCAGCAAGTGTCCCTTAACCACTGATGTTATTCTTACATCTAAAGCAGTTCTGCATCGACAACACTGTCTTCTTAAAAAACATGTTCATATACAACTAATTTGCAGTGGCAACTGCTTTTGATATGAAATGTAATGCCCCCCCAGAATACTTTTTCAATAATTACACTAAATAAAGCAAAGATTTATATTGAACATACCGTATCTACTAAACATTCCCTGTTGATGCATTTCATTTGTGTTTCTGCAATATCCGCTCGTGTCGACTAAACCGTGATCTCCTGAATGCTTTAATGGGTATATTCAGGAACTCAAAGCACTTGGTTAAGCTTGTGGTCTTGCATTGAAAAAGTCAATGCCGACCTTAAATGGTGTTTTAGTAGCTGAAGGTTAACAACACGTAGGATGGAGTATGTGAGCACCAAAGTCCTATCAAAGTCCTGTGCTTTGTAGGCACAACAATCCAACCCCAACTTCCTCTTATGTGATGTAACTACGCAGTAAAAGGATCTCACACTTTCTGGACTGTAAAAATGTAATGAATGTACTCAAGGTAATCTTCACATTCCTCCTTATGTTCCTAGAAACACATTTTCCAAAGTAAATTGGGAGAACATACGCGTAGGCGATATGGTTAGCATGCAACAAAGACTGCAAAGTAGAATATTTGCAATATTTCTGCCTTGAAAAAGTTATATATTTTAAAACTTCCCTTGCTCTACAAGCAAAATTTCTAGTTTTTCTACTTTTGTTCATAATATGATTAACTAATAGAGATTATGCTGACTGTTTTGATGATATGAGTTCGTATTTAAAGTGTAAAGTTGTCCTTTGTAGGGCAAATGGGGCAGTATCTTACATTAGCCAGTGGGACATTAAAACATTTCTGTGTTGTTATACGACCTATAATTGTTGAAATAAGTGTTGAGATTGTTAGAAGTCACAAATCAAATCCCTTTCTGCTTATTGACTACATATTGTCATCCATGTTCATTTTTTTCCAGGGAAAAGAAAATGGATAAATCAAACATAACAAGAAGTCAGTGTACATTTGATTGCACTGCATGCCAAATGGCTTGCCCCGAGGTACATCGGCAGCAGCGGACCGATATTGACTCATTAGAGGTTTACAACTGGAGTCTTTCTGTCTGCCAGAAGGTAGGAACAGTAGCAGAGCAGGCCATTAACCAGAAAACAGAACTAATGAAGGGGGAAATTAACAAAACACAGACAAATAACATGTATTTCTGAACTCCCTGCCTGGCTTCTGTTGATATGGCTTTCCCGTTTGCACGTCGCCTCCTCAGTTCATTATGTGAAGCTATCTGGGTCACACACGTCTGCCACCGTTGGGGGAAGTCATCAAAACAAAAGGAAAAAGAAATATAAGAAACTTGTCAAAGTTGTAGTTCACCATTAATAATGAGGTTACCTGGATGGACAATGGCTCATCCTGACCTTTCCACCTCCAGATTATTTATAGAAGTGACCACAGTACAAACATAGGTAAATTTATCATTGGGGCATGTAGCACATGTCCATTCTTAGTGCCTTCAGAGAGATGCTTCTAAAAAAGTATTGGTGACTTTGAGTCTAGTTGGGATATTTCCTTTCCTAACTGTACCCTTTATAAATTCATACAGTATCCCTATCAGGGATGAAGGGCTTTCCGACATAACAATTTCATAACAGTGGGAGCCAGTCCTTCAGTCAGCAGCTTGTCAACTGGAATGGCATGTTTCAAAGCCTTAGATCTACAGCTATTTAAATACCCATTGGCTTTCTGCCCCCTCAGGATCCTGGGCCAAGCCTCCATATCCCTCCCCTCACGCCAAAGACTGTCACTCACCACACAAAAACCCAAGACGAGCTGTCTTTGAGCGCCGATGTGTTGATTTATTTCATAGCATGCCATGCAATACTCAAATAAATTGCTATTCCAGTCAAGTGAGGCAGTGTGTTTTTTTCTCGGTTACATTTCACAGAATACATGATGAGATACTGAGGAACAGAGAAGAGAGAGTGGGTTAAGCTTTGCTCATAATACAGTCCTTTATGTTCACTGCTACTGCGACTTAGTGTTCATATCAGACTTAAATTTCAAAATGTCCTGTAAATACAGGTTTTTGCTTTGCACACTGATTAGGAAAAACTATTTTCAAAGCTGCCTACAGTACGAAGTTCATACTCTTAATGGCTACTGTATAGACCCTTTTACAATTTTCAAACATAGATGACGTAGGTAAGCATGCGCACGCATTTTGGCAACAGAGGTACGGTGGAGTCAAGCTATGCAAGTGCATTGCATCGGAAATGCAACATAAACAAACTGACTTTCCAGATCTGTGATATCAGTGAGTCGGTAGAAGACATTATGAAGTGACCAAGTAGTCATTGGTCAGATATATACATGTACTCGGTAGATAAACCTAGGGTGTGAGAAATTTGAAGCATTCGAGTCACTAGATGATTACAACTAGGTTATCTGTGGTCACGAACAACATCAAATACCGCCACAAGGACTCAGTTTAGAGTTCATTGAGTTTTAAAATGGCCGCTACAAACACGAGCATTTTAGATCGTGTCCTTACGGTGCGTTCAAATGGGGTCGTGTTTACCGTGATTACAAGTTGGGCCCATATGAACGCCCCCCTCATGTCGTATTCACGACCTCGTAAGTGGAAAGTTTCTGAAATCTCAGAGTTCACGACTTGTGACGTGTTGTCAGAAATGGTGGAGCCCATGGAAGTTTATCTATCGGTGCGTAATAAGTAAATATTGTACAGTATATTGTAATTTTAGTCATATGTTGTTTTTCTCTGTAATTTTATAATATATCTGAGGAAAATGTTGATATTCCCACCGACCTCACCTTTCTCCTCATTATGCCTTTTCATTTACTGCATTATGTTACACATTTGCTATCTTGCTAAATTGTTAGCCTCCGTGGCTTCTAGACTCAGACAGTAACGTTAATATTGCTGTTGCTTAGCTGCGGTGTTCTTCACGACTTAACTACTCGAACGCAACGCATGTCGTGTTCATGACTTCCCATGTCATGACCACAAGTTCATGAGATCTATTTGAAGGCACCATTAGTCCAGTGGTAGTCAACACGTTTAATAGCTGGCAGCCATAAACGGCGCCGGTGTTTCGGTTTAAATGAACGCGTTAACAGCTAAAATCGCTGTGGTTACTTGTTGTGATGGCAGCTGTTGAAAACACAAATATAACATGTAGGCAAAGAACGTATATTAAGTGTATGTTATCGTCATTTGTTCGTTCCGTTGCAAGATCAGTGCTCAGCAGCAGAGCTACACTTCCGCCATTTTGGACTGAAAGCGACTACCAGACGGCAGTAAAATGTCTGCGTAAAAGATGCCGAAGTGAAACAAAATTATTTCTATTCTACTGTCATATTCTATCAAAATGGCCTGCGTTGAACAATAAAATAGTATAATACTGTATAATAAGCATTTTCAGTCCAAAAGTTTCATCTTGTTGCTTCTGTACTTTTTAATGTAGGTGTCCTTGTAAAAGCCTTCAATCAATTTGAAATCCACACTAATCTGCGAAGACAATGGAGTAGAAGTGCTGCTGGGTCTTTGGTCTCTGTTGTAATCACTTGCAGGTACTCTTTGGATCCCTCGGGTGCACTGGGCTCATTCAATCTTGTGAAGGCTCATTTCATGGGTGGAATGCCATCTCAAAAAATACAAAATGCAAGGCTCCCCCAAAAATAATCCACGGTACTCTGAAGTGTTTGAACACATTTAAAATTATTATTATTATTATTATTATTATTGTACATGGCAATAATTGGTTAAAACGACCGATGCGATGTGTTGTTTATTATCTACAGCGATCATTTATGTCTGTTACTACGAGCAACCACTGGTCAAGTCACTAGTTAACACGGCCATTCATTAAACGGAAACACTCTGAAACAGTCGCAGTCCTGCTTGAATTCTGCAGAACTTCAGTCCGCTGCTGGAATACCGATAATTATAACCAAATACGTATCAACAGGACATTTTGATGCTGGTAACAGTTTTAATTCAATGTTTAAACCTTATTCACTCAGCTGGGCCAACATGTGTGAGCATGCTTTTGATGATGCTGTAAAAACGTCTATAACAGACGACTCAATCTTCACAGCGTGAACGACTGACTGAATAAATGAATGTACTGTATGTGAGCGAGTCAGAATCCATCCTTCATGTGTAAAACCGAGTTCAGGTACATTTTTAACAAGCAGCTAGAAATGGGAGGATCTGGGTATATTAAAATATGGGGAAGCAGATTTAGGCCAGTCGGTCACATGTACAGTACATTATGGTGTAAAATAACATACCCTGGAGTACTCCTGCTTGTAGCAGTGACTAATTTGAGAGCATTAGGGAACAACAGTTCAGCACTGTACTTTCTTTAATTACCAAAGCCGCTGTGCATGATGAGAGATGGTGGGTAAGCTTAATTTGAAATCTTTGGTTAGTCCCATTGAGATCCCATCTTTGATCTCAATGGGACTAACTTGGTTAGATAAAGACTAAATAAAATGAAATAAAACCAGATCGCTAGAATAATGCCAGAACAGCAATTCAGCCATTATGTCACATTTTACATGGAATAAATTTGGTTGGACAAAACCAATCTGAAGACGCCACCTTGGACTATTTTCTGACATCTAACTGACAAAAAAAAAAAAAAAAAATCATATTTCATAATGTGAAAACAAAATGTTAAAGCTGTGAAACTTGAAGGCGTCCATTGGTACCAACCACGGCACACTAGCTTGTTGCAAAGGAGGTTAAATAACGCTCCAAAAGGTTTGCTAAATTTTGGTGTGGAAAAACTGTCATGGCCATTTTCAAAGGCTTCCTTGACCTCTGACCTCCAGGTAAGTGAATGAAAATGGGCTCTCTAGGTTCCCACCAGTCTCCCCTTCACAGACATGCTCACTGTATAATAATCACATGCAGTTTGGGGTGAGTCAGAGTCTGTTGCGCTGCAGTTTGTCATGTTGTGATTTCAGGGTATTTTTTATATTGAATGCAGTACCTGTGAAGGTTTCTGGACAATATTTGTCATTGTTTGGTGCACTTCATTGATTTACAATAATAAATATAGTATATACCATATATCATTTACATAAAACAAGCATGTTTGTCCTCTCGTATGTTGATAAGAGTATTACATATTTGAAAAGGTACATTTTGAACTCATAAAAAATGTGGAAAAATGAAAAGAAAAAAATCGATCGATAGCCCTAATGATAATTAGTTGCAGCATAATTTTGCATTCGTCCTTCTTTGTATTTCCCTCTGTCCTCCCCCCTTCTTATATCCTTCCCTTTATGCTTACGTTCTTCCATCTATCTTTATTGTTCTTTACTTGGCGCCTTCCTTGTGCCTCTTTCTTCCTTCTTTTCATACTTTTCTTCCCTTCTCTCATAGTTTCCTCTTTCTTTTTCAACTGATCTGAAAGCATTAAAATTCTACAACTTAAGACTTCCTCACAATGAGCACTTTGACCTTGAATACACACGTTTTGCTATCTAATCTAACGCTTCATTTTGCTGAATCAAAACCTTGATTGTGGGGCCTTTTCTTATGATGATTATGATGGTTTTTACATCATGGTATTCATCCTGAAGTAAAAGCTCTGAGTTCTCCCTCTGCCACCATGAATGGGATTTCAGGGATACAGTTATTTCAGTGTACAATTTGGGCTGTTATACCACCAGACACAATAAGAGTAGTTACAGTATACCATGCATTCAACTCTTTTTGAACCTAGAGTATAACTACAGTGAAACTATGAAAAGAGGTGTCATTAAAAATGGTTAGTGTCACCCTGGTACTTACAGTAACTCACTGCAGCAGCAGGGAGACGTCTTTGTTTTGGGAGCTGCTTGGTGTTCGTATACAGTACAGACACAAGATGTGCATTTACAGAAAACCCTCATGTCTCTGGAGCTTTTTCATCATCTGAAATAATTAATCGACAGGGAGCAATTATTGAATAATGAAGAGGGAAAATATGAGCAATTACCATCCCAAACAGTGGATTAACTGCCATCGTCTCTGGGGGTGGAAGAGAGACGTACATATCAATAATTCTGGCTCAAAAGCCTCAAGAAGACGAGTATTATCTGCAGTTTTGGAAAGTATTGCTATGAAATGTCAAGTGAAATACATTACTTCACTAAAATATCGTCTGTATTGTGCATCACATCCTTGTAACATGGTGCAAAGACGCCACTTGTGGCGTGATTGAGCGGCAGCAAGTTCATGTTCACGTATGATTTAGCCCAGTGGGGTTTGCTGTTATTCTGTCTTGTGAAAACACTCCTACAGACACATTATGTCATAGAAAAATAGGTAAATGTTGCCAGATTTTGTTTCCCTTCTAATTAATACACATTTAAGGTTTGCGTCAGCTTTTCTTTCTCAGCAGCATCCATCTTGATATTGCTTTAATTAAGTACCCAAAATTGCATTAAAGCGCTGCTCCAAATTTGATCTAATTTCCACCGTATCCTACACAGACATTTATAGATTATGTTAATCCAGCACTCAATGCAGTTACTTCGGTGTTCTCGGCAGCTGTAATCAAATTACAGTCTTAATCAGACATGCTTTAGTTGTAGGTGTCAATAAAAATTAAAAGTCTACTTATCTCAGCTTAGCATTTATGATATTCTTGCTCAAAATAAATGCACTTCATTTATTCGCGCTCTCAACTGAATGAACTGATTAATTCAGTGATACTTAATGAAACAATGCATTTCTCTAGTCTGTATCCAATCTTGGTTTAATCACAGTGTTGTGCGAGGTTTCATTTTCTTCCATCAGATTTAAAATGCCTTAGCAGATGAGCGTCAGGCATTTTATCATGCTACATGAATCAAAGAAGTGAAGTTCACAGTTGGACAGACTTAATATTTTAAGATTAGAGTAAAGACTTGTTAGATGAGGCAGACGAGGACGTGAGGAAAAAAAAAGTTAAGTTCACGAAAAGTGAGAAAATCTTACTTCCTAAGATCACTAAAAATCTTGCTGACACCAGTTAAAACCTAATTGGCAGTACTCTGCCTCCCGAACCGTATTTTACATAAGATGTGAAGTCAAATGTGTAATTTAGTTGCATATCAATTTAGCTTCCTGCTGAGAAGCCCCTCATCCCTCTAAATGAGTGGATTTGCAAATAGTGGTAGCTAAAGGAGAGCACAGTAACAACCCTGTAGAGGATGTACTGTAACTGGAACCCCATTACAAATAACAGACCACACACACACACACACACACACACACACGCGGGGATGAGATCAAGAGGAAGTATTATCGTCAGTGCCAGCGAACAGGTGTTTCAGAACAGGAAGCGTTAGATCATGACAACCAATAGGTGACCACATGAGACTAATGAACAAACCAGCCCTTAAAATAGCTGTCTGTAAGATTTTCATCAATAAGTGGTTAGCGCTGTCGCCTCATAGCAAGAGGGTCACAGGTTCAGATCCGGTTTAGGGCCCTTCTGTGTGGGGTTTGCATGTTCTGCCGTGCCAGTGTGGGTTTTCTCCGGGTGCTCCGGTTTCATCCCACAATCCAAAGTCATGCAGGTTAATTGATGCCTGTGGGTGTGGATGTGAGTGTGAATGGTTGCCTGTCTCTATGTGCCCTGCGATGGACTGGCAACCTGTCCAGGTTGAACCCTGCCTTCGCCCAATGCCAGCTCCAACACCCCCGCGACCCCTAACGGGACAAGCGGGTTGCAGATGGATGGATGGATGGATGGATGTCTCTAGCAGGTTGCTGATCTCATTGTCTGAAACAACAGTTATCAGCCTCCACTCAGTCATCAAACATTTTGCATTTGTGTCAAAGCAGGAGCAGAGAGAGCATCGTGGTTAGGATTAATCTGGTTAAATGCTGTTTTTGCCGGTCCAGTCCAGTCATACACCGGTATGATGTTATGCCATGTGTCAATATGAGACGTTACAGCAAATTAAACAGTAGCCAACATCAGCAAGCTGTACAGATGGCGTCACAATGTCCAGCTTGTATTGCATTAGTAATAATGTAATAACTAAAAGTGAACATAATATTACTGGTATGTTTGTTTATGAACAGACTGCGTGTCTGACAGACTTTAACATAGCTCCAGCAACATGGCGGACATTGCATTTCATTAGGGGTGGCGGCACAAAGTGCGACACCTAGAGGTAAAATTTGGTATACTGGTCCGGTGTTGTGGCTTAATATGAAACCTGTTTGAACATTTTTACACCGGAAGAGTGACAAAGATTGAGAGTGCCGAGCACGACGAACAGAAGAAGAAAACAGCGTCATAGTAAATATTCGACAAACAAGTAGTCTGGAAAGTTTTGTGCAATACTGTTGTGGCAATACTGGGTTAATCTGTGCTGCGATCTTCTGCTAATAATTCATTGTAAACTGTGCTGTATAACATTTCAGTAACATCGAATCTGTTTGATGCTGTTTCAAGTGTGAAATAACAAAAAGGTTTTCATGCAAAGCTACAGGAGGTGAAATGGGACCATCTGTATTTCCTGAATTGAGTCCAACAGAGCAAATGAAAAGTGCTTTGATTCATATAAAGTGAGCAGACAAAAGCTCCTTAGAAAACATATGGTACTGATGTTTGAGGATTACTGTGACAGGATAAGACCTGCATGTCAGCCTGCCTGTGCTGTTGGCTAACATTTCATGGGTCATTTATAAACCACTTCTGGGATAGTAGTCTGTAAAATTTGCAGTATAGGCTGCCCCTTGAATTAATTGCCTCTGGGTTTGCATGGAGAGTTTTAGCGCCCTGCCATAGTTTATATGCAGTTTGATCAGCTTATCTGACCTAATAGGAAAAAAAAAAATAGTAGATATCTTTGGCTCTATAAAATATTGGCAGCTTTGATCTAACAAAAAAACCCTATATCCTCCAAAAATGCTTACTGGCTGAAAACAATTTGTTAAAGAGTTGATAGTCTCACATAGCCAGACCATCTCCACAGCACTGTGTCAGCACTATAGGAAAGGTCTGGCTCCATATATTATCATTCGTCAAAGAAGAGCTCATTATGAAACTGTGGCAGACTGCATTTGACCACAGTTGACTATGTTAATGTGGTCGAAATCACCACTGAAACATGCCAATGGAGTTCCTGATTGCCAGATAGTCTATATGAAGACACACACACACACAAAAAAAAAATAGTGAAATTTTTGTATTGAACAGCCAAATCTGACTTAAAAAATTGGATTCCGATACAGCCCAAGTATTATGGCAACAACCTACATCAACCAGCTAGACAACCATTACCGTGTGATACAACACAGTGCATCCAGTGCTCTTCAGTGCACTTTCTCTTGAATCCACTATAACCTCAATATCTGCATTCTCTACACACTCCACAGTTTAGTGACATTAAAGCTGTATTCAAACCAAATGCTTTCTAGGATCAAAATACAACCTGATTCCACTGTCATCAGACCATTAAATAGTCGCTATAAGCACCATAGATGTGGGTCATTTGGGGCCTACTATGCCTATTATGCCTACTACTTTATGAAAGTGAAAGTGAAACTAAAAGCAACATGTTCATGTTGTGAACAAACAAAAAGGTTTCTTTAGGTTTAGGTAACATAACTATAACTTCTTTAGGGTTAGGCAATAAAATAACTAGGTTTAAGCAACAAAACTTAAACTGCTTTCGATTTAGACAATAAAATTATAACTTCTTTGGTTTAAACAACAAAAAACAGGTTTAGGCAACAAAACTACAACTTCTTTAGGTTTAGACAATAAAACTGCAGCTTCTATAGGTTTATGCAAAACTACAACTTTTTTAGGTTTAGACAAAAAAAACCCCACTTAGTTCACTTTAGGGAAATACATCATGTTTTGGGTTAAAATAACTATCACTGTTGTGTTCTTTTATACCTTCTTTCACTGAGCTACCATGTGAATAGATGATAAAACCTACTGACCATTGCAGTAGGCCCCTACTGACCCACATTTATGGGGCTTACAGCGACTGATAACGCCTATTTAGTAGCCTCACAACAGTCCAAATGGCTGAAAACACTGAAATGTTAGTCCCTGTCAACTGTTCCCCGGCCTTCATTTTGGTTTTACCATGCCTTAAAAAACTACACCTGTGTTTTAGCTCATTGCCTACAAAGGATATATGCTTCACATTACCGCTAGCTATTTTTCAAAGAATACCATTAGTTTTTAGATTGATTTCCTTCCTTCCAGGCAGCTACTGGTTTTGGTTCATTGCAGTACAGTACAGTATGAAAATCAACTTGCAGAGACTCTGTTTTATTGCTTTTTTTTTTCCTTCTTCTAAGTTACATAAATTGTCTAGAAATAAGCCTGCATTACTGTGGGGACTGAGTGAAAATGTAAAGCTGATGCAAGGATCAAGGATGTAAACAAACTGACAACTCAAGAATCAAACCGAAAAAAACACACTAGTTTGCTTTTCTATAGCACACTCCGAAGTCTCTGATTCCCATAGTGTCCTTTAATGCATCAACAAGGACAGTTTGTCCGCAACAGGATCAAGGACTGGACCTTTAAACACCTGTTGCCGTTTTCATTATCTCACAAAAATCTCCTCCCCATAACCACAGGGAGAGTAAACATATGTCTGGTTAATATGTGCTACGATTGGGTTGCTGCATGATGTATTGCTGCGCTTGTTGCAGAGTGAAGTTAAGAGTGATTCAGCCTGAAAATCACCTCCTGAAGCAGGAGAGTTGAGGTTAAAGAAACAAAGCTGCTGGTTCAAATCCTGAATCCTGGCTGGGAAAATCTGAACAAGACGCAGAATGAGAAGCAAGATTGTGACGAGAAGGTTTTTCAGTTTAAATTCCCTGGACAGAGCAGGAAAAAATGGGTGGGTTGCAGGACATAATGAGTAATACTCCTCCCTCTCTTCAACCAGTGCTGTCAAGGTGTCCTTGTGCAAGGCGCTTAACCACCCACCTGTTCCACTGCAGCCGTTTAGTGGATTCAACTGAGACTGTACCGGGCACTTCCCGAGGGGGAGTGTAATGATAAATAAAGGTTAAAAAGAAAAATTGTCCATGTTCAAAAGGCTACAAAGTCCAGAGATGCGAGCTATTAAAGATGCAGACATTATATTAACAGTGCATCCTCCCTTTTCTGTTCTATAATCCTTCAAAATCTATTTCTGCTACACCAATTTGTTTGTTAAATGTTTGACTAAAAAGTCACATTCGCTGCGCCGGACACATTATTCACAATCCCTCTGAATAATACAATAGGTACACAACCTTTTAATACTACACCCAGATTCAATTACCACCACAGAAAGTAAAGGTGTAATTCAATGACATCAACAGAGGACAAAAGAAAACTGTGACAATTTATTAAATGCGTCGTCAAAATGGAAATGTGCAACAGTGTCTACAGGTTTTGGGATGAGATGAGAGAGATAATAAATCAGTGTTTGTTTGTTTGCTTTTGATGGAGTGCCACTTGAACAGATGAGAGAGTGACGACGGCGGGAATCACACACACACACACTTATGTTCCCACAGCATCTCTCTATTTATCCCTCCCAACTCTATTTTCTATCACTAAAGCGTGTGTGATTTCTTTCTCCTCAGAGTGCTGCAGTGCTCGTCAGTGATTGGGCATATGCCTGCGACTGCTGCTGCTGCTGCAGCCACTTCATGATTTAATCAGAGAGACACACTTTGACTTTGTCATTGTTTGTGTGTGGTCCTCCCCTGCCGCTTTGCTTCCTGCCCCCTCCCTCCATCCTCCCTCCATCCTCCCTCCATCCTCCCTCCCTCCCCTTTGCTATTTCTTCATCCTGTTGCAGCTTCCTCAAATTCCCTCTGTGTGTTTTAGTACAGAGGCTGCTGGCACAACCATTCTCATTGGCTTCTTGTAAACAACACAAGTCACTCACATCACTGTATACAAGCACATACACAGACAACACATGCAGATTTGTTACGTGCACACACACACACGCACACACACACACACTCTGCTCTAACCCTTACGGGTATCACACAGATGTCTGGGCACCTGGCGATCCATTCTGAATGCTGCCAGTTGTCGTGCCCAAGATCTAATTTACAGCCCAGGTAAACAGTTTCAAACCCACTTTGTTGGGGGGAAACTGACATCAATCTTGGGTTAATTGCTCGTTCCTCAAGGAGTCCAGCGTCACGTTTAGTGGCCGTCTGCGTCGCGCACTCAAAAACAACAGTGTGGCTGTGGAAGCCTGACATATCACTCAATGATAACTCCCTACATGTGCATTGTCACAGACAAACTGTTCTTTTTATCCTCAATTAAGTGCTTGTCTTTATTTGTTGACAACATTTTTATTATTTTTTCATCGTTATTTCCCTCAAAGGAGTAAAGAAAATTTAAGCAGTTAGCCATTAAAAAAAAAAAAAAACCCAGATCTCTTCTCTTTCTTAAAATCTTCATTTCTTGACCTTTAACATTACCAATTTTGTAGGGAGCAACGTCTTCTAATACTCTGAACTGAATAAAACCTGAATCTCATCAGTCAGCTGAGAAAATTTCTGTGATACACAACTGGAAACCTTTTAACAGCGCGACCGGTATTCTGTCTGTCAGAGGTTGTAACAGGCTCAGTCTAAAAGAAGTGAAGATACTTGTGTCATATGAAACTAAATAAACTTAAGGAATCGATTGGTAGCAACCATGTCATGTATGTAGCTTGGTGGGAAGAATGCTCCAGAGTTAAGTTCTGGCGATGAAAAACTGGCATGGTCATTTCACAAGGGATCCCTTGACCTGTGACCTCAAGATATGTGAGTGAAAACTCTGATTTGAGAGGAGTGAAAACTTTATCTTATTAGATGAAACAGATGTTGACAAACTGCATAATTTGCAGTTGAAAAAGGTAAGAAATCACAATATATCTTATCGCAATACTCAGCTTATGGTAAAATGTTTAAAATCTAGAGCTGTCAACATTCACGTGATAACTGCTTTGACAAAAATTAATTTGAACGCCACTAATTTCTTTAATGCATTAATGCAACTTGAGGTTTGTAGGCTGCAGCGGGCTCGGTTTTAAAGCTAGAGAGAAGATGCTGTTATCATATGAAACGCTGAATCATATGAAATGCTCCAAATTTACACTAAATTTTGGGAGGAAAAATTGTCACCATTTTCAAAGGGGTCCTTTGGCCTCTGACCTCCAGATATGTGAATGTAAATGGGTTCTGTGGGTCCCCACCAGTCTCCCCTTTACAGACATGTTCACTTTATAATAATCACATGCAGTTTGGATCAAGTCATAGTCAAGTCAGCACACTGACAGCTGTTGTTTCCTGTTGGGCTGTAGATTGCCATGTTATGATTTGAGCATATTTTCTATGCTAAATGCAGTACCTGTGAGGGTTTCTGGACAATATTTGTCATTGTTTTGTATTGTTAATTGATTTCCAATAATAAATATATACATACATATGCTTGTATGCCCTCTGCTATGTTGATAGTATTAGAATGGTATTTAAAAATCTCCCTGTAAGACATATTTTGAAAATAAAAAAATATGTGATCAATTTGTGAATAATTGTGAGTAGCTATGCACAGTCATGCAATTAATATTGATTAAATACTTTAATCGATAGACAGCCCTTCTGAAATTGCAATTAAGATCGTTTCGTGACTTAAATATTGTGATAATATTGTATCATGGGGCCTTTGGTTATTCCCACAACTTTGTCTTGAAGAAGTGATGCGTTCATGTCCTAAAAAGTAAATGTGTCATTATCTGAGTAAACTCTGTATACCTCCCATGCACTTTGTAAGTAGGCCACTGGCTTCACATGTTCTTGTACTGTGCAAGAATCTGAATTTTAAATGTGGCATTGTGATTGATGAGCCGTATTCATGAATGCAAGGCTTCCCTCTTAAATTACCATATAATTGCTGTGAATATATGCAGATTGATCTGTCCGAGAATCTCAGATCTAACGTCTTCCAAGGAAACATTAATACTAAATGTCATCAAATGGTGCTTTCAAGCTCATTGTCCATGCATGATTCAGGCCCAATTGTCAGCTATTAAAGGAAAAGGGGGTACCTACTGGCCCAGGAGGAATGCACACAAAGCTGGAAAGGTGGCGCTGATAATGAAAGTGTGTTCTGACTTCCACATGAAACATTTTGGAGTAATTTCTTTGACCGGTTAATGTTTTTCTCCAACAGCCGTCTGTAGAAAATAATCAGTGTCTGCTCTCGGTCACAGTCTTAATTGATTCTGGGGAAATAACTTCCAGAAACCAAGAGATTATGAATTACTTAAAGTGAAAAAAGTGTAAAAAGTAGTACTGCTTTATTATTGTATTTGGTAGTTACCCATTACCCTGTCACTTTCATTTTGTTTTGGAGTTTTTATTTCTAATTAGTGCAGCTTACAGTCAAAGCAACAGTAGAAAATCATCTATTACTAGTACACCAAATTGCAAACAATCATTAATAAGAAAAGCTGAGCCTGTGACCACAGATTAATGAACTCGTAAAGAGGGAAAAGTGCTAAGGAAGGAAATAGAGTTATTATGAGCAATTAGAGTATCAGGGGTAAAGGCAGGGATGGACTCAACAGAGGCCCACAATATGGTATTATCACAATACTTAAATCAGGATACAATATAATGTGATTTATTACCATTTTTTCAACTGCAAACAATGCAGTTTGTCAACATCTGTTTTATGTAATAAGACATAGTTTTCACTCTGTTCATCTCAGTTTTCATTCACATACCTTGAGGTTGGAGGTCAAGGGAGCCATTTCAAAATGGCCATGGTGGTTTTTCCTCAGCAAAATTTAGTGCATCTTCGGAGTATTATTTAACATTCTTCCTGACACGCATGACATGTTTGTTACCAATGGATTCCTTAGGTTTTCTAGTTTGATATGACACCAGTATTTTCACTTTAGCTTTAAAACTGACCCTCTGCAACCTTTGAAAGACAGAACAGCAGCCGAGCCGGTCGGCAGGCTGTCAGGTTGTTAAGAGTAGAGATGCACCGATTGTTAATTTCTGGGCCGACACCAATACGATGTTTAAAATAACAATTTAGCCATTAGCGATGTTTTTGTTTATTTTATTTTTGTTATTTATTCCCCTTTTGTGCCAGGGAAACAAAGGCCATTTTATTATGAAAGAATAATTGAGTCTTGAATGAGCACAAACGCAGCCTTAACAACCTTTCTTCCATCTGAAAAATATTGATTTTTTTTAATAACCCCCCACTAAATTTGAAGAATGGTAGTACTTAACCAGCCCTGCTTTGTGAAACATAAATTAAATGTAAAAGCGATTAGAAACAAAAGCAGTGTTTCACACACAGACTTCACTTGGGTGGGCCGCCCATCACCAACATTTGGTGACCCATATTAGCGCTTTTCGTTTTTTTTTTTTTTTTTTTTTTTTTTATCCATCCGAGAGAACGACACCTCCCGCGATCGGTAGAACGCCACTGGGGAGCAGATGGAGACGAAGATATTAAGCCTCGGGCCTCAGCTGTCTGGGCTGGACGGACCCACGGTTGTACTGCGGGACTACGATGCGAAAGCCAACACAACATTTAGCTGCCGCAAAAATGATGTAAAACAACAGAGAACCATCTGCCAATGCCACTGGCAAATGTCTTCTTATCAAAAACATCAACATCAAGGCAAATATCGGCCGATACTGATGTTTGGCGAATAACTTGGTGCATCCCTAGTCAAGAGGTCAACTGAGTTTTTCATGGCTGATGCCCAGAGATGCGCCTGCTCGCTAATCGGCTGAATATGCTCAGACATCGATTATGAAAAAATGTCAAAGAATTGATTAATCGATCGACCTCTAGTCTATATAACAAAATATTGATACTTGACGTCTGTGTATCAATATAATATTGTCGAGCAAAATATCACGATATCAATGTTCCCCCCCCCCCCCAATAGCTCATGGTTGGTGATGGCGATATGAGCTGCTTTTTGAAGGTTTTACAGCCGTCAGCGGAGGATGGAGTGTAACTCTGCATTTTTAATGGAGTTTGAAGGTCATTTCATTGGGAACCGAGTGGCGTGACAACAGGCTTTTGTGCTAATGGGAGGGCTAAGATGTGGTGACATAACTACAGTTAAAGGGTGACAGCGCTTTACCAATAACCATTAGCAAGCAAGGCCATTTACTTTTACAGATTGGATTAAAAGGCACCTTTCATGGGGCAATTTGAAGAATGCTTACTCCTTAATTCTGGATCATGTATCCAGGTGAAAACTGCAGGATTTGGACTTGTTCAAATCTGGATCGACTACAAGCAATCCCACAGAGCAACGGGTGAAAAAAGCTTGCATAACAGCATGAGCTGAAGGCAAAGATGAAGTGCCTGCTAACAAATTCAAAGCACAGTCACAGTCACATTATGTTGAGACTGAGCTTTACTGTTTCACATTTTACAGCAGCCTACTTCATCATGCTGGGTGAAGGTTACAGGTGCGGTATCGAAGTCTTTCCAACGCTACAGTTTGCTGAGCAGTTTTCCCTGCACCTGGGACAAAGTAGTACATGTACTCCAAGAGGGACAAAGTGAATTGGACTTGTCACAGCTGCCATCCTTCTTTGAATTCAGCCAACATTAAATGAGCAGGAATAAATCTGCCAAAGTAGCTTCGCTTTTAAAATATCACACTCACAGGAGAAATATGACTCCAAAAGTAACATTAAACCAATACTATACTGCACCCTGTCACTGCATAATGACTTTCCTCAAACAGTAATTATAATGAAAGTCTTTCAAATGTCACACTGGAAATCAGAAGTTAGACACAGTATGCGCGAACTTTAAAAGAAATGTCTCTAATATAAAAGTGAGTCATTTTATTTAGCTGACAACAACGTGATCAGATCCAAGGCATAACAGGCACAATATCAGCAAAATCTGACAACACGGTTTTAATACCAGCGTGAACACGCAAACACACGCCGCCTACACACCTGAACCACACAAAGGCTTAGAACATGAAAGACCAGCCTGGGTGTTTTCATCGTGTGGAGAGCCAGCTGCTATCCTATAACACCACCACTGCTCCTTGTTCCCTGAAAGCTCAGACTTGAGATGGGGAAGAAACTAGGAGGAATATTCAGACAACAATATCCTTCCAAGAAATATCCACCTGAACTGCTCATGTTTCATATAATGCCAAGAGGGAGTCGATTGGTTAAGAGCCCCCTCTATGTTTCCCTGCTGACCTGAGATTTAATGCCCCCACAGCTTAGTCTTGTTGCTACTTCCCCACTGCCTGAATAAAAAACACCTAATACAAAAACACAAAAGACTGACCTTGATACTAAAACATGGACACACAAACAGAAAGTGAAAAAAACAAAAGCACCTGGCTCACTTAAATGCATTTTTTAAAAGAAACTTGAAAGCAGTGACTTGTTCTAATAGACATGTTGGCATATAAAATCACTGTTCAATGAGAATATGAAGATGGAGAAGCAGCCACCATGAAAAATGAGACAGCAGGACCAGATAGAGGATAGTTTCCTAGCTGGTCTGAGTTGGTTTTTAATTTTTGTAAACCTGAATTAGTAATTCACATATACAGTATGTTGATTTAATTAATTTAATCAGATTTAGATTATAATGTCTTTGCAATTTTTGGCAAATTATGTCCAAATATTTACAATTCGACTTCCTGATACGCTACATTCTCTAATTACCTCTCTATATAGTAGTTTTCATTGTTTCTGGCGAACTACGCCTTGTGTGAGATTCAAGCTGCGAACGCAAGGTCAGAAAACAGTATGTACCCCACGTTACTGTTTTATCTCATCAGACTACTGGTCAAGCAAATACAGAGACACTAAAGGTACTATGAGGAACTTTAATGTTGATTTTGGTGATCCCTGTGGACAAAAACGCTTGTGTTTCCGAGTCTTCCCACATGTTAGACTACGTAGTCCTGGTTCTGGTTCTCCCGTGCCTCCCTTCCCTCCATTGGGTCCAGCAACAGCATCTCTGATTGCTGCCTACGGGGGCCGACGGAGCAGCGAGGTGAGCCGATGCTCCTGGGTCGAAGTCCACGCTGGAGTCTGAGCTGCAGGAGTTTCTGGTGAACCTACATGATTTAGTTTGATTTTGCCAGAATTGGAGTCGGTGGTACCAATGAAAAGAATGAAGAATAACTATACAGAAATAGCTGATCCCTCCCTCCTCATTTATGTTTGTAAGGGAAGTTGTTGTGGATTACATCTGTCTTTGTGTTGTAAGTCTGCAGACGGCCGCAGTCAGAGATGTAGTACAACGAAGGACGCGCAGAGCAGGGGATATAGTATATCGAGGCATCGTTTATTACAGTTATGTGGAATAAAAAGGTTGAAGCTAACATGTTATAATAATGAGTATATAAAGCGAGAAAGTCCACTACGGGCAGGTGGGTGGATGGGTCGAACTAAAACCGTTAGTGTCCGATGTGAATCGTAGTCATTTTAAGCCGAATTATGTTTTTTTTTTTTTTTTTTTTTTACCAAACCAAATAGCTAACAAAATAATGTTGTGCATTTCGTTTTATTTTATTTCAAATTACAATGTTAACCACATGCTTAAAATGGTTGAAAACTATGACTGTAATCCATCCATCCATCCATCTTCAACTTCTTATCCCGTTAGGGGTCGCGGGGCGCTGGAGCAAATCCCAGCTGGCATTGGGTGAAGGCGGGGTTCAACCTGGACAGGTCGCCAGTCCATCGCAGGGCTGACACATAGAGACAGATGCTCCCATTCACACCGGTGGGCAATTCAGAGTCATCAGCTAACCTGCATGTCTTTGGACTTGGGAGGAGGCCGGAGCACCCGAAGAAAACCCACGCTAACACGGGGAGAACATGAAAAACTGATTCGAACCTGCGACCCTCTTGCTGTGAGGCGACAGTGCTAACCACTGCACCACCGTGCATCCAACTGCGACTGCAATCCGCAACAAAACATGCTCACCTTAAATGCAGTTTAGTTGTACAGCAACATAACATTAAGGACAAAGGGTTACTTCTGTACACCATGTAGAGGCATCAGTATTAAACTGAGACTGGATCATAACTGGTTAAAAGTTCCTCAGAGTAACTTTAAGTATAACTACACAAATAAACTTGACTAAAGCAGAAGAACAGAGAAAATGGCTTTATTGTGAGCTTCAGCCTAAAACACACCATTATGGATGATTAACCACGTTGGTGTGTTTTAGTTCAGCAGGCTCAGTGTAAAAGTGGAACGTCTACAAACGTATGAACGCTTCATAGACAGCTTGTCTTTGCATCACACTGTAAATATGGATTCATAACAGCTGAGAGTTGTAGTGTCATTGACATCAAGAAGGAGATTGTAAATCTACAGCTGCATCCTCTCCAGTGAGCACGAGCTATCGACTCAACAGCAACACAAATCACACCGACGCCTACAGCGGCTCTCTGGGAAACAGCCTTTGAGAAAAAAAAAAAAAAAAAGCAGCAGCCCTTTGGACAACATACATACACAAACAAGCACACTCTCTCTCACACACACACACACATACAAAGCACAGAGTATCCAGAATAACGCTTTCCAAATATTGTCCCAGTGCTCTATCAGCTTGCCAGCGGGCGTATCATGATGAACGGTGTTTGCCTAGTTGGAAGCCATCATTAGCTACCTGGGGAAGTGTTCAGAGCTCAGAGAGGCTGCGTCCTGGAGTCCCACCTGCTCTTTGGGAAGGAACGTCCTCAGGCGGAAACCACACCACTACCCCCTCTTCCATCCAAGCGGAAATCTATTCATCAGCTGCTGTAATGAGCTCATGGCCCTGCCTTCCCTACTGTACATGCGGACCGGTGCGCACACACAAGTAGGCATCCATACACACCAACAAGCGCTGGAGAGACGGTAAGGTGCAGGACAGAGCTTTGTCCATACTATCTGCCTGCACTCAAGTCGAATCCATTCATTTCCTACACAGCAGAGCCACAGGGGGAAGTTTTCTACAATCAACATCTTGTGGCTGAGAACAGTTGACCACTGCTGGTCTTTTTGCAGTCAGTAGCCGCGCTCCCTTGTTTCCTTTCATGGTTTTGTTTTATGACAAAATAAAGTTGAATAAGAAGCTTATCAGGTCTAGAAAAGCATGACTATTTTGGGCTATATGCTCACTACACACTCTACATTTAGATTCAAAATCTAGTCTGACTTGCTTTGACTATGGTTTAAATTATGCACAACTGCAAATGTAAACGTCACTCGCCTTGTTTGAATTAGTATCTTTTTCTGGGGGTTATTTTTAGATAGACACAAGGGACGTGTGTCTCACGCAGTAAGCTTTCATGCTAATTTTACGCTCTGAAGAGTCAAAACGAAAATGACTTCATTCTGAGAGGACGAGATGAGAAACTTTTCTTTTTTGGGGAAAAAAAACACGTGATTTTAGTCTTTTATTGTGCACAAGTTACATCTTTCAACCACTAACAACAATAATAGATTCAAATGGTTTATACACATTCATCTATACAATGAACAGAATTAGAGGCTAAGAATAATCATTGGACCTAACATCCTTCTCGGATGATGACAATATTAACCGTCAATGTGTCCAATATTTCAGTTTGAGGTGGACAGGCGACGGACCAACCAACCGACGCTGCCATCCGAAGAGCCACACCGCAGATCGGGTAAAAATCCCCAGATACTTTCATTAAAATCTGCTTTTTGCAGAAGCCCTGAGAGGCAAGTGCTAAAAAAACAATCTGGTGATCCATTAACGTTTTCTTTAAGTTCCTTAATGTTTTTATATCTATCTATATCTGTGAAACACACTGAGGGGAAAATCTTGCAGGTGATGTTTTATTTATTTTTTATTTGCCAAGATAATTTCTCCATTACTTTTTATTTGTTTCATTTTTTTGTCTGTGAAAACAGATGGAAAAAAAAAACATTTTGGCAGGCGGATCATTTTCATAGTCTAAACTGGACTGAAAGGATTCAGGTTTTAATTTCTCCATGCACTCCAACAAGGTTTTATGTATGTAAATTAAAACTCACCTGCAAGAAAAAAATGTTTTTACTCCTATTTTCCAAACACTTAGAAAAATGATCCTGACAAAAAAAACAAAACAAAAATCGCCCGATAAAACTTTTGTTTTCATTTTAAGGAGCTTAGATGAGAACTTAGGTGAACTTTTCACCTTTTCTTACATCTTAAACAGAGGAGAGACAACAACTGGAAACTTACAACAACTTAAAAAAGGATCACCAGAATTACTTTCTCACTTGCCTCTCAGGTCTTCTGTAGATTTCTCTCCTCTACTTCCACAACAAACTGAGGTACAGGAAGCATGTACAACGAGGACACCTTCAGTCTCTTTATACATTGGGCCTCATAAAACTTGACAGACAGCTGCGTTTAAAAAGGCGAGCGTGCATAAGCTTCAGGTTGCCTTTACTGACTGTACATTACTTACAAATCTAGGACATGTAGTGCAAACACACTATTTTGCAATATAGGAGTCAACACTTTCCAGGCTCAAAATGCTGCCTAGTTTAAGTGTTGTACGATACCAGTCACCTGGAAAGATGATCTGAACTGGTGTGTCTACACTGATGAAACTGTATGAACCCTTAATAACACAATGAAAGGACGGGTGTAAGACAGATGAGGGATGAACAGGGCTGTCTCTATGGACTCAGGCTGCTGTACATCTCATTCAGAGAGGTTTGCAGTAGAGTTAAAGATTAAAAACAAGGGAGTTTATTTGAGAGGAGGAATCATTTTTAATGATGAGCTTCTGTACGGGATGTGGGAGGACAGCATGAGAAAGCCAAATCAAAAGCAGTCAAACAGATGGGCGGTATCTATAAGGAATCGATGGATGGTTAGATTTGGAGAAATAAGGGCAACCTCAGGTAGAGAACAACTGCCAGAGCAGCCTCAAAAAGGTCAATAAGTAAAGAACCTCATGAGAAAGTCATAATTATAAAAATCATAAAGTGACAGATTTAACACTGATGCCACATGTGAGAAAGTCTTGGTCTAATGCGACCCACAAACACTGAGCAGCGTGTAGTGCAGAGAAGTCAAGTCTAATGTGATCACTTCTTGATTTCTCTTTCAGCCACCAGCACGTTATTTTTTTTCTTTTCTATTTTTAATCTCGACTGCCTCTGGAAATGCAATCTATTTGATCTACACTGCAGAAATGGGTTGGACTCCTTTGGCATGTCTGAAATGGCCTGCACGCTTACTCTCTTGCTCTTTTCCTTGCGTCTTTCTCCAACTCTTGAGGCCTTGATAAATCAGCATTTTAAATGCAATGCTTCATACAACAATCTGCCATTTCAGAGAAATTAACATCCTTATGTACTGACAAGCTTGGCTTTCTGCAGTAATTGAGGCTTTAGGGAGGGTAATGGAGGAGTAAAGAAGTCCCCATAGATATTCAGTCACAGCATTTAGCCTTATCTTTGGAAAACATAAAACAGTAAATATACTGTGTATTGGTATGAAATACAGAGCAATTATTCCAGCACATCAATGCAATTAAGAATATGTTCGTAGAACTGGAAAAGACAGACTAGCATACAACAGAGCGGCAATACGTCATCCAGACTAGGCTTACATGACCAAACCCTCTTTTGGGGGAAAACAATCCCGCGTCCCTCATAGACAATAACAGCATAAAGAGAAGAAACATATCTCTAAACTCCTACTTTAAGCAAACCGCTAATGGTGATAACACTACGCTGAAGAGTTGCTGTGTAGCTTGTTGCACCAACAATAAATACAAAAATGCTGATCTCCGGTTTGTTCCCTTGCCATGTCCTAACAAAGATACTGTATAATAGATGGGCTTTATGGCTCCAAGCTATAGGCCAGACCAGCATGGTGTCATCGCCGAGGCTGTGCTCCCTTTTGGGGGAAATAACTCGCTGTCACAAGAGAGAAAATGAGGAAAAGCTGTTGTGTCGCGGATTAACCGAGGCTTTCACACTGAGACTTCAGGCACATACGATACCTGAATATTCACTGTCACTGTCTGTAAAACAAATTGTATAATAAGTCAGAATTTGTCAGAATTACAATTCAAACATACATCAGATTAGTGGCTGCATGGTGGTGCAGTGGTTAGCACTGTAGCCACAAGAGGGTTGCGGGTTCAAATCCGGTTTGGGGCCCTTCTGTATGGAGTTTGCATGTTTTCTCCGGCTTCCTCCCACAGTCCAAAGACATGCAGGTTAACTGATGACTCTAAATTTCCCGTAGGTACGAATGTGTCCGAATGTTGTCTGTCTCTATGTGCCCTGCGATGGACTGGCAACCTGACCAGGGTGAACCCCGCCTTCTCCCAATGCCTGCTGGGATCAGCTCCAGCCGCCTGCTGGGATCAGCTCCAGCCCCCCCGCTACCCCTAACGGGATAAGTGGCTGAAGATGGATGGATGGACATACATCAGGTTGCATTGAAGTCTATGAGATCCTCAGTTTGGGGGCGTGGTCCTGGTCTGATGTATACAGACTATCCTATGTTTTCAGCATATTATGTAATATAGTAGGGCAGAGTTTGTATTCTGTATAACGCATTAGTTATTGGTGTGACACTAGGGATACAAATTAATGGGGTGAGGCAGTGGCATCCCATTATATAGGCTATATGTGGTTATTACATAAACAAGATGAAATGTCCCAACACTGCAGAAACATTCATCAAGACCTATTTTTCTATATACACACACAATATACAGCAGAACCATCAAAATGAACGACTGACACAATAACTCAAGAAAGTCTAACTTACAAAGTATCTCGTAATACACATTCGTGCCAACTGTTTCATGCTATTCCACTGATCTGCAGGTATATGTTTGCTGTATACATTTTCATATCTAAATGAGTGAATATAATGTACGGTGGCTATGCTTTCTATATTTGCTTCTGCCATACACCAGGTGCGCATCAATAGATATAATATTTGTGGAGTGCTTTAAAGAAACACAAGGTGTTCCTTCCTTTTTGTCATTTGCATCTGTTCCCATGGCAACAAACTCACAGCAGCAGAGGAGCATGTTTGGCTGTTTGATATCTTACCGAGCAGGGAAACTCTTTATCATTACCCTTAAACTCTGTCTCCACAGAGCAGCCATACTAATTCTACAGAATTACTGTCATGACGGCTGTGACTTGAAGCTAATGCGCTGTGTCGTAGAATGCAGTGTCTGATGATTTGAGGGATGCAAATGATTTTCCTGAGTGGCTGGTACAGTATGAGTTTTTGTTTTCACCGTGAACTCCGTGTGTGCATTTTCTCCCCACTTGTCGTGGTGGTGAAAGGCTGAGCAAAGTCGATCAAAGTCCTGTCCTAACGGGTAACCCAAGACATGCAGCCTGTTCCTACCATCTCTTTCTTTTTGTTCCTACTTAGAGCTCATGAACAGAGGTGATGGACAGGTCAACTGGTAAATCTTCAAACCTCCAGGTCCAGTTCCTCCTTCACCACAACAGCCTAGCAAAATCCATATCAGTCTCACACTACACTTTAACCTCATGAACAAGACCAAGTCAACGCCTTCAACTGGGGCACACAGTAACTTCACTTCTAATTCGAAGAGGTAAATTTGCCATTTTCAGGAGTAACGTTCCACCACAATGCTGTGACGCTAGGGCTGTAGCGGTTCACGTGTTCACCAAACCGTCACGGTGTACGCAAAATACAAGGTATGTAGATCAATACACGTAATGCCGAACCTAAAGTTCCACAGATCCAAAGAGATCTGCTCATAAATTTTTAGCTGTACGCAGCTCGCAGCATGTGGAAGTTAGCACAACAAGCTGACTGGAGTGTGATTCAGTCACACTATGGAGAGTAAAAATGGAAGACCCACCTGCGGGTTCATGTCAGCTACAACAGCAACGGAGAGCGAGTTGTGTGTAAGACAAGAACGGCGTGCTGGCGTCGCTCTATCATTTTAAGGTATGTGAATGGAAACACATCAAACATGCTAACATGCTGATTACTGTGAGGAAGGAAAAGCAAACCAGAGCCCAAATCCTTATCCCTGCTGCTTTCAAGCAGTTTACTGTGCAATTTAATAGCATAAAAGAAGCTTTTCTAGTCTGCTGTGACCTGTTGGGAAACAGTGTAATAAAGAAATGATTTTCCTTATTCCTATAATCAAAGAAGTAACATTATGTTGCCAGAAGGCAAAATGCTAGCTCAGCTAGAGGATTTTGTCTGTCTGTGACACTTTCACTACTGTCTGTTCACAATAAATCAATCTAGAAACCATCCTGTGATGGGATTGCTGTACCTGCTACGCAAAATTGGGCTAGGAATGTAGAGTTGGGGGGGGGGGTCAATGGCCCTATCCCCACTTCCTACCCCCGACTTCCAGCACTCCTGCTGCATCCAGCGGCATCCTCATGCATTCATTTTTTTCCTGCTGTACCGTTACACCCCTATGTGATGATTTATTGACAATTACTAATAAATATTATTATATATTACTATAACTATATGTACGCCATCCCTTGTTATACATTTGTCACAGAAGCTGTCAGTGAGCTGCCTCTCTAGCAGACGTTTCCCCTAAACTGGTTAAAGGTTGTGTAAAGTGCATTTCTACCTAAAGGGCAGGGTCCAGGTGCAGCCCACTGTGCACTGTATTAACTGTCTGCTGTGAGTGTGAACCTTGTGGAGTCTGATGTTGATACAAACAGACCAAACACTCACTCACAACCCTCACCAAGCTGATTCATTTTACAATGGCATTTTCCAAACAAAGAAAATTAGGAAATAAAGTGTTGTTTTGAAAAACCTATGATACCCACATTTCAAGACATTAACATCCACTGTTATCCTATAAAGTGAGAGCTCTGGATCTGCCAGCCAGCAGGTCTATGGTTCACACCAGCGGGGGAGACGCACCATGAGCCCAGACTTCTCCAGAAGGGGATGCAAAGGCAGTCAAAGGCAGGGCTTTAGGTTGCTCTTGGCCTGGCTGATCAAAGACCTGGAACCAAAGGGGCCTCTACAGGGGTGGTGATGGGTTAAGAGATTGGATTTTTGGGAAGGCTTCAAGGTGAAGGTGGGGAGGCTTAATCAGAGAAGAATCTGGGATTTTTAAAAGCTGCAGTGAGGACAGAGCCTTTTCTCATGAAACTGATTTTTGAGCATTATTCCTGGGAGAATATAATTAGAGCCATACACACTATGATCATAAAAATGACATATAAAATGTCCAAATGGTACGCCTGCCAGCCAGTGAGATGTTTTATTAGAAAATAATATGCTGCTGACAAATATTCACATTTCCATGACAACTGACTCCACCTGCTGATGAGAATCATGTGATATGACTGAGAGCTCCAGAACAGGCATTAAATGGAGCCGTTTTGTCATCTTCTGCTTCCAGAGTTGAGAATGGGCTTTGAAACTCCAACAGTTTGCAGGTATTTGACTCATCTTACTGGAAATCACCACTGGAAGCAAGAGGTAAGCGAGACGTGAGCGTTCTGTTATCTGATCCACACATAAACGTCTTTACCCGTCTGTCAGCAGCAGAGGGCGACTCCAGGTCTGAAAAGTGAAGCAAATGCTGAAGTGCCTGAAAACTGCATTCTTTCTAACAGCCAGCAGGAGGCGACTCTGCTGGTTGCAAAAAGAAGTCAGACTGTATAGAAGTCTATGAGAAAACGAGCCTACTTGATTTATTACCTCAGTAACTATTGTAAATATTGTTTATGGTCTCGATCTCTAGTTTCAAGTCTTCTTCAATACAGCATGATGTTCATTTAGTAAATTATGGTCCCATTTAGAGTCAAATAGACCATAAAGCAGGGGATGCTTTAGGGCGTGGCTACCTTGTGATTGACAGGTCGCTACCATGGTGTTGTCCGTTCTTGGAGTTATACATATCTTTGTCTTACAACTTTAACCCTTTCAGAGTGTGTTTTCAGTTCATGAAAGTTAATTACAAACTTTCTGCTCGCCTAAAAATAGCTTTTATTCAGCGCTCGGTTGTACGTAGCTCCACTCTCTCATTTCACTTCTGGTTTCAAAAACCCAACACGGCAACGGCCAAAACAAGATGGTGACGGTCAAATTGACAAACTTGAGGCTTCAGAACTGTAGTCCACAAACTGATGTGTGAAGTCACGGTGACTTTGTCCACTTATATAAGAAGAAGAAGAAGATATTCCTTTATTAGTCCCGCTGGGGGAAATTCAACTTTTTCACTCTGTTAACTTATACACACACATGCACAAACAGGTCCATATACATGCAACAATGGAGAGATGTCAGAGTGAGGGGGCTGCTCCTGACAAGCGCCCCGAGCAGTTGGGGGTTTGGTGCCTTGCTCAGGGGCACCTCGGCAGTGCCCAAGAGGTAAACTGGCACCTCTCCAGCTACCAGTTCACACTCAGTTTTTGGCCCATGTCGGGACTTGAACCGGTGACCCTCCGGTTCCCAAGCCAACTCCCTACAGACTGAGCTACTGGTCAGCAGCAGCTCCTGGGGGGTTGAGTGGACTGCAGCTCGCTAACCTGCCTTCACCAGGCTGACTGACAGCAGACATTTACTGAACCTAAACCGTGTTCATGTCGGCTCCAGAGCCGCCCACTGTAGCGAGTGAGGGGGATCTGCCTGTAGTGATACGAGAGCCTTGATCAATCATGTAGATACAGCTAATAAGTTCAAAAAACATGCACAGTGGGATATCTGTGTGATTTAAATAGCTGTCTATGCAGATTATGCTCCACCGTAACAATCCGCCTAAAGAGAGTCTGAGCTGGCGTTGGTTTGAAGAGTTGAGCTCGCTTGAGCTGAGGAGTTGGGGCCTCGTAGCATTTATTCACCGACAAATCAAGTTGTAGCTACAGCTGCAGTCACAGCTATAACACTGCCAACAATCCCAAACTCACCGCCGCCAAGCACACATGGTCTGGTGGACACTCACTAAAGTTACCGCACACCGATAGGCCGAATGTGTGTCACTATGGCGGCACAAAGCCACCAGCAATGCTTCAGCTGTGAAAGTAGCACAAACACACACTGTTTGGTAACAGGAGAGACAGGAGAGCACACTGGAGCTCACAGATTTAACGCAGTAGACTTTATTTAAAGACCAACGTGTTGACGACAACTGCGTCTTCATTAGAGTCAAACAAATCTGAGACTCACATCGTCATAAATAACCTCCCCTAGTTAGGAACTGATTCAGTATAGGCTGAAAACCGAGGAGGAAACAATAAGCTGCATGTAGGCAGGTTAAAAACGTCATACATCATATAATAATAAAAAGAAAGAAGTGGAGGTAAATATATAAATAGCAGTTTCAGTGACAACATCCATGTACACAAATCAAAAATAAATTTAGTAAGAGTAATAATAGGGTTAAATAACTATAAAGAAAAATACATCCAACATCCACATATCACAACGATGTCGGACACTCGCTACTGTTACACCGGGTCAGTTAGCATTATTTATTTATTTATTTTCAAAATTAGCATCCTTTTTTTTTTTTTTTTTTTTGTCAGACACGCATCATGGAGTCAATGTGGATTAATACAATTAATAAAATGGAAGCACATCTGCTTTGTGAGACGCGCCAGTGACGTCAAAAATGCTTTCAGTGGGGATTAGCCGTGGGTGTTGTTTCAAAGCTGTTATGTACAGATGGTGCAAAATATGCTTGTAATTATTGACAATTAGTCCTTAAGTGTAGTACATTTTTTGTGCTAATAAATAATAATACACCTTAATAATCCGGGTAAAAGATATTGAATTATATTACAAACACACACCGCCAAGTAAACTGTAGATAGTTAGTTATCCGAGAACAGCACTGAGCCGCTGATCCGTCCTACAGTGCATCATGTTGAACAGTTTCTGATATGGAGCGTGGAGAGCATTTAGCTTTACCTCTATTAGTTTTTAGCCTTAGAAAGACTGACTGCAGGCTGCCAGGCAGCGCTGCACTTCCCACACATATAAATCTCACAAATGTCAGCCACAGTTTATTGCAACACGCAGCCATGTAGCTAGGCTTACCAGGATATTTGTATATCTGGTTTTTATTTTTGTTAGAGATTTCACGGAGAAAAAGGTTGTTCAAAGGTTGCTTCTGCATTTTATCTCCTTCCAGAGTAATTGGTTTAGAAAATGAGTCTGTCCACAGCCCAGGTTTAATTGGAATTAAACACAAATATATGGAATGGTGCACCACTCTTGCCGTTAGATTAACTGGGTCTATAAATGTCTGCTGAGGTAATCGCATTAGAAAAATGTGTGTATTTGTGAGATTGTGTGCAAGCACTGATATGTAGATGTGTCCATCTTTGCTGGCTGTACAGTAGCTCCCCGTGTGTGCGCATCAGTTTAGGTTAACCCATTCCACACAAGGTCAGAGCAAACATGTAATTAGCTTACGCACAGAGGACGGCATCACCTCATTTCTCTCATTCCTGCTAATGTCTAACCACGTCGATCGTGTGTGTGCTCCCTCAAGAGAGCCAGCACATATATTACCTGTTAATGTTATATACAGTAATGAATAGCTCATTTGAGCCGCAGCCACGGACCAGGAAGTGAGTAAAAGCGCATGTTGTTTGGAGAGTATGCTTTAAATTAATCACACCAGATGCTCACATTTATTTCTGATGCCCTTACCTTCTTGTAAATCTCTAATTAACACTGTTGATCCTTGTGTGTTTCTAAATTAAATCAGAAGACGATCTAAAGGATGATTCACAACCTGTTATTGATAATTGGCTTCAATTAATTGAGTGCTCTTGAAGCATCAATCCTGCATCAGTAGCAAACACCTGTTTGAGTAATTAAGCATCTTGTGCAGTAGCACAGTAGTCCACACAGATGAGGACTAAATAGCGTGCACAGTGCAGGTCGGATTGCTGCCTTTTTTAATAAGAAGCAGTCAATGCGACTTTTTAAAAAAAATGCATAATGCAGCTTTAATCTAAATACTAGGGGTGTGCAGAAGAGCCATTCCGTATCCTTTCCACAGTGTCACTATATCAGAAAATGAACACACCACTCAGAGATGCAGGTACATTAATACACAACAGCAGATCTAATCCAAATTTGATGTGCAAATAATGATGAGGGGTCGCTTCATTCTCAAATCAGACACCTACGACGAGCTGCTCCAAAAAAAAAAAAAATACAACGCTGACAAAACTCCACCATGTCCCTTCAGTGTCCATGAGGCACTATCAAAACATACAGTGGTTGGTTAAGTCAACCCGTTCTCATTTCCGACTCGTCAAACACCGCCGATGGGTAAGTGGCCCTCAGCATTGGGTACCAACCAGGCGCTCTTTAGCAACAAACTGGCCTTTCAACTAAAACCGATGTAAACCCACCCGTGGTGTTTGTCGGTCAGAGCATGTGATGGAGTATTGAGAATGTGAGAGTGGGCGAGAGGGCGGTGGATGGGTCAAACAAACACAGGACTTTTGTGTCCCACATGAAACGAAAAGTAAAGGCTCATTTTGTCAAGTCAGTCCCGCGAGTCACGTGATCGCTAGTGACGCGGTTAGTCACTCAATAGTCACGTGAGTCATACCTCACTCAAGTTAGCATCAGCCACATCCGTTTCCTAACCCTAAGAGCTTGTGCTGCCTGAACCTAACTTCATGTGAAAACAGAAGTTTATTTTGAAAGGACACTATGCACGTAACAAGCGTATACTGACACGCCGTCTCTGGTCTGTCCAAAAGTAACAGAAGAGGGGCACCCTGTGCATCGGTCTCAATGCCAGGGACGCTGACCAAACGGTGGTATTTGATGAGCTGGGAGTGAAGACATGTTGGTAAAGTCACCAACAGAAACAATCAACGCAAGGAGAATAAAGCTAACATGAACAACACTATAGCAAACTGACCCCTAACTCCAGGTTCAAGGTAATTTACAAAGTTTTCTAATGTCTTTGAGTTCTACAAGAGATCTGGTTCACAGGCAGATTCCCATTCAGTATAATAACTTAATACATGACTCAGAGAGAGATATTTGAGGTTAATGTCAATGCTCTGTTCTCTGTAGCTGTGAACCATTTGGGGATGCAACGCAGTGGCCTGAATCGCTGCCACAGAGCGGGGAGATGTTAAATGTCTCTCTGTGTTAGACAGATTATTGCGGGCTCGTTGGAGGACGGATTGGGATGTAGCGGGGGGACGGTCATTTTAAGACAGGCTGGAACACGGGGGAAGGTGCTCCATGCACTGACTTACTAACTACAGAGGGTTCGCCTTCAGGGTGTGAGGAGGACAAGAAAAAGGGGAAGGTGAGGGAAAGAGAACAATGAAGTCAGGTAAGAGGAGGAAAAGTAGAGCTACAGAATTGTAGGATATGAGCAGTGATGTGAGTAACAGAGGTTGAGACCTGCGGGAGAGAGTGGACGCAAAAAGAGGAGAGTGAAAATCAAAGGGAGAGAGATTTCTTGAGGTAGATTAAAGTTTTAGTAATACAAACATTTCTCTGAGGCAGGGCTGCTCTGACGGCAGAAACAATATCAATGGGTGTAGTGAGAAATTCAGTTTTTCTCCTGTAAGTAAGCCTAATGTTAGACTGAAGGCACAGGAGGAAAACACAAGAGGAAAATGTGAATAAATGAAGAAACGAGTTGTTGCTATTTGACCAGACCTCCTACTTTAACATTCAAGTTGGACTGTAGGAGAGGAGAGGAGAGGAGAGGAGAGGAGAGGAGAGGTGAGGAAAGGAAGGGACTGAGGAGAGGAGAGGAGAGGAGGGGAGGGGAGAGGAGAGGAGAGGAGAGGAGAGGAGAGGAGAGGAGAGGAGGGGAGAGGAGAGGAGAGGAGGGGAGAGGAGGGGAGAGGAGGGGAGAGGAGAGGAGGGGAGGGGAGGGGAGGGGAGAGGAGAGGAGAGGAGAGGAGAGGTTTTGGTTTTCAAAATCCTTTTATTTACCAATTAGGCAATTGAAAACCAGATCACTTTTCTCACATGAGCCAAAAAACACAAAAAAGTCACATTAATGAAAAAAAGCAGCAGCATATTTCTCTGATCAGAGATTAATAATGAAACCTCCATCCTCCCCCAGAGAGCATAAAACCCCTCCAATAGTCCATTTGCGGCTGAAAAACTGTACATTGTCCATCATTTGGTAGTATGTGTATTCCACCCTCAGTCTGGCCTTCAGTAGTCCCTCAAGGACCGGGACCACCTCCACACTACCGGCACCCCGAGCCCGGTTCCTTCGTGTTAGCCAGATGGCCAACTTGGCAGAACCAGACAAAAAGTTCATCAAAGTGTGAACAGACTTCTTCTTGGCAGAGTATTTTGGGCCAAAGACAAACAGATCAAAAGAAAAAACCTCCCCGAAACCCTGAAACCACCTTTTTAAAAGGTCAAACAATGCCGACAGCCGAGGACACTCAACAAATAAATGCTGGATGGTCTCAACCTGCCCACAGAAAGTGCATTCCTCCCCCAGATCAGGATCCAGGTGCGCTCTGTATCTGTTCGTAGCTATTGCCCCATGAACAACCCTCCACTGGAGGTCTGCTGTCCGCTTTTCAACGGGCAGCTTGTACAGGGTCCGCCAGCTGCCTTTCGGGGAAAAACCTGGACCAAAAAACTCAGTCCACTTCGACTCTCTCACCCCTGCCAGAGAGGGCAGGTTCAGAACCTTGACACAAATCTGGTAAAGTTGTTTTTTCCCCACCAACTGAAAACTGCCCAGTTGGGGCGTTGTGAGTGTCAGCAGCTGACCTCCTCCCTCCTGCCACTCCCCCACAGCTGGGGTGATGGTCAGAGAGGGGAACCCATACTCGCCCTCCTCACTCCACTGGTCACACAGGGCCTGGTCTTCAGCAAACCCCCTCAGAGACTGTGGCAGGGCAGCCCGGACTTCCTCCACCACCCTATTGATCAGCCTGACAGAGGTGATGTTACTGCTCTCCTTCAGGACATCCACCGATTTTTGAGGTCATCCTTATCAGATGGCCCAGTTTGGTGCAGCCAGCCTCTCTGAGCTTGGTCTGCAGGCTGGCAGATTGGAGCGTTTTAGCTTTTATAAAGCTATTGAAGAATAAGGGTTCCTCAAACAGCCACATGCCTGGTGTTTCATTTGTGGTGCGTGTGCTGGTGAAAACTTTCCAAGCCTGCAGTACCGTGGAATAAAAAGGTGAGAGCCCGCCAAGATCCACTTCCCCAGGTTGCAAGAGGAAGAGCTCTTTGTCATATCCCAAGCGCCCTGCTCTTCTTAGCAACAGTCGAGCGGTATCCAGCCAGCCTGGGCCACAGTTATAGAGCAGTCTCTGTGCAGTCTGGAGTCTAAAGGAGGCAATTTTGGACTGGATGTTTATTAGTCCCTGCCCCCCTTCCTCCACAGGCAGGTAGAGGGCCACTGCCCGGACCCAGTGCCGGCCAGACCAGAAAAAGTCCACGATGGTTCTTTGAATGTCCTCAATCAGGTCTCTTGGTGGCGTCAAAGCAACAAGTTTGTGCCAGAGAGTCGAAGCGACCAAGTTATTGGCGACCAGAACTCTTCCCCTATATGACAGCTGGGGTAGCAACCATTTCCATTTAGACAACCGAGCACACACTTTCTCCTTCACTCCCTCCCAGTTCCTCCTCTGGAAAGTCTCAGTTCCCAGGAACACTCCCAGCACTTTTAGCCCCTCCTTCCCCCACTCAAGTCCCCCAGGCAGGGTGGGCAGCATCTGGTCTCCCCACTGCCCTACCAACAATGCCTCACTTTTCCCCCAGTTCACCCGTGCAGACGAGGCCTTTTCATATAGGGACAGAGTGTCCCGCAAACATTGAACGTCCCCCTGAGAGGACACAAACACACAAACATCATCTGCATAAGCAGATACAGTAGGGGGACGCTCAATGATAGATGAACCAGGTATCGAGATACCACTGAGCCGCCCTCGCAATCTGAGCAGCAAGGGCTCTATTGCAAGGCTGTAGAGTTGTCCCGATATAGGACAGCCCTGCCTGATCCCTCGCTGTACAGGAATCGGCCGACTCAGCCCTGCCCCCATCTTCACCATACACTGTGCACCACTATACAGTAAACTAACCCAAGATACAAACCCATCACCAAAACCAAAAGCCCTCAGTACAGAAAACAAATAACAGTGATCCACCCTATCAAAAGCCTTCTCCTGATCTAGTGACACAATCCCAAAATTTACATTATAACCCCGACACAAATCAAGTACATCTCTCATCAGGAAGATATTGTCCATAATTGTCCTGTCAGGGACACAATATGTCTGGTCTGAGTTTACTATCAGTTCCAGGACGTTCTTCAGTCTGTTTGACAGAGCTCTGGAGAGCACCTTATAATCTGTACACAACAGGGAAACTGGTCTCCAGTTCCTGAGCAGAGCCAGGTCCCCTTTCTTGGGCAGCAGCGAGAGTACTGCTCTTTGACACGACGCAGGGAGAAACCCAGATCTAAAACACTCAACCAAGACTTTGTGCAGATCAGGCCCAAGGATTTTCCAGAAGCACTGGTAAAAATCGGCAGAGAGACCATCCACACCTGGTGCCCGTCCTGAAGCCATCTCTTTAACCGCTGTAGTCAGCTCCTCCAGCGTCAGCTCCGAGTCCAGAGCAGCCTTCTCCTCCGGGCTAAGCTGAGGGAGCCCCTCCAGGAGCTCCTCCCGACACTCCGCGCTGCAGGTTTCGGCCACAAATAACTCTGTATAGAAACCCACAGCATGGCTCCTTATCTCACCCGGATCAGTGGTCACTCTGCCTCCTGGAAGCTCCAAACAGGTCATCCGCTTCCTTTGCGCCCCCGATCTCTCCAGATCAAAAAAGAAGGAGCTCGGAGCATCCATGTCTTTGAGCTGGAGGAAACGAGACCTTACAAGTGCCCCCTTGACTCTCTCCTGCAGGAAGGAGCTCAGCTCCTGCCTCTTCTCCTGCAGCAGATGACTAGTATTGGGACCTGGGTCCTGATGTAGTCCCTCCTCTATACACCTGATACTGGATTCGAGTTGTTTAATTACTGCCTTTATTTTTGCAGTAGACTGAGATGTGTACTGTTGGCAGAAGACCCGAATCTGTGTTTTCCCGACCTCCCACCACAGCTTCAATGAACAAAAATCTGATTTTTTTGCTTCCCATCTTTGCCAGAAGCACTCAAAGCTCCGGCAAAAGACGCTGTCCTGCAGGAGCTTGTTATTGAAGCACCAGTAACCATTAACCCTCTCACCTGGTGAGATGATCAGGTCGACTGTTACTAGATGGTGGTCAGTAAAGCCAACTGGATTTATGGTGCTACTTGCTAACCGGGAGGAGAGATTTTTTGAAATGTATATCCTATCGAGTCTAGCTGCACTCACCCTGTTATTGCTGACCCTCACCCATGTGTACTGTCGTGATTTTGGATTTTTAACCCTCCATGTGTCTACCAGATCAGCCTGGATGATAATGTTTTTAAGGCTGTGAGATGACTGTGGGTGGGGTTCCTCACCTGTCCTATCTACAGTGAAATCTATGGTGCAGTTAAAATCTCCACCTAGAATTAACTGCTCCTGGTGGAGCTCCTTCAGCTCTCTCTCTAATATGCTAAAGAAAGCTACTCTGTCTGCTCCCTGAGTTGGAGCATAAATGTTGATGAAGCAGAACACTGAATCATCTATTTCTGCCCGGACCACCAGGAGCCGACCCTTCACCGCCTCAGAGGAGGATAAAACCTTTACATTAGCAGCTGCTCTAAACAGGACAGCCACTCCGGCACTGACATTAGAGCCATGGCTGAGGGCACACGACCCGTCCCACCATAAACCCCAGTCTGGTTCATCAGATGGAGTCGTGTGAGTCTCCTGCAGAAACATCACATCGACTCTTTTCTGACTGAACACCTCAGAAATTAAAGCTCTTTTCTGTCTATCTCTCCCCCCATTGATATTCAAAGACCCGATCTTAAGGCTCTGCATGGAGAGGGCAAAGAAGAGGACCAGACAAGAAGCAACACTCAAAGAACAGTACAGAGAGGGAAACACCGTGCTGGACATGATCATTTCGATTTCTTTACTTTTTTAACAATTTTACCTTTCTTTTCCTTTCTCAACGTTGTTATATGTTTCTTTAGCCGGAAACGTTTCCTTTCATCTAGAAGATCGAATCCTACCATCCTTTTAAGCACATTAACGGATCTAATGAATTTCTCTGTGTCACCAAAGTAATCACTTACTTTGACAGATCTTTTAAAGGTTTCATCAAGAAACTGGTTTACTTCCTCTAATGAGTATAGATCTGTGAGCTTCTGAGAAAACTCACCCACAGACACTGTGTCTGACTCAGAGTCATAATCCATCTCATCCTCACATGAGACCTGGCTGTTGGACACAACCTGTCCTTCATTAGCAGCAGTGGAGGCTGCTTCATCCACAGTGACTGACTGAGAGAGTTCCTCAGTGTTCCCAGCCTGAGAGCTGCTGTCCTCCGCAGCTACAGAGTCCAGCTGCTCCTCAGCTGGTCTCTTATTGGTTTTAATCTGCGCCTCAGTGAAACCGGCCGAGGACCCGGCGGCGTCAGCCGCTTCCACGGCGCCGCGCACCGTGTCCACAGACACAAACTCATCAGCAATGGGTGCGGCACCCGCCGCCGCCGCGGCAACGCGCACCGCATCAGCGGCACTCGCCTCCGCCGCGGCAACGCGCACCGCATCAGCGGCACCCGCCGTGGCAACGCGCACCGCATCAGCGGCACCCGCCGCCGCCACGGCAACGCGCACCGCCTCAGCGGCACCCGCCGCCGCCGCCATGGCAGGAGCGGAACCACCCACCGCAACAGGTTCGGAAGCAGCTTCCCGCTGCTTGTGCGGACACGCGAACCGTTTATGTCCTACATCCCCACAATCAAAACATTTCATCTGTCCCGAGCTGGCGTACACCATGTAGGCACCGTCACCATGCTTCACTCTGAAGGACACCTCCAGAGTCTGAGCAGGTGAGTCCAGAAACATGAACACCTGCCGCCGCAGCGACTGAACATGCTTCAGTTTGGGATCTTTACATCCCAAACTCACCGTTTTAAACGCGCTCGCGAACTTACCGAACCGCCGGAGCTCGTTCTCTAACAGCTCGTTAGGTATAAACGGCGGAACACCGGATACGGTGATCCGCGTGGACGGAGCTGACAGCGGGGAAACCTGTACATATATCTCCCTGATGAACACACCGCTCTCTATCAGCTGATAGACGCGAGGTTCACCGTTCAGGAACACAACTACCGCTTTATTCATTCTAGACGCAAACATCACATTATCATGACCTACCTGTTCACCGACTGCCAGCAGAACCTCCTCCACCGGAACGGTGTTATCCGGCGGGACGATCCGCACTCCCTGCCGGATAGACGGAGGTGGCGTCTCGGCGGACGCCATTCCGCCCGAAAACACGCCGCACAAAACCACCGATCACAGTTAACAACACGCAAAACAGTTAGAGACAACTTACCGGATCATGTACAAAGTACAGAAGAAGAAAATCAGTGAAAAAGTCCAACAACAAGGATAGAAATCATTCAAAAGTCCCGCCACTCGCTCTGCCGACACCACGCACCCACACTCACACCCACCGGAACCGGAAAGGGAGGAGAGGAGAGGAGAGGAGAGGAGAGGAGAGGAGAGGAGGGGAGATGAGAGGAGAGGAGAGGAGAGGAAAGGAGAGGACTAAGGAGAGGACTAAGGAGAGGAGAGGAGAGGTGAGGAAAGGAAGGGACTGAGGAGAGGAGAGGATTGAGCAGAGGAGAGGAGAGAAGAGGACTGAGGAGAGAGGACTGAGGAGAGGAGGGGACTGAGGAGAGGAGAGGACTGAGGAGTGGAGAGGACTGAGGAGAGGAGAGGACTGAGGAGAGGACTGAGGAGAGAGGACTGAGTAGAGGAGAGGAGAGGAGAAGAGAGGACTCAGGAGAGGAAAGGACTGAGGAGAGGAAAGGACTGAGGAGAGGACTGAGCAGAGGACTGAGGAGAGGAGAGGACTGAGGAGAGGAAAGGACTGAGGAGAGGAGAGGACTGAGGAGAGAGGACTCAGGAGAGGAAAGGACTGAAGAGAGGAGAGGACTGAGGAGAGGAGAGGACTGAGGAGAGAGGACTCAGGAGAGGAAAGGACTGAGGAGAGGAGAGGAGAGGACTCAGGAGAGGAAAGGACTGAGGAGAGGAGAGGACTAAGGAGAGGACTGAGGAGATGACAAGAGAGGAGAAAAGAGGAGAGGACTGAGGAGAGGAGAACAGAGGAGAGAAGAGGAGAGGACTGAGGAGAAGAGAACAGAGGAAAGGAGAAAAGAGGACTGAGGAGAGGAGAGGAGAGGACTGAGGAGAGGAGAACAGAGGAGAGAAGAGGAGAGGACTGAGGAGAAGAGAACAGAGGAGAGAAGAGGAGAGGACTGAGGAGAGGAGAGGACTGAGGAGAAACAATAAGAACATGGCAGACAGGATGAGGCCTCGGATGGAGAGAGAAGTGGATGAGCGAATAACTGGTGAGGACAGAGGGAGGAGTGGGGAAGAGGGGAGGATAAAGGGAAGGAGCAGAGGGGAGAGGAGATGGCAGAGCGGAGGACTTGGAGAGCTAGGTTGGGGCTCCGGGGACACAGGAGTGAAGAGGCTGAGAGAGACCAGGTGTAGCTGCAGGGACGGCTGCTCCGTTGCTTCGTTTGCGCTAGAAAGAAGGCAGAGATGGAAGTGACTCTGAGCTCGGGGGCCTGGACGCCAGCGAGTGTGTCAGTCACAGGAGGAAGAGTGTATTCGCCCTGTCATTGAAGCTCCCAAGCCAACCACTAGAGCAGCGTTCCATGGCAAATGACCCTGCAGGAAAGAGCTGCAGTTGGGATTTATTCCTTTTTTTTCCATGTCTGTTCAGTATGTGTGCGTCTTTTTGAAAGAGGGTTTCCAGACTACTGCTGTAGCCACTCTTCAAAAGCAATTACTGAAGCTAAAGTATGCAGTGTTTGTTTACTATGAAAGTGATCTGCCACTCAGGATTTCAATTATCAACCACTCTGCCTGTGAACTGGCGCTCGCACACAGACTGCAAGACGGACGGCGAGAAGAATAACATCCTGCGTCTCGAACCGATAACGTAGCAGACTCCAGCTCCGGCAGCAATGGACGTGACTACATCGAAGTAGATAACAGGGCCATTGAAACATTTGAAGTGTTCACGTAGAGCGTCTGTTAATCTTCTGCCGGGGGAGTTACCTTTACTGTCGATACAAACAAACAAGAAGATTGACAGAAGTTATGATCAAACACACTGAGCGCTCAGCTCAGGAAGTGTTGCATGGTTCTACATGTAAATGACCTAAATGGGAAAAATATTAGATACTGATATTTTATGACGTGAAGATATTGTTTTGTAAGCTGCCGATTGAAGCTGATATGATGACCATTTTGAACAATTAAATACTACTAACTTCTGAAAATGTGACGGTGCTAGTTGTTCTGCGGTATCGGGTACAGGGGATCAGGGCATTAGACGGATGGTGCCTTCAGATGGTGCCTTCAAATGAAACGTTGCGAGCTCGTGTTGACAACATGGGACGTCATACACGCAATATGTTTGGCACTCAAGTGGTTAAGTTGTGAGAACACAGCTGCTAAGGCTATATTAACGGTACTATCGGCGTCGAGATGCCACAGAGGCTAACAACTTAGCAAGCTAGCAAGTGGGTAACATAATGCAGTAAATGCAAAGATATAATGACAGAGGACAAAGATGAGGTTGTTGAGAATATCAATATTTTCCTCAGACCCAAAATTATAAAGAAAAACAATATATGACTAAAATTATAATGTATTCAGTTATTATGCACCGAAAACTTCCATGGTTGCTGCTATTTCTGACAACAAACACGTCACAAAACACGACCCCACTTGAAGGCACCAAGAGTTACACTATGATGTGTTCAGTGTCTATTCAGTAAAAATGAGCATTAGGTAAAGGTTAACTATAATCCTACTGTGTATAAATGTAATCTGGTAAAATCATTTTTTTATGGAGAAACTTGTGGTGGATCATCACAGATTAATGATACTTTTTTTAAAATAAACAATATGCAAACAGTAATAAAGGTGTTATTTAATTTATTGTTTTTCCCGTGGTATCGAATTAGGTATCAAGAATCATGGGTTTTCACTGGTACTGGTATAAGCTACTAAACTGCTGGTATCCTGACATCCCATACACACCAGCGACACATATTTACTTATTTCCATAATTATAACTTATGCATTATCAACTTTATTTATGAATATTGGCATTCTGTGTCTCTGTATTCTACTACTGCTACTACTTCCTGTGTCGTCTGTTTAACAATATTAATTATGTTATTAGGAAAGACATGAATGTAGAAGTCAAGACATCTTAAAAGTCATACAATCACCATGGATGACAGAGAGAGAATGCAATGTGGTTTCACTTTTACCAGTTATATGTACAACAACAAATCCCTGAACATGCAAACACACAATAATCAGCAGCCATCAACAACTGTGTTTCAGATTGTGTTAAGAGTTTCAATTACATTATGCACACAGCACCTGTACAAATATGCAGTGTGAACAACTTTATCCTGAGTTAAGGACAAAAAAAGAAGTTTCCTTGACATGGTTTATGAACACTACAAGTATTCCTCATTAAAGCTGGGGAGTGCAACTGGCCTCTTACATTAGAAGTAGGCCAAGTTTTCAGGAAATGCTAATGAAGCCAATTAACAATTTAGCTATTAACTACATGCTCATGCCCAAACACAAACAGGGGAAAGTGTGTGGATGTGTCTTAACTAAGGTTTCTGCTACAAACAGCGGGTTGTGTGGAAGAACAGCAGTAGTCATTTAGTGATTAGAGAGTCATTTGTCACAGTAAGGTCACAGGTTTGACCACTTGAGTAGACAAATGTTCTATAAAGTGGCCTTTGGAAAGACACTGAGCCTCTAATCACTTGCTCAGACAAATGCTTAAAATGGAGAAAATGAATGCAGATGAGTGAGCAGAGGAAGTAGTGAGGCAAACAAACTGCGGCATTACTATCAGGAGTAATAAGCAACCATCGCCTTCCACCCAGCTGTAAGTAATTCACTTGAAGTGCAGTGACTAATTCATATGAAATAGTATCCATCACTGAAGAGATCTTGCGTCGCCATGCAGCGCACTTGAATAATGCAGCTGTTTTGCATGATAATGAGCGAGGCCAGGGATCACACTTCACTCCCCTTCAAACTAAATGTCTAATGTTACATAAAGAATGTACAAGACTTGGACTGCACGGGGTGAATGTAATTACAGCGGCGGAGTCAAGTCTCAAACAGGCTTGCTCAACACAGTAACTTGGTTGTTTAATCCACCCCGACGTTAGGTAGTACAAACAGCATTATTTCATTCAAGAATGCATTCTTTTAGTTGCCATAATTGGTTCGGTTTGAATAATAAATTGTCTCTGACTGCTGCACTGTGACACATCTCAGAGTGAACAGATCATTTGAGCGGTGTAAAGTTACAGGAGGGGTTTAAATCAAATCACTCGCATTCGATCGGTACACTAAAAAGTGGGCCGGCTTAGAGTTCAGCTCGATCCGGCGCTAGGAGCTGCAGAGCGGAGGGCTGTTTGCTCCACACACACCTCCCTCACCTGTTGTTAGATCAGGCAGAGGACGAGGGAGAGATGAAAGTGAATCTCTGCAGATTTTGCAAATGAGCGGCGCCCGGAGGCGAAACGTCATCATCCGGTGGACGGTCACCGCATGCGCCGCACTGCAGCGACACAGAGTGAAAATCAGCTAAGTTTCCTTTAAATTTATTAAACCTCAGCCAAATTGTATAGGAAATGAAAACAGCATTTTTGCCCGATATTACAAAAACGCATCTCTTCCTGTCTTTCTCCATATTTCTCTGTGAGAAACTACAATAGATGCATTAAGAGAGCTGGATAGAGCGCTGGAGGCAGCGCCCCACTCAATCCTATCAAAGTTACTCAGTGGTGATTGAAGTCAATGAGTAGACCTCTGGGGAGACGTTCCCAGGTATTCCGGGTCTCACTGGGCCCTAGTGCGCATGTCCGATATGCACAGTAGCGTCCGCTCGGTCACAGTCTGGGTCTAGGAAGTAACTCTGGATTCAGCCATCACTGTGTTTCTCTTTTAGAGACGTAATGATTTCAATAAGGAAAAACAATAAATAAATAAAAAATGATCAGCTGAGTTACAGATGTCTCTTTCTCAATGTAAATCTATGAGAAAAAGTCTTTTTGGGCCCATTGGCATCATGTGACGGACACAGAGGTTACAATACCACCGTTAGCCACTATGAGCATGTTGGGTCAACAACTGGCGCTCTTCCTGGGGGCTTGGCTACTACGATCAAAGATATTCATTTGAAAGACAAACGATTGGCTAGCAAGTCGCACAAAGTCTAATTTGATTGGATGAATTTTTGTAAACGCCCTTGAGTGCAGGATGAGTCATTAAATATTTGAAGCAGTTTATGGGAAGAGAAAAGACAACGCTTATAATCAGATTTTGATGTAAACTCTGATACTGTTTTTGACATATATTGGCATATAACAACGGGTAAATGAACAGTTACATGATTTTTTTCATTTCATGGGGACTTAAAACTGTAACTGAAGGGCTGCTGTTGTTGATACTGTTAAAGGTTGTAGTGTTGGGCTTTTACATGTATAACTAAATATCTGAGAGGAAAAACTGATGCGGTGAAATGCCAAACCATCTCTTAGAAGCCGTAACAATCACCCCCGTTCTATATCTTATGGTCAAAAATTGTCATTTATCACATACTGTACATGTAAAATAGATGGATAAAGGAAAGAAAAGCAAGTACTCTCAGAGGAGCCTAATGATGTTATTGCCACTCTCTGTCGCTATGAATTGCCAGAAATAGTGTTATTTATTTATTTATTTTACTTTTTTACTTCTTTGTGAGTCACAAATATAATGCATCAATATGTAACAATGCAGGACAATAAAAGTCAGCCCTCAGGTACCAAACATCCCGTCTAATTAAAGAGTGAATAGTAAATTACAGTAGCTGAATTGGCAGCAACATTGTGCATCATGCCAGCAGGCGTACGAACAGCGATGGGACTGCGACCAGATGGAGCCTCACCTCGAGAGACAACCGTTGGTCCCTGCTAGCATCAGTGACACCTGTAACACAGGCGCTAAAACAAAAAGGTCAGCAGAATCCTTCCATACTGCTCCTGTTCTCTGAGGAAATCATGTGGGATGAGCTTGAAAACAATAACACGGACTGATAACTTCCCCGAGGCAGCTGTTGGGGTTGTTACTCCCTTCGGGTCTCAGAATTACAGCACTCTCCATAGTCAGCGACTTATGGTAGAATGGTGACTCGATGATGCAAATAGGCCCAGTGGTACTGAGATGCTGTTCATGCTAATAATCAGCACCAAGGGCACAGTGTCACTCAATATATTGAAGCTACAGTAACTTCTTGTGTTGATCCTATGAAATGACCGTGAAAAACAGAAAATGCCCGTTCCTCCCACAGGAGAATACCATGTCAATGCCACCCAGCTTTTATAGACAGCAAGTCTATTATTAATATTATTTTTTTCCATTGCTGTAAAACTCAGCTAAGTTGTTCGTATACACAAACAACACGTCAGCAATTCATAACTGCTGTTTACTGGGCACAACAAAAGCCAAATAAAGGCGCTCTCATTACAGATGGCCTCCGATGTTGCTCCACGGCAGCGTGCGCAATCAGCCAGTAAATCGACCATTCGAATCGGAAGGCTGACCTTTGTCAAATGGAAAGAGACACTATTTAGAGCCATTTCATATGAACAACCAATAACTGAACCTCAGCTTACCCAAGCCAGTAGGATGGAAACATGCAGACGCTAGCTTGTCCCTATCAAAGGTTGTGAAACGACAGGGATCTTATTTAAAAATAACTCTCACAAATAACTGTGAAAATGACAATCCTAGAAAGAAGACAATGAATATCCTTGTAATTGAGTTTTGAATAAGGCTGAGTGTCTATATAGCGTTTAGATTAAAGTGCTGGGAGGGTGTGGGGGAGCACTAGATCCACTAGAAGCGCTCGGAGTGGGTGCGCCAAAAAGTTGGAGGTGCTCCAGTTCTGGTGCTCCAGAAAATTTTTTAAATAAAGACGCTAGGTGCAGCGCCTTTTCTCTAGACTCAGTCAGAACCAAGAATATATCTGGACTGTGTGTGGTCAGCCAGTGAATTTGTGGGTAAACTTCATGTCTGTAATGTGAAAACCAGCGTTGCGTGTCCACCAGGTCCGGCGAGGCCATGAGGGGACGCGCTGCTCCACTACTGGCTGCTCAAAAGGTGACGTAGAATGCAAGTGATTGGTCGCTGGTTTCTGCGTGCAGTTTCAAACAGGAAACAACATGGCCGCCTGCTCGTAAACTTCCTGTTATTCCGTCTAAACAGTCCACCGAAATCTACTTCTCAAAACTAAACTGAATCTTGTTTCATTTTAGAGCTAGATCTCCTGCTTTCACAGCTTGGTCCAAGTTTCATGAGTCGGACGTGTCATGCTGAACGGACTCACTTGCATAAAGGACTATTCCTGCCTTTTCATTTTTAAAGAGCAACAGACAAAGAGGAACACTCAGCCGACCAATCGTGTAACTTCATCATTGTCGCTCAGTGACAGACTTTTGCATTTGCAGAGCTGGCCTAAAGGGCTCTTTCTTGTTAGGTTCCCATTAGACATTGGAAATGAATGCAACGTGGTGTCCACATTATATTTTTCTTAGCAATGTGGGATTCTTTATGAAGAAGAAAGTAAGTAACACATTTTCTCAGATAAAACTTTTGGCGAGGAGCACATTTCTTACATTTCTTGTTCCCACATTTTGGTGCTTTGGTCAAATAAAGGGTCATGAGAGGAGCTGGGCAGCCACTGAATTGATTATTCAATCACTTACACTGCTGGAAAATCAGTGGCTACAAAATATTGACCTGCACTAGTTGTCTATCCTGGCTCGTTCTTTGCCCTCCGGTCAAAATGTTCAGCTGGCACAGCTGAGTGGAAATACAGTATATAATCTGACAGCTTCCATTACACAGGACAGAACGGGACCGTTAAGCTTCAAGATGAGGAGGAAACTGAGAGGCAGAGGGCAAAAAAGTCTGAGTTAAGCAAAGAAACATGAAAAATGTACCTAGTTCTTTACAAGACTGACATAGCCCTGTTCAGACCTGGCATTAACATGTTTCTGATGTCACTTCCCCGCTCTATATGCAAATAAACATGTAGTAAACACATGGCTAATACAGCAGATGTGGTGTAATATTACAGGAATTAAAACAGTGATATTTTTAAATATATTTGTGAATTTGGGCACATTTTCTGGATAAAAAAATATAAGGTTATTGCACCGGTGGTCCTCAGGGGCCTCCGTGACACTGACACGGTCGCCTTTGCCAGTCAACAGTGGGTACAGGGCTTCAGAGATCCGGGGCTAAGAGCAAGTGGGCGGGCGTCAGCTCTGTGCTGAGCTCAGGAACAAAGACACCGATACATCACCAACAGAATGATAATGGTGCACATCCCGGGCCTAATCTGATAGATCTGTAGCTCTAAAGATCTATCAGACTGTATATGTACTGTAGCCTGTGAACAAGATACAGTTGTACCGACAGAGAAGCCGCTTCCATGCCGCGAGGCAGACAAGTGCTCCCGTCTATTGAGACCTGTGGATCCTAGAGGGACAGCAGCTGAGTAGGCGGTCCTTAATGTGCCCTAGAACACATCTGTGTACACACTGCTTAAAGAATGTGGCCATATGTGGCCCAGACCACCTCTGAATGTGGTCTGAGAGATCGGATCTCAATGCATCTTGAGTGCGTTCACACCTGTACTTAAACTGTCCACTTGTGACGGGATCACCCAGGATGCATGTTAATGCCAGGTCTAAACAGGACCCTGAGTGTCATTTAATTCGACTCCCGGTGCGACAATCTACGACCTCCCCATAGAATGTACTGTATGTGATCTGAGGGAGGTTCACTGAGATAATCATAGTTTCACTGACTAATAGAGTCTTCACACTGATCTCTGTCAAGAATAACCTTATCTGGACACATAGTGAGCCTTGAGAGTGTGGTAAAGGTTTAAATACTGCCTGCCAGAGGGTAACCTTCAGAATTCAGGGTGGAGAGTCTCTTGCACTGCTGATTCTGATTCTCCTTGATCAAACATCAATAAACGCCTCTGTGCAAGACATCGAGATCTCCTGAAACCTCTTAAACCAAAAGATAACCTCCATCACACAAATTAGCCGATGATTACTAAGTGCATAAATAGCTGTTAGGCTGGCTGAAATTTTATCTAAGGAACGGTTCTGATTGTGAAATTGATTTGCTGATTATAGGGTATTCTTCGTATTATAATTTTTCCTGGGCTCTCTTCGCTAAGAGTAGCTTGACTGTGATAAAAGAAGCACTTTGAACTGCACTTTGGAAGTTACTGCGGAGTACAGACTGTATAATTTACGATAGGAACAATTTTAGGGCTCTGTTAGTCGGGGCCCGAGGCAGCTACCCACCTTGCCTCCTGCTGATGCTGTTTTTTCTGTCTCCATTCACACAGTGTGTATATTGTGTTGCATTCTATTGATAACACAGCATACCTACGTCAAGATCCAAGTTGGCTAAGGTGGAACAAAAAGCGCTCCACACAAAGCAACGCATTGGCAATAAAACTGTAACTATAGTTGAGATGAGAAATTGCAGCGGCTACACATTCACTTCAATGTGGAGGCAAAGATCTTTATAGACGCTGCGATGGATTAAGAGTGAAAAGGGCTATACATTTTAGCCTCCGAGCCTGTGTTTGGTGTGTGTGTGTTTGTCAGGGACATACAGTATCACTTACTTTTTCTCTACCCAGGGTCACTTTGCCTCGAGGTGATGCTTGTATCTTTATTTTTTATTTTTCCAAGCTCACACTCTACTTAAGCTCTGAACCAATTTAACACAGACCGGGGAGTGTAGAGAGAAGCTTGACAGAGTCACTCAAATCCCTGTCTGCACCATATTGGGGGCATAGTGAGAGAAAAATGAGGGCGAAAGATAGAGGAGAGGAAAGTGGTCTGGAAGAGGGGGGTTGCAGAGGGAAAGAAATAGATCTGCATGGAGACAGAGCAATGGGTTTCCATCTTGTATAAAAGGCAGTTTAATGCTAAGCAAGACTTGCCAGGCAAACAGTAAAGGCATTACTTTATTGCCGCCTAAAATGCTGTTGCAGTGAGACGTCAGTAATCTCCTGTTAGTAACTGGATTCCAACAAAAACGCATCTGAAAAGCAAAGTTTTCACAGCTGGGTCCAGAAGCACTGGCAGCCATATGTATTCCTCTTTTTATGCAGCCATTAAGCTGATGGAAGAACTGGGAAGTGAAGGGGATGGGCCAAATGAATTTGTTATTATCATTTGTTACATTCAAATTTCTCAGTTGTTCAGCGGCGTTTGCCAAACAGCCTTTAAAGAGTGGTATTATGAACGGTAATAAAAGCAGACCGTGTAGATAGAGAGCTCCAAAAATGATGCAGTACCACCTGTTAACTCAACAAGAGACTGGATAAGAGCGCCAAAATGGCTACCCGCAAACAGAGTTAACATTAGGGATCTGTTAATTACTTCAAAAGCAGAGAGAGCGAGCGTGTATGCGCTCTCAATGGCAATGCACTTCCAATGTATTCAGTCTCATCTCACATTTCAATTATCAATAAAGCCGCATGCGCCAGGCTGGGCGTCACGCGTCAAAAGCTAAAGCCGTGCAGCCGATGCGAGGTGCCCATTGTGCACGGTGCCGCCGAGTACAGCTCACCGCTGAAAAGGCAAAGTGATAGGCAATGCCAGTGTTGTGACAAGCATGTCTAAATCTCTTAGGCATGAATAAACACTCTCTTTCAGAGGAGATTATTTTTGTTTTTGTCATGACAGAAGTAGTGTCTTCATGTGAGTGTGTATGTTTGTAATTTGTTGTGAGTGTGTGTGTGTGTGTGTGTGTGTGTGTGTGTGTGTGTGTGTGTGTGTGTGTGTGTGTGTGTGTGTGGGGCACAGACTGAGAAAAAGGATGAGTAGGCAGTCTATGTTAGAGAGGTGAAGAATAAAAGAACAAAAAGCAGAGTGTGCAGTAAGAAAGCTAGCGGGATGTGAATGAGGATCAGGACAAGACAAAGTGAAAGCTTCTACAATTTCAATTATATGACACATTAAAGATGCAGCTTATAAAACATTAAAGAGCTTTTAAAAAGGTGTTTGTGAATCAAAAGGGATTTACACACAAAGCTCCACTACAAATACTCTATTATCATGGAAATTCACAAAATCTGCTGTATTGGTCAGAAACGAGATGAATACACAAATAAAGCTTTGTTTCCTCCATCTCTCTCCACTACAGACTGCTGACTAATTACAGTTAACGGCAATTCGGCCAAGCTGGTTCAGCCAAAAGATGACAAATGATGCCAAATACGATCTGATTCTGTTTTCTTTCTTCTGTTGTCATTTGGGTTAATTCTTATTGTTTTATGAGGAAGTCAGAGTGGGACCAAACCAATTAAAGGATCACTTATCAGTGACAAACAAGTAATTAGTTTTCATATGATGACTCATTAAGCAGTGGAAACATGGTAAAGGTTCTTCTGAATAAGACACATCCCACAACTCTGGAAAGATTTAAATCAGCCAAACACAGCTAGGAACAACGAGACCATTTGGGGCGTGTTACATTTTTGTGTGTTGATGTACTGCAGTGGATCTGCATGTGGATGTGGAAAAAGGTTGGATTAAATATCCAATGATTCAACTTATGCATAAGACAAGAAAAATAACTACAGTTACTGCCACATGGTCACCTCCCCCGACCAGTAACGGTGCAGTTTACATCCACGTCTATCAAATGTGTCTTTTCATCATTTTATCCTGTTAGACATTTATGTGAAATTGTCATAATTAACATATGAATCCATATGAGTTATGGCTAAAACCATGTTTTGGGACATCACAGTGACCATCAAAATGTAATTAATTCATCCTTGAGTCCAAGAGGATGTTTGGGCCAAATCTGAAGGAATTCTCTCCAAACATTCCTGAGATATGAAGTTCACGAGAATGGGACGGACATGAGGTCACAGTGACCACCAAAATCTAATCAGTTTATTCTTGGGTCCAAGAGGATGTTTGTGCCAATTTTGAAGAAATTCCCTCCAGGTATTTATGAAATATTGCATTTACAAGAACAGACCAGACGGACGTAAGTAATAATGGTAATAATGCCTCCAACCACAGCTGTTGCCGGTACGGAGGTCAGGAGCCTTTATTTTAATCTAAAAAGCATCACTGAAACCTGGACAAACGTTAGCTGATTAAAAGTGACACTATTTTGCGTTGGACTGGTTCATCATCCTGTGGTCCTGTGCTTGGTGGAAGAGGAAAAGAAAAGGTGGAAGCTGAATATAAGGAGGTATAAATCACAGACTGCTCTCTCCCACAGACTAACACAGAGGTCCGACTACAGCCAACAACGCTGGACGCGCTGCAGAAGAGATGGTCAACTCTGGTCACCATAGTGACAGCCAGCTGTCACCATTGTGTCAGGGCCTTTAAAGCTGCACTACCTCATAAATCATATTACCCTATGGGCTCCAATAAAGAAGTGTATCTCTCCTATCGCACCCAAACTGAGACTAGATTTTCCTTCAATAAAATCCTGATGTTAACATTGTGAGAAATGTTCCCCAAAACAAACTTTAGTGCAAAATACAAACTTGTGTCTTAACACCGTTCAGAGGACGGACCTCAGTAGTTGTCCTCTTACCTTTACAAATTTCTTTTCATCAACTAATAAAAGACAGAGTTTCTCTTCACTAGTGATAAATATGGCAAAAACTAAATTAACTGAAAAGGAAATGTTTGTTTGCTGTGTGGGGATTGCTAAAAAAAGTTAAATGAAATATTTAAAATTATATTATTGCTTCAATCGTAACTTGAATAAAAACACTTTCTATTACGGCCATATCTATAATAATCATAACACTTTAAAAAGCATTTCATGGTGACTTATAAGGTTAAGTGTCATAATATCTTAATTGCTAGTCACTCACTTACTTTTTAAAGTTTAATTCCCATTGTTGTAATACATTATAATAATTTTATAATGCATTATAGTGTGATAGGTTACTCTAAGATATTATAATAAAGTAAAAATTAATTTTACAAGAGTAACTTACAATTACATTATAAAGCATTATAACAGTGGTTATATTGATGACTACTATAAAGTATTATGAATGTTTATAAATGCCTATAACTGTAATTATACAGTGTTATGGGCAGATTGTAATGCATTATATGTATGTTTATAATAGTGCATTATATTTATAATGCACTACAGGTAAAGGGGCATCATAGAAAGTGTTTTCTGTTAAACTCCAGTGTCATCCAGTGTTTTGGGACCATACACCACCAATGAGCGGTCGGCACAGTGAATCGCAGATGATTACCAGCTTAGAAGAGCAGAAAAAACAAGCTTCTGCAAGAATAACAAGTCAAAAAGGGCTGTGAATCATGAACTCCAGACGGCCAGATGGAAGGATGAGTGGATCGCTGCTCTGTCCTATAACTGAAGTGCAGCTCACTGTGAGCCTGGGGAGACTCGTGACTAATTTCTGTCTGGCGGATGGCGACGCGTCACCCGACTGATCTGGGAGTCAACGCATTTAGCCAGTGTTTTGGTACCATGCACCATTAATTACTAATCTATCCTATTAAAGCTACAGTAAATCTACTTTTTGTGTCGCTGAAATATAACACACGGGCTGACAGGAAAACACCGTTTTTTTGGTGCAGTATCCTTGACGATGTCCCACAACCACAACAGCGGGGGACAGTGGACAAAGAGAGCTTTCTATTTTCATAGGGGAGACTGATGTTTATTAGGCAGGGGACCAGAGCTGGACCAGGGGACATCTCTATCTGGGACAGGGCATCCATTCCATACAGCAAATACTTCCACCGTAATGAATCTGTGGGGACGAAATCAACCTAATGAGGTAAGACCCACGTGATGGTTGAGGAGAGAAAATGAGGAGAAAGTTGTTGGGAGGGGAAAAAAACATGAAAAGAAAGATGGGGATAGTTGGACCGCTCGTTAATAAGCCCACTGTAACAAATAAAGGGCTGTCAGGGGAGGCCTGCAGGGTGTCACACCTGGTAGCCCAGCCCGGCTTTGGTCCTTATTAACCTAACACAGAGTTGCACGACAACTTCTGATCCAACTGTGCATTATGTGGTGTAACTTTGCACCCCTGTTGAAACAGTTTAGCTCAACTGTGAGTGTTTATAAAACGTGTCACCGTGATGTAGCGCTGAATGGTGTCACTTAAAAGGATGCAGCAGAACTTATGCAATTCATGCATGTTTAATTGTTCATTATTGAGTCATAAACTAAAGTGGTTTGAAAAGTGAAGCCAACATGGAGGCGTCTTAAACAATGTCTTAATTCTCTCTAACAGCCAGCAGGGGGCGACTCCTCTGGCTGCAAAAAAAAAAGTCTGATTGTACAGAAGTCTATGAGAAAATGAGCCTACATCACACTTGATTTATTATATCAGTAAACATCATAAACATGAGTTTATGGTCTCAGTCGCTAGTTTCAAGTCTGCTTCAATACAGCATGATGTTCATTTCGTAAATTATGGTCCAAGTTAGAGTCAAATACACCATAGAGCGTGGTATGTCTTGTCTGGGTGTTCGTCTTACAACTTTAACCCTTTTACAGTGTGTTTTCAGTTCACGAAAGTTAACTGTAACATTTTGGTTGCCTGAAAATGTGTTATTCAGCTTTCAGTTGTGCTTAGCTCCACTCTCTAGTATCACTTCTGGTTGCAAAAAAAAAAGAGATGGCAACGGCTAAAATGCTGAACTCAAGTCTTCAAAACAGCAGCCCACAAACCAATGGGTGCCGTCACGGTGACTACGTCTACTTCTTATATAAAAGTCTATAATAACTCATTCATCCATTCATCATCTGTAACAGCTTCTCCCACTAGGGTTACAGGGTGCTGGAGCCAACCCCAAAGTCTACAATAATAAATGTGGTATTTCCATAATACAGTTGTGCATGAAATACAAAACATCTGGTTCAAGAATTTTCAGGAGATGAGTGTCAACATCTTCAACATAGAATAAGCCTGCACCATAAATTAGAATAATTACTTTAAATTAACTGTAATGCTGAATTAACTGTAATGTCGATTTAAGTTTTTATGTATAAATGCCACCAGTCACCGCCATTTTACTTTTATGAATATTTGTATAACAGAACTGCAATATGCTTTGTGACATAGTGTGTAAAACAAGTGAGTTTTACAGCAACTCTCACATCACAGTCAGTTTTGAGAGAATAAGATCATACAGCAAAAGTTTGGCACAAAATGTTTTAGCTATTCAAATCCTACAAAGTTTTGGCACAGGCAGTGCATGAAGCAAAAGCAACACAAAACAAAGAGATTATGAGCATCCTGCAAAACGCCCACACATGGTCGGGATACTTGCCACTTTTAAAAACATCTTGCCGTGACCCTGTCCAGCCTCTGTGTACACAACTAAAGCTGCAGGGCTTGAGCTCACGCCAAAAGTGGACCCTCCTTATGAGAGCTGTGTGTTTGTGTGACCGAGTTAATGGCCTCAGTCACAGGAGGGGACGGAGGGTTAGCGAACAATAAGATGGACGGCGGAGGCAGAGCGCTGCCACGGCTGCAGAGAGGGCGGAGAGAGGAAGACGAAGGGGGGGCAGCTTGGTTGGTTAATTAAATAACCAGAGCTGCCACAGAAAGACGTGGGATGATAAAGAGTCATGAAGACGGTCGAGGCGGCTCTTAAAGTGAGAGAAGCGGCAAACATTGACAGATGATGGATGGCTGAATAGAGGAATAGAGAAAGGAACTCATAGTCTCAAAAACACTGTCAAAAAAGTCCAAAATTTGAGCTGCAATGATAAATCGATTAGTTTTCAACTATTAAATTAATCGGCAGCTATTTTGATAACTGATTAACCCCTGAGTATTTTATTTTCTCTGATTCCATCTTCTTAAATGTGAATATTTTCTGGTTTCTTTACTCCTCTATGACATTAAACTGAATATCTTTTGAGTTGTGGAAATTTTATAGACCCAATAACTAATTGATTAATCGAGAAAACAATAAACAGATTAATCGGCAAAGAAAATTGTTAGCTGCATCCCTACACAACAATTTTAATTCCTTTTGGTAGTTTCCAAGGCGAAATCTTCAAATTCCTTGTTTTATCTGATCCAAAACCTAAACATAGGTGTTTTACTATCATATAGTAATATAAATTATACCTTTTTTTTTAATGAAAGCTGCAAATCAACTTAACAATTAATCAGCTAATAGCTGCAGCTCTATGATCAGCAATCTGGTGGCTGGTTTAATGTGTTGGTTTCCCAGCTGGGGGGTCAGGACCGCCAACGAGGGGTCGGCATAATAAATCGCAGATGATTACCAGCTTAGAAGAGCAGAAAAAAACAAGCTTCCGCAAGAATAACAAGTCAAAACGGGTTGTGAATCATGAACTCAGCGGATGGACAGCCAGATGGATGGATGAGTGGATCGCTGCCCTGTCCTATAAGTGAAGTGCAGCTCACTTTGAGCCTGGGGAGACTTGTGACTAATTTCTGTCTGGCGGATGGCAACACATCACCCGTCTGATGTGGGAGTCAACAGCATCACGACTAAGTATCACCCAGAGTGAAGCGGCTATATCGGGATACATTAAAGACCCCCTGCTGAGTGTCTTACATGACCAAACAGAAACAGATGTCTGTCTGGTCTGCCTTCGCAATTAATCAACTGTGTTGGTTCTATTTCCAATAGTTTGAGAGGAACGGGGTTGTAAAGAAAGCCAGAGTCAGAAGTGACACATCTGCACTTGTGATGCACCAGTCAGCTGATGGTTGAGAGCTTAAAGGTCCCATATTGTAAAAAGTGAGATTTTCATGTTTTTATTTATTATAGAACAGGTTATGTACTATATAACTACTGTGAAAGATGGAAACACTCAGCACAGCCCGTATTTAGAAACTGTGGCCTTGAAACAAGCCGTCAGGATTTATGTCCATTTGTGATGTCACAGATATACTATATTTAGACCATTACACTGTTTTAAATGTAAATAATATTTCCTGTTGCAGTGTATGGGTATGTATTGTAAAGCTAGGTTTGCATCTGAAATACCATGCTAACATGTTATTTAGTATGTTAAAACAGTATGTGAGATAGTTTAGTGTCTCCAAAATCAAATTGCATACTATTTCTGGTGATTTATTACAGTATGCAACTATGCCATGCAACCACTATGGCGTCATAAATATCCCACAATGCAATGTGGTAGTAACAACAACACTGATAGGCAGATAGGACACATTACCTGTAAGTAAAGGCTTACGCTTTGCTAGGCGTAGCATACAGTATATTTTAAATGAATTCAGACTTTGATTCTCACAAGTCATCCTTTCGGTCACATAAGGTAGGCATGGGTTACCATGGTTACACGTCTCCAACTGGCACAGGAAGTGACGACGTAAATTACTGCTCAGTGTGTCCTAATAGAGACATACTACCGTTTATTCACACAAAAGTATGTTGAACGACAGTACACCTCTTGAGTATGTAGTGCATAGTGTGCGATTTTGGGCGAAGCCTAAATGAATGACATTAGGTGGCAGGAAGTAAACATGGACCCAAGCTGTTGCCTAGCAATCCTGTTGCAAATGTATGAACCTGAAAATGAGCAACATATGGGACCTTTAAATTACCTCCCAACTAGTTAGTTAGCTAGTTAATCAAGTAACGCTATCCAGTATAAACAGCTCAAACGTCTATATCCAGAATACTGTGTATGGTTGGGCTACAGCCTGGTTACCGCTTGTTCAGAGGTCTAATAGCCGTCAGCACAAACGATTTGCTGTACCTCACTGTTCTAACCTTTTGCTGCAGGAAGCTGCTATTTGATCTGCTACTCCTTTTGAATATCTGTCGGGGAGGATGCGTAGGATCAATGAGGATCTGATCAGCTTTTGAGAATAAGGTCCCCATACAGCTGTGCTGCAGACACCTGATCAATCCCAATGATCCTGTTTGCTGTCTTGATCATGCGCTGCAGTTTGGCGTGATCTTGAGCCTGTATTTTACCCAAGGTGCAATTCAGACCAAATGACAAAACACTCTGCCAAACAGTATTATAAAACATTTGAAGAACGTTTAACTCTAAAATGATTCAATCTCCTAAGAAAGAACAGTCTCTGTTGTAGTTTATTAGACTTACTTTGTGCACAAATAATGATTTTGAAGTGGGCATCGATTTCCACTCTAAGGTATTTATAAAGTGAGACCTGATCAACTAATTCTCCCTTTGTCTTGGCAGGAGGAACTGTTATCTTATTCTGACTAAAATCTGCGACCATCTCTTGTTTTCTGAAGGCTGACCTCAAGAAAATTATCTGAGCAAAATTATCTTGGATAAAGCTCTGTTTCACTCTCAAAACCTCCCACTAAAATAAATGAGAATGAAAATCTGTAAATGCATTCATTAACTGCTTCGACCGCAAAAGTCAAGGGGTGGCACTGTCTCTCTATTAAAAATGTATTTCTATGGCATCAATTATTTGGTCATTTTTCACATGGTGAAAAAAAAAGACATCCTCAAGGAAAACCTGTTTTATGACTTTTGGCAATTTCAATCTAAATGGGTTATTAGGTGTGAGAGCAGCTGGCATATCCATCTTTTTTATTGACAACGTGCCCGTTCAGAAGCCATTTGGGGGTCAAATAACTCTTAACTTTGACGCTGTTTATCAATTTGCCATTCTCAAGAAGACGTGGTGACTTTCACTTGTGTGTGTTGCTGATTCTTCAGCGGCGTCTATGTAAAAAGAGATGGATTAAACCAGCTTAGGGAAATTTAAAAAGTGAATTCAACTTACTGAAAAGGTGCTAATAATGAAAAGCCCTTTATCCTGGTTTGGTCCCGTCACTAGTGTGTAATTGTTAACTGTTTAGCTGTGAAAATGGCATTTTACAAGCGTTTCCTCTTCCTCCATTGTTATTCTAATAGATTTCTACTACATATGTGCGCTCATTGTTAAGTCAATATGGATTAAAGTAGCAGCTAAACAGACTATATGTAAATACAAAGAAGCCAGTGACAGGTACAACAAAGAGCCCCATCCAGAGGTTTAAAGTCATCCTTTTCACCCTCGATGCAATCACGTCTCCTGTCTGTCAAAAACCACAAATCCTTTTCCAAACAGCGTAGAGCAGCGCTATCAGGTCAGACGCAGGCTGCAGCCTCCTTCAAGCTGTATCAAAGGGAATATCTGCGCACCCACAGTCTGTTTGCCTCAACAAGTCTACAGTAGTTTGAACCATTAACCTAATTAGAAACATAAAACTAGAGTAGAGCTGCCCGCTCGCCTTGAAAAACACTCAACGTTTTATGTAAAGCTCATATAAAAACATCTGCAAAACAAAAGCAAAATAAGAAAAACAAAGTATTCTGCCATGACAGAAGTTGCCTATCACCGCTCGCCTTTTAAGCTTAGTTTCATCTTAACGATTTTAGCCTAGAACATCAACGAAGAATTGATTGAGAAGACAGATCAATCTGCAAACTCTGGTTTTGATGTTGGATGATGAAGAAACGTATTAATTGCCAGAACTGCTGAAGCCCACAAACCACAAATGAAACATGTAAAAGAAGCGTCCTGCATGCAATTTACTGAAAGAAAATAAAAATTGGAGGATTAGTTACTGAAGGCAGACTGTGAAGATAGAGACTAGACCAATGACGAGTCAAGTGAGTGGTAGATTTGTCCAATCAGGCAGGTGGAAAAAAGTTCATGCATTTTGCAATTTACTCATTACAGGATACTTATCTCCAGGAAATGTCTCGCCAGAGACCCCTAGACTGTATACAGGAAGTGGATAGAGTTACAGTGACGCCACCCATTGGTTTGTGGACTGCTATTTTGAGGCCTTAAATTGTTGCCATCTTGGTTTTTTGCAACCAGAAGTGACACAAGAGGATGGAGCTAAGTACAACCGAACACTGACCAAGACAATTGTAGGCGACCACGATGTAACAACTAACTTTCATGAATTGAAAACACACAGTTGAAAGGGTTAAAGTTATAAGAAGAAAACATGGACAACTCGCCCTAAAGTATACCCTGCTTTATGGTCTATTTGACTCTGAATGGGACCATAATTTACTAAATGAACAACATTCTGTACTGAAGAAGACTTGAAACTAGTGATTTAGACCATAAACTCATGTTTACAATGTTACTGAGGTAATAAATCAAGAGAGAAGGAGACTCATTTTCTCATAGACTTCTATAGAATCAGACTTGTTTTTGCAACCAGAGGAGTCGCCCCCTGCTGGACATTAGAAAGAAAGCAAGTTTAAGACACTTTCAAACTATGGTGTAAATGACAAAGACAGTGGCATTGGCAAGGCTTGACTGCTACATGGTGCAGATGATATTTCAGATGAGTAAAGTGTGAATGATGGATGGTAATCTGCCGCCTCGAGGCAGCAACAACACAACGTCCGAAGTCAGATGTCCTGAGTGACCTGGCGGTAGAACAGTGACAGAGGAGGGTGTGATTATGTGCTGACACATTCAAAGCTTTTATGAATAAACAAAACCTTAAATCAACTCTGTAAATGTCTGTAAGTGCGAAGACGGGTCAACACAAATATGATTCCTTTTTCTTTTGCCAAAGTGGAGTGTTTTGGACTGGCTGTGCACAGTGAATCACAATAATCCAGTTACGATGAGATGAAAGCCTGCATAAGTACATGCCAAATTCGAGACAGCGACTTTGACCATAGCCCTGAGCTGAAGGAAATTGGCTTTCACGGCAGAGCTTTTAGGTTTATCAAATTTGAAAGCAAAATTAACAAAAAAAGGCCAAAAGATTTTGCCACATGGTTTAAAGCATCGCTGTAGGGAACCGAGAGATCAGTTTTCCCTTGTGAGGGTCTAGTTCTTGGCACTGTGAGCAAAAAATAGTTTTGACTTCTAGCATTTAGTAAGTTCTGGGCTCTGAAACAATATAATCAGAAAAAAAAAATTTAAGAAAGTGTGGAAAAATACATCAATGTGTTCAAAAAGAGGGGGGAAATGTAGCTGAATCTACTTAGAAAGACAACACTGAAAGGAAACAATTCACCTCCCAGTGAGCCAGATAGATTTTCTAGTCATTTTCATGTTCATGTATTTGATAATTATACATTTAGATACAGCTGAAGTACAGACAGAAACTCCATTTACAGGGCAATGAGGAAAAGGCGTCAAGATGGCTGTGAGGCCTTCTTGATTTTAAGCGGTATAAGACAACCTTTAATAAAAAAAAATACAGTCGGCCTATATCTCATCATTTCATTCATTTCTGTGAAGAAAACCAAATGAAATTATTTATTAAATCACGTTAAGATATAAACTTAAAAATCTCACAGTAATAACGGCACAGTGAAGACCTGAAGACTAGTTATCTCTGCGCTAAACAGCCTCGTCCTGTATTAGAAAGGTTCTCAGTTAAGGGAAGAGTTAATAGAGCAATGGCCAAGCATCAGGGAGAAGAAAACACTGAATTTGTCAAAAAAAAACCTTATTAAGTATGTATGATTGTTAGCAATTTAAAAAATACCAGGGCTGTCAATCGATTCAAATATTTAATCACAATTAAGTGTAAATCAATCAAGTATTTAATACTCTTATCAACATGGGAGGGGGAAAATATGCTTCTTTTATGTAAATGTGTGTATATTAACAATAAATCAACAACCCAAAACAATGACAGATATTGTCCAGAAAGCTTAACAGGTACTGAAGTTAGCATAAAAAATATGGTGAAATCATAACATGGCAAACTGCAGCCCAACAGGTAACAACAGCTGTCAGTGTGTCAGTGTGCTGACTTGACTATGACTTGATCCAGACTGACTGATTATCATAAAGTGGGCATGTCTGTAAAGGGGAGACTGGTGGGTACCCAGAGAACCCATTTACATTCACATAAGTTGAGGTCAGAGGTCAAGGGACCCCTTTTGAAAATGGCCATGCCGGTCCTTTGCGTAAGTTTGGAGCATTATTTAGCCTCCTTCACAACAAGCTAGTACGGCCCGGTTGGTACCGATGGATTTCTTAGGTTTTCTAGCTCAACATGATATCTTCACTGTAGCTATAAAAATAAGCCCCACTACAACCTAAAGATTGCGGCAATGTGTTAAAAAAATGAATGGCGTTAAAACAAATTTCCGGTAACACGTTACTTTCGCGTTAACTTGACAGCTTGAATATTTAGCTTTTATTTTATGTATCCAGGAAGCTAATTAAAATACTAACTCTTGTGTACAACAGAGAACTGTTCAAAAAAGCTAAATAGCTGCAGTTGATCAACTGGCGTTACTCAGCCTCCTTCCCAGAAAGATAGACAGGGTTGGTACCAAGTTTCATATGATACCAGTATCTTCAGTCTAGCTTTAAAACTGAGACCGTCACAAGTTGTGTTAAAGTGGTAAATAAATTAATGGCATTACACGTGTTGTTGTTGTGTACTTGACACCTTTAAAAAATACATCATACAAGGAACTGTCTTTAAAGTTCCTAAAAATAAAAGACTCATCTCTGTTTCTGATTCAATATTCACAGGTAATAATCTGCCTAAAATTCAACCGAATTGCTCATTTTACACATCAGTTGTTCTGCATTCTGTTATTTTTATGCACTGAGCACAATATGAAATATCCACGAAGTGGAGGAGGAGGAGATGAAGTGAGGAAAGCAAAGTGGAAAAAGGCCACCTGCAGGCCAGCAGGGATGCTGTCATTTCCAGACACAACTTAACCACTGCGCCACCTCTCCAGCTCCTCTGGTGTTTCTACTAAAACATAATAATTGTGGATAATGACTCTAGCAGAGCACACTGTGACACATGCTTTACAATCATGTCTTTGTACGTCAGGTGTAATAATTACTTCCCAATTACACACACACACACACACACACACACACACACACACACACACACACACACACACACACACACACACACACACACACACACACACACACAGATGATTCCCGTGACATCTGACTGATTTCCAACATTTTCTCTCTCCTGCTGGTTTGCATTCAGACATCTCGAGTTTAAGCCTAATGTGCCGACTGAACATCCCTAATGTGGATTAGCTATGCATGGTGGCGTCTGCCAGGAATCCTTCCCCTGCCTGACGTGATACGACTAAAAGTGCTGCCGTGTTTGTGTGTGTGAGCTTGTGTTTTTTTTTTTTTTTTGCGCTGCGCTGACATGAAACCACGCACTCTAAATAACGATTGCCTTACTTTCTGTTTAAACATCCATGCCCTGAGGGATTATGAGAGACAGTTAATACCAGTCTGACCCCGAAAACTGAATTTAAAGAGGAGATGTCAACAGGTACGCTGTACATATGCATGCATGCTTGCAGTATTTGAAAGTTTGCTTGTGTGTGCGTGAATAAAACTAGTAGAAGCCCTACCAAGACCTGTTACCTTTAAATCGAAGTCATGATGAAGCGACTAGGCTGTTTGTTGGATAATAATGCTGAATGTTCATGCTGACAGGACACTTTTGCTAACGAGTGATAGCCAAGGAGTGCAGATTCTAGTGATTTACTATAGAGAGCTGGTGATCCACAGTAAGCCAGTGGTAATTTGTGAGAGCCAGGATATTGACGTAGTAGAGGCAGTAGAGAGGAGGACCGGCGTCGCTGTGTATGTGGTAGAGCTGTCAGTCAAATCAAATATTTAACCGCAATTAACTGCATGACTGTCTATAGTTAATCATGATTAATCGTCCACCTTAGCTGGTGTTACAGATAGAGGAACTTGGTTTGGGTCTTGAGGAGTTGTAACACTCATTCACAGACAAATAAACTGTACACACACTGTCCGCTACAGCTACGTTCACAGCTATGACGCCACCGACGAACCCCACGCTCACCGTCGCCACACAGACGGTCAGCGAGCACGAAGCCACCCGCAACGCTACGTCTCTGAACGTAGCGCAAACGGGCTGACGCACAGCTCACAACCTTGCAGCTAAACTAACTGACGGTGGAGACTCTTACTGAGGAAGTGGCTGAATGTGTCCACGACAACGCACGCAGTACTGTGGCTGCTAACGCTCCTGGTCAGGTGAACTGGGGACTCACTGCAACACACTTATCTTGTCAGTTAATCTAATTTAACATCCCTGATATATCTATAACTGGAAATCAATTAACAACACCAAACAATGACAGATATTGTCCAGAAACCCTCATAGGTACTGCACTCAGCATAAAAATATACTCAAATCATAATATTGCAAACTGCAACCCAACACGTAACAACAGCTGTCAGTGTGTCAGTGTGCTGACTTGACTATGACTTGCCCCAAACTGCATGTGATTATCATAAAGTTGTCATGTCTGTAAAGTGGAGACTCGTGGGTACCCAGAGAACCCATTTTCATTCACATATCTAGAGGTCAGAGGTCAAGGGACACCTTTTGAAAACAGCCATGCCAGTTTTTCCTCGCCAAAATTAAGTGTAACTTTGGTGCGTTATTTATCCTCCTTTGTGACCAGCTTCTGTGACGAGGTCTCCTAGTTTCACATTGTGGCAGAAATAAGGGACAGGAAGTACCTGGAGATTTGTCAACCCAGCAGGAAGCCTTTAATTTTGTAGTCACACACAGAAGACAAGACAAGTCCAAACTCGAATTTACCACAACATGAAACAAATATCTCCACTCTAGCTTTAACACTGAGCCCACTACAGCCTACAAATAGAAAGTTGCATTATGCGTTAAAGAAATTAGTGGCGTTAAAACAAATTTGTGTTATTAGTGTGTTAACATTGACAGCCCTAGTATGTGTACATTCTACATAAATTTATATGTATAAATGTTTGCATTAGCACTGACTGAAGATGTCATTTCTGATACAGGAAGTGTCAGCTCTTGGTTAGATTCTCAGCATGAAACGCCGGTTAATGACATCTGAACACTGTTGACTTTCTCAATGAAAACATGCCATTAAAATTCCACAATCAGACTGATCATTAAATCAACTTTAAGGGTGCCACTATAACATGATTTAGATGCCTGTGGTTGTGATTAGCTCTGACTGCCAAGTGAGTGTGCTGACTTGAATTGAAAGGAGCGTGATTACAGCAGCAGAGCACACAGAGGAGGTGAATACGGCAACTGATAAAAATGCTTAGCGTCTCAGTGCCAGTGTCAGTGCTTAGCCATGAGACAAACTTGACCCTGAGTCACAGCCGTCAGCGCCAAAATACATGATTTGATTCTGTCATCACGATTGAATAGGCGGCTGACAGACGCAGCATGATTTCCGCGGTGATTGATGATTGTGACAAGAGCTTGACAGACGGCAACACGTTACAGGGCGTTTGCTTTGTCTCTCTGTACATCTCTATCTCTGTTATACTGTTTCAACATCAAGCTTAAGTCAGAGCCCCACTGCAGCCTTCAAATGTATGCCTCATAGGTGTCGCAACATCATTGGAGGGCAACTCTCGCTCACAAAAAGCATCAAAAGTGTTGACATGTACCACACAGCCATCAAACATCACATACAAACAGTCCCAGTACACTACCGCTGCGATCCTGTGTTACAACAGCAGATGAAGCCTAAATGACGTTTACCAGCTGTTTTTATTAAAGGTACTACGTGTAACCTTCAGGAAATCGTTGTTATTAATGACACAGGTGGCTGTTAAGTGAACTGCAGTGACATTACATTATAATCATACTGTATATCACCATTACTATCTGTAAAGTCCAATCGTCATGACACTAACCAGCTTGCCATTTGCAAATTAACCCATCAGCTAATGTCAGCAAAACTGTCCGTTACATAGAAATCAGTCCACAGGCTGTTATAGGCAACTGAGAAAGTCGGGGAAGGGCTCAGTTTTTACGCTACATTACATTCTGTCCACACATTGGCAATACAAGCAATTAATACATGTAAATTGTTTTAAATGGTACCTTTAAGGGGTGTTAAACAAGAAAACTAGTCCAGAGTCATGTTATTGTTTCACTTCATCTCAAATTCAATGATTTTCTTGAAATCACATGCAGCATGTTTCTTTTTATAACATAGGTGGGGTTATTTAATTTCAAGATATTGGCATGACATAAATACAAACATATTAATTAATATAAATCTGGATTAAAGGTCTTATTATAATAAATAAAGAAATAAAGAAATAAATATTAGATATTATAGATAATATAATAATAAAAATATTACAGTAATATTAAACTTTATCGATATAGCACTTCTAAATAAGTGCTTTTCCGAGAAACAAAACTAAAAAATCAGCAAAAAAAAAAAACAAAAACAAAAAAACCCTGCAAACAACAGAGGGATCATAAAAACAGACACATGATAAAATGCAGGATGATAAAAGCAGATATCACATTAAATATCCAAAAATTGCTATAAAAGAAAGTTTTAAGAAGGGATTTAAAAGATGGCAATGAAGGAGTGTGTCTGATTTCAATAGGCAGAGTGTTCCACAGTCGGGGGTCTCGAATCCACAAAGGTCCGGTCACCTTTGGTCACGAGCTGAGATCTGGGAACAACCAGCAGAGCTGCATCTGCTGATCTAAGAGAACGCCCAGGCACGTACGGGGTCAATAAATCCTTGATGTATTGCTGGGTAAGGCCACTTAATGCTTTAAAAGCGATCATTAAAATATTAAAATCAATTATGAACATAATGAGCAGCCAGCGTAAATTGGCGAGCGTTGGAGTGATGTGTTTGTATTTGTTAGTGCCTGTTCAGGCGGCAATTGATTGTTATTGATAAAACTTTTATGTAGACAAATATATATATTTTTTAAAATAATACATCCAGAGAGTCTTTAGAAAGGTACTGAATAAAAGTTTGGCTCTTCCTGAAAAATGACGATGATGTGAATTAATCATTTTAAACTTCTTGGTGGGTCCAAAATGAATGTTTTTTTTTTTTATGATGTTCGGTTCCCACTTCTAACAAGGCTTGTGAGCCAATCGTAAAACAATACTGGTATCACGTGATGTCTGTTAAAAACAGATATATGGCTGAGCTTGACGGTTAGTGCCTGGCAACGACTTGTTGTGAAGTAAATGCAATGGAATAGGGGAGGGAGAGCACACAATGTAGTGGATGAATGTTATCAAAAGCACCTTTAACCCGTCCAATTAACTTTCTCTCTACATCCCAGTTAATTGGATTTTTTAAACATGCTCATAAGTTGTTGAACAGAATCAGTTTGACAGTGTGTAGCAGCCCTCTGCAGCGCCCGTTTATCAGTGTAACAGTTGAGTGGTACCTTTGAAGAAGCAGTCCTTGCTGTGCACCACATAGATCCGTCTCCTCTCCAGGCAGGCGGTGCGGTAAACCTCGCAGTGGTTCTCGTAGAACCGGCCGTCCGAGCCGCACACGGGCACAAAGGAGGGCCGGCATTTTTCCTGGCAAACGCACTCGGCCCGGCCGGTTTCTGCCATCAGCACACACTGTCGACCTCGTCCACAGTAAGTCCTACGGCAGGGACCTCCATCTGGGTCAGAGAGGGCTGGAAGAGCGAGAGGAAGGAGAACAGGTTTATTTAGGACGGCAGCAAGAGCAGAGAAGCAACCTCATAAGATCTTATAAAAGAGAAAGAAAGTTTCTACATGCACAATGTTTAGCTTGCCTTTATTACTCTCTGAATTAGAGTCACAAGCAGGTAGAGATCAGCCAAAGTTGCACAATGCCAAAATAAAACACACCCATCTCACGAGAACAGATCACAGATTTTGAGCTGAGAAAGTTGCCGATGCATATCCAACACATTTAGTCTATATTAGCATAAAATATCAAAATTAAAAGTAAAATTCCCTGAACAGCAACTAGCGGGCTCCCTTTACCACCTTCAGTCCTGAAAACCACAGTGGAAAACACATTTAGCAGCACATGGATTAGGTAGTGAAATCACCAATGTTAATGTTTGCTTGCTTCATATGTAAAAAGACAGTAAAACACGATTAACATGAAAGGAGTGTAAAATATGTGAGGGTGTGGGAGGAAACTATAAAACAGCTCACCGTCAGAGTTACTATAGTAGCCACGGTGCTGCGTTCACTGTCTCCAGTTCACCGTCCGGACGCTCTTCTGCATTTTACTCAGCTTTTTTTAATTAATTATTAATATTTCTTTTAACTGTTTTAACCTATATCATTGATCAGTTAAAACGCTTAATGTCAGTCATCGGTTAAACGGTTAATCGCAGGCGTAATCGGCATACTTATAGTGTGAACAACAGTTTCTAAGAGTAATATTTTTTTATGAATCAAATGTTTTTGTCAGCAGAGCATTTCTAAGTCTGGTTTTATATACAGACAATGGCTCATTGTATAGCTATATATAGGATAGCTGTATGAAATGTGATAGAAAAGTGATTACACAATGTTTTATACAAAGGAAGATGACGTGTTGTTAACAAAATAATATCTAAAAAAATGAGGTAAATCTGCCTCCTTATATTTCTTTTTAAAGACAAAGACAGGTTTGATGACTGTTGATGTCTCATAAAGTCAACTGTAATTATTAATAAAATTAGTACAGCTGGAACAACAGCATTTGAAAAAGTTGCTAATCTAATGAACTGTTTCTGTAGCAGCAATATTTTGCTCAGATAAGTTGGGAAAGTATCAATATTATAGTTTGTTAAATATGGACAAATTGAACTATAATATAATGTTAAGAGACATGTATTGTGTACAAAATCTCTTATTTTTCTCAGACTCCCAGGAAATTTGGTGACCTACATTTCAGACAAATAGATATATTGTCATCTATCAGAATATCTTAGAAACATGTCGATGAAACTTTAATCATTTCTTCATTATGAATATGGGGTTTATTTTTATTTTTCATTTTATACAAAGAAATCCCCTGCTCCCCTGTTGCATACCTACATAGTCGCACATGAAGGACCATGAAAATAATATGGGAATATTTGTAACCGGTGCCTGTTCAGTACTAAACTTTGTTTGGTTACCACATGAACCTCTAATGAAACATGCTGTTAGGGTTCAGCAACAGATTCAATAACATTATAATAGCATCAATTATGATGCACTCTGCTCAGCCTGGCTGCAGTATCAGGGGCCTCACCACCCCCTCTCCTGCCAGGCATAACAGCTGGTCAACCAAAGACCTCATCCGCACTATGCAAACTTAATTATGACCTCAAACAAAATGCTGAATATCAATATTATCCCACTATGATACTGCATCAACTCTGAATGTTCATAAAACTGTGAACCAGCGAGGACTACCACGTCATTCTGTAGAAGCACTTAAATCTGACTTTAAGTCCACTGCTAACACAAACACTGTGTTTTCTGATATATCTCCCGGTATATAAGAATCAAACAAGGCTTACACTCATCCTGATTTAAACACATAGGTGTGAGGACAATAAAACAACAGAAACATATCAATTATAACAGTAACAAGATGAATTGTTAGTAAAAGTGTGCGCCAGAAACAGAAAAAAAGCATAAACTGAAGCCAAACACCTCCCGATCACAGCTATGAGATGGTGCTAACAAGGAGAAGCCTTTATTTTGGAGAATGAAACCTTCGAATCAAACAGCCAGGTGTCCTTATCAACACCTCTCAGCACTCATTCGCACATACATGTGCACATCCGTATACAAACACACAAAGATATGCATACCTGAGTGTGGAGGTGCACTCAACATGCAAGTAGAGCTCATACACTTTCTGCCTTACCTAGTACTCTAGATCCTGTCAACAACTATACTAGAACTACTATGTGCTAGCTCCTGTCCTACATACACACACATATATGCACAAATGCACACTGCAGCATCCCCTTCATCCCCACTCACTGCCTAGGACACCTTGCTCCCCCCCCCCGATTTAATCTATTTGCACTTAAAGCGAGCCAAAAGCTGCTGATCCAGCCAGACGCTGCACCTCGGTTTGATCTTTCCTGGATCCGTGAGCTTGACCGGGACCCCTCTATCTCTTGTTGTGATCTGACTGGCTGGATTTATGGCTCCCATGTGCCTCGGGGTTATCGCAGTAAAAACGACCCGCTCAAACAGGTACAAGCAGGGTGTCTGGCGCCTCTCGAACACATCTGCTAAATGCCAGTGGTAATAAATTAGACATCCTTCCCCGAGTTTACTCAATCATTATTCATATGATCATGAGAAAGCTCAATCAATATTAACAAACATGAAGAACTCCTACGCAGGCACCCACACATTGTTGAATTCACTGGCAGCAAAGCAACTCCAGTTCAAACTTGATTCAATTAAAAAGATTGCTATGTATTTATATGTGTAAATAAATTAGGGCTGTCAACCGAGTCACATATTTACCTGCAATTATTTGTCTATAGTTAATCACAATTAATCGCATTTTTTTTTTTAGCATTCAAACTACACCTTAAAGGGATATTCGTCAACAAAAGTATAAATCAATATAGTAAGGTTTTATCATCATGTATTTCTATGGAAAAACTAACATACATTATTAAAGAAAAGATTTATGGAGTTTTTGAAACTAAATGTGGATGATAAACAATGAAAGTAACAGAGATTATAGACTAAGTAGCCCATGTGTCCATTAATATTTTTTCCACTGCAATTTATGCAACTTCTGTATATTTATCTCCGTTTTAGTCACTGTGTTATATTTGTTTACTTATTCATTTGATTGTGTATTGTGCTTGCTGCTAAGAATGACTAAATTATTGGGATATAATGTATGTTATTAATAAAACAATAAATATACTGTAAAAAAATGGAGATTTGTCAAGTATTGTCAAGTGGGCAAATATGCTGCTTTATGCAAATCTATGTATATATTTATTATTGGAAATCAATTAACAACACAAAACAATGAGGCTACTAATTTAGACCATGACTTGCCCCAAACTGCATGTGATTAATAGGATTTTTGTCGTGGAGGTAATGGGTGATCAGTTAATGGAGAACAGTGGCTCTGGTGTGAAGTTTATATTAAATGTAATTATCTTCTCGAGTTACTCGGTGCGGTGGTGTTGCAGTAGTCGTCTCTAGAGTCCAGAGTGAGACAGGAAGAGGCGCGATGTTTCGAGGCCTTCAGGTTTCAAATACAACTTAGGGCTGTCAATTAATTCAAATATATTAATCGCATGATTACTCGCAAGTAATTCTAAATTAAGCACACTTTTTCTTTCTAATTCAAAATGCACCTTAAAGGGAAATTTCTCCAGTATTTACTACTACTTCTTTATGCAAATATATATATTTATTATTAGAAATCAATTAACAACATATATTTAGCATAAAAAAAAAATGCTGACCTGACAACAACTTAGTAGGGCTTGCATGTGATTATCATAAAGTGGGCATGTCTGTAAAGGGGAGACTGGTGGGGACCCAGAGAACCCATTTACATTCACATATCTGGAGGTCAGAGGTCAAGGGCCCCCTTTGAAAGCGGCCATGACAGATTTTCCTCACAAAAATTTAGCGTAACTTGGAGGGTTATTTAACTTCTTCACAACAAGCTACCATGACGTGGTTGGTACCAATGGATACCTCAGGGTTTCTAGTTTCACGTAACCAGTATCTTCACTCTAGCTTTAACTTTGACAGCCCTAAAATAAATATATCTTCATATGCAAATAAATGAATTGATAAACGACTATTTGAGAGTCATTTTTTTCAGTTTTGTTCTACAGAGTTTTCTTCCATATTCATCTTTTTGTGCTCGTAGTGAAGTTAGACTTCACACCCTCCTTAATCCCTGAACTCCCACACAACACTGTCTGAGCTGTTACAGCGTATACAAATGTTTCTTTAGGACCGCAGCCATTACAGGCTGGTAGCTGGGTGTTCATCCTTCAAAATGTACTGTTCTCAGATCAAGTCAAAAAAATGTGAAGTTTTGGAGCAAAACAAAGCTTCACCCTTACTTGACCCAGTTGAGTTTTTCCACTGTTTCATCTTTTAAAATTTCAAGCACGCCGTCATCCTCTCTTTTTTTTTTTTTTTATCTTTGATGTCAATAAGCTGTGTTATTCGCCATGGAAACCAGGGTAAATATAAAGGAGGTGACTGTTGGCTGCAGCGCAGAGAGAAATGAGATGCACCGCATGAATAAACCCAATGTCAAGGTAGAAGGAAAACAACACTATAAAGTGGAGGAAATGAAATAATATTTCTAACAGATAAAACTAAATCTAAAGTTGCTTCCTCCTAACATTACATTTCAGTTATGGGACAACTGCGTGGGCTGTTAGAAGGAAATGAATACACATCCAAGAGAATACAGTCGCTGGCCATTGTGTTGATGCTGTATTGAGTCTGTTAAGATGCTGAGAAGGGGTCACTTCTATTATCCCTCTGTGGAATAAGGCGAAAACCACACTGGCTCAACTTAAAAGAGCCCCGTCCGGGCTTTTATAATCAAACTGCGGAAAACAGAAATTGAATTTGCCTGCAGTGTAATCATATCTCAACTCTCAGCATATTCAGTAATAGAGGTAATGCGTTGTTGTCGGAGGACAAAAGTCCCTTAATGACATAAAGGCGATTTCCAAGGCCGACGCACACAAAGCCACACACACACACGCAAAAACACACTTTAATGCTAAGGCTGACCAGCATGCTACAAATATTCATGCCATGATATTCAACCTCCAGATCACTATTCAAATGTTATGTTTTATACATATGTAGGTAACAATGTTTAAATCCCAAATAGCCCATGAAATAAGGAATAAACCCACACCACTATTCATGTTGATTCGTTCCTATTTTTTATACAGTCTTTCCTTCTATCTAAATTGTCATATGTTATGTCTACTGTTATATCTACTTCTTGTTCTTGCCCTTTACTGCTGTACACCACAAATTTCCCCATTGTGGGACTAATAAAGGAATATCTTAGACTTTCTTATCTATATTTGAAAGTACAAACAGTGAAGTTGGAGATTAAGTTAGACGCTACAAAAGGACTGAATGTTGAATAATAATAATAATAATAATAATAATAATAATAACCTTTATTTATATAGCACCTTCCTAAACATAGTAACAAAGTGCTTGGTCAAAAAATCCAATACAGACAACAAAACAACAATAAAAGAACAAAAACAATGGAGACAAAAATGAGAAAATTAAAAGCCATAACCAGTAGAATCAAACAATATGGTACAGAGACAACACGTCATCCAGTAGAGGACAACGTAGGGTGTTTGAAAAGGTGCACCAAGCTGTTGCCTCAAGGGGCTAAAAAAGCCTTTTTATAAAAATTAGTTTTTAAAAGAGATTTAAAATTTGTTAATGAGTGAGCTAACCTGAGGTCCTCAGGGAGGCTGTCCCAGAGTCTAGGGACATTGATGGCAAAGACGGCAGTGAAGTGAATTATGGCTGAGACTGGAGTAAAGGGCATTGCAATAATCTAAGCAGGAGGAAATGAGAGCATTGACTACTGTATTGAGGTCTTGGGTGGATAGGAATGATTTGATTTTATAAATATTTCTGAGGTGCATGATTGCACCAGACTTGTTATTTGTGCCTCAAAACAAAGTCTAGAGTCAAATAAAACACCCAGTTGTCGTGGTTACAGAGAGGGTTTCCAGACTGTCTTCTAAACTGGAATTAAAACTTGTGGGGCCAAACAGGAGAACCTCCATCTTGTTTGAATTTAACTGAGGAAAATGCTGGGACATCCAACAATGTTTTGAGTGGGACATACAGCTGTGTGTCATCTGCATAGCAGTGAAACTGGATATTATGCACATGGTTGACATGACCAAGGGGGAGAATATATATAGAAAATAGTAGAGGGCCAAGAATAGACCCTTGCGGGACTCCACAAGTGAGATGGGCTGGTGAAAAGGAGGCACTGCCAGCAACACACAACGTCTTTCTCTCACCGGTGATTATTTGGTTTTAAACCAAACGAAAAAGGAGAGCCAGAGGACATCACAACAAAGTGATTTGCAAACTGTGCGATAACCAAGTCGTGACTAAAGATGGAAACGCCACAAATCTTTGCTCTCATCTTAAAACTCGCCAGCCAGAAAATGCAAGTCTGCCACAACTCCCCCCCACAAAGAGCAGCCGGACCGAAACTCCTCCCATGGTCAGCAATCAGACCTCAATCAAACGTAACAAAATTTAAACAGTGGTGAGACAGTTACAGACAGTTACTAGTCAGCAGCTGATTGATCTGATTTATTGATCTCAGCATGTCATTGTGTACAGTAGTAATAACTGTCTATGCATTGTGGCCACTTATGTATTGCAATCTATGTGTCTCCAGTCCGTAGATATTTATATCTGTGTGTGTCTCTCTTCAGCTATTTTTATATATATAATACCATATATCGTCTTTTTTTCTTGAAACAATAGCTATTCGGGACATCACATTATCAACATCACAGTTAATTGGCAACAATTTCAATAATCTATTAACCGTTAGATGCATTTTTCAAGCAAGAATGACAAAAAATTTCTGGGTCCAACTTCTTACATTTGTTTCTTTCCTCTGTTCATTGTTTTCAAACTATATGAAAACAAGTGATTTTAAAACATTTGATGAGCATTTTTCACGATACTTTAGGGCTGCAACTAAAGATTATTTTTGAGCCTGCGATCCTCAGGTTGGAAGCTAATACATCAAACCAGCCACCATATTGTTAATTATAGAGCTGCCATATTAGTTGATTAATGGTTTAGTTGATCACCAGAAAATTAATCTGCAACCATTGTTATACTTGATTAATCCTTCATATATTGTTTTTAAGCAAAAGCTTAATATGCTTTAGTTTCAGCTTCTTGAATATGAGGATTTGTTACTTTTATTGAAAAGTATTACAAAAAATGCTTTAAAAATTTGTTTTAGATCAGATGAAACAAGGAATTTGAAGACCTTGGAAACTACTAAAGGGCGTTGCTTGGTCTATAAAATGTCAGGAAATGGTGAAAAATATTGTCCAAGATGACGTCCTCAAATGTTTTGCTTTGTCCACAACTCAAAGATATTCATTTTACTGTCATAGAGGATTAAAGAAACCAGAAATTATTCACATCATGTTGCTGGAATCAGAGAATTTTGACTTTTTTTTCTTAAAAAATTACTCAAACAGATCAATCGATTATAAAAATAGCTGGTGATGAAAAAAAAAAAAAAAAAGATCAGTCGTTGCAGCCCTACACAAGTACGTCTTCGAACCTGACGTAGTGGCACCGACGACCTCTTTACCAGAATGGAGTGTTAGGAGAGTGCCAGAGGAAGCTGAGGGTTTGGGGGTGTGCCAGGTAACAACCCCGAGGGGAGCACGAGGGGGACGGAGGAGGAGTGAAGTAAGACAGACTCAATTCCTTTTCATCCAGTTTACTAATTGTCTTCATGTCTCGGCAAAGCATCTGTGGGAAATGCAAAGTAGCCCGGCTCCCTTGCGACCTTGCTGTTCATGTCAAGGTCGGGGACGATTACAAGATCGTTTGTATTCTCCGAGCGTGGGAGATTAAACGCTTAGCAACAACCGTCCGGCGGCAGTTACCCACCGGTGGCTGTACTTCCTTCCTCCTCCTCCTCTTGTTTTCTCCCTCCCTGCCTCCCCTCTCACTCCATCAGTCCTCGTGCCCTTTCCCATTTTGCTCAGAGAAAAGAGTACATGAACGTTGAAACAACAGAAACAATAGCGCATAAAAGTTCTGTCTACAATACACAAGCTGTCTGACATTTAGCTAAGTCCTGGTGCTCCAGCTCATCCTCGCTGCCAATTCTTTGTCTCGTGTTCTCTTGGACCATGTTGGCTGCAATTGTGGGACGCTTAAGAGGCTAAAAGTGTCGTTTGATAATCCTCGCTGTCTAAGCTGCAGGCACAGCGCTTATTAACGGCTCTTACAAGTTCAGATGCTCGGCGGTGCCAAGACAATGGCAGGCTGACCATCCGGTGTCGAGCCTCGCATCCTGTCACTCCGGTCCTTTCTCTTTCATTTCATCTTTATTGGGTCCACTTTCTCTTTATTTTACTGTGCATGTGGAAACTCTCTGTCTCTTTGTCAATACCCGTCTGGTGCTGAGCTGTGCTGGGCCTAAGGGAAATTGGGACCGGGCATTGTCCACTATAATCAGAGATTTCCAGGACGAGTTTTGCAGGGAACACTGTCAATAATTGCATGGGAACATGTGGGATTTGTAAAATAAAATTAAAAAAAAAAGTGCAAAGAGCATTTTGCCTCATCTATCAACACACAAAGATAAGTTTCCCCCTTTTCATTTCCTTTTATGCAAGCCTAAGTGGATGAGAGCATAACTGGAGGCACAGCACGGCCAACTGACCAGACCGCCTTTTCATTGGTCAGGAGAAGCTACAGTCTTGTCAGTCTCAGCCTTCCCTGTATCACTGTGATGGAGCCTTTGGTCATTTGAATCCAGAGTGAAGCACACAATCACATCCGTACTGTACAGCAGCGCACTCACATAAGGAACACACACAGGCAGCGAGAAAGAGCGAGTCAATATATGTCACTTCACTCAAGCACAAGCAAAGCACTTGTGTTTAAACCTTCGCTCTATTTAGCAACTAAAATACGCCTCAACATATTTATACCTGAGGCTAGACACCCAAGCTCTTTAAATCCCTTTAACATTTAAAGGCAATCACAACAAAGTTTATTTATTCTGAATTTAATCCAGCTACAGAGGGAGAGTTTGTTGTTTTTGAGACCTCCGAGAGACGGAGGGACACTGCCGAGCTAATTAGACCGGAAGAATATTTGCCCTGCTGACGTGGGACTCGTTGCCTGTAGCACTCCCATGCTATAAACCGGCCCGATCCACGGGAACACGGGAGCTGCAGTCACAACCCCTTCAGGATATCAGTGTGTGACATTTACAGAAGCTGAGAGTGGACATTTTTTGCCCAGCAGACAGCTTTTGTTCGATGCAGCTCAGCCCCAAAAGTGTCCTTGTGTCATCTTTTCATTTCACTTGTGTGAGCACAGTGCATGTGTACGTACTGCCTGCGTTTATGTATAGTGTTTTGGCGCCAAAGAAAAGCTCTGTCACATCTGCTGATCCTACAGATCATTCTTTATGCTCCGAAGCAGCTGCAGATAATTAAATTCAGAGACGCGCCGTCAAACACCGTCTCCCCTGCGCCGCGCACTCGGACAAAGCACTTGTGACATGCACGGCGCGCCGAGCTGGAATGTCAATGGACGACCGCAGCCCTCGGTGCTAGGTGAGGTATGCACGCGCACACACACACACACACGCACATGCACAGGGATAAGACCAAACTCCATTCTGCTGCGTTGTACCTAAAATGATGTTACTTTTCTGAGCAAACAGAGAGACAATGGAATCTGGAATACAAATAAGTATAGAGAAAATGTACTGCAGAGTTTATTGTTAGTTTATATTAAAAAAGAGGCACTTGTCTATTAAAAACTGACAATGTTGTAAAATGTTCCTCATGACTTTTCTCCCACAGCATTTGTCAGTTGTAAGGACTGTTTGTACAAAGAAACAGACAATTAATGAATTAATATGACTGAGCATTAAAAATTAGCGCTGTCAAGGTTAATGTGATAATAACGCGTTAAGGCAGATTTGTTTTAATGCCATTCATTTCTTTAATGCACTAATATAACTTCTGATTTTTATGTTTTAGTGACTGCTTTAAAGACAAAGTGAAGCTATCGTATGAAACTAAACAACTTAAATCAATCAGGAGTCAAAGGGTACCAACCATGTCCTGGTAGCTTGTCAGCATGGAGGTGTAATTTTGGTGAGGAAAAACCATCGTGGGCATTTTCAAAGGCGTCCCTTGACCTCTGAACTCAAGGTCTGTGAATGTAAATGGGTTCTCTGGGTACCCACAGGTCTCCCTTTACAGACATGCCCACTTTATGATAATCATATGCAGTTTGGGGCAAATCATAGTCAAGGCAGCATATTTTTTTATGCTAAATGTGAGAGTTTCTGGACAATGTTTTTCCATTGTTTTGTGCTGTTAATTGATTTGTAATAATAAATATACATTTGCATAAAGCAGTAGTAGTACTTGACAAATCTCCCTTTCAGGTACATTCTGAAGTGGACAAAAAGTGTGCTCAATTTGCAATTACTTGCAATAAATCATGGACAATCATGCAAATAATTGTGATTAAATATTTGAATTGACTGACAGCCTTAAATTGTTTTCTCTTTCCAGAGAGAATCCAGTAATTCTGTCCAACTGATCCAACCCCCAAAAAACGGTGAGAGATCTAGGATATTAATTTGAACACTCTGCTCTAAAATGTCATATTTACCTGAAAAAAGCAAAAACAAATGTCAACCTCATGGTGGCGCTAGAGGAAAAGTCATTAAGATTCATCCTCTGGGCACCATGAATGCCTTTACAAATTGTCACAGCAATCCATCAAATAGTCCGGAGATATTTCAATCTGGACAAAAGAGGCGGATCGACAGATGAGGCCTTGAACGTCGCGCCTCTTCCTGTCTCACTCCGGACTCTAGAGACGACTACTGCAACACGACCACACCAAGTAACTTTAGAAGATAATTACATTTAATATAAACTTCATACCCGAGCCATTTTTCTCCATTAACTGCTGCAAATTACCCATTACCTCCATGACCTCTCTCTTAATGGCAGGTTAGCCGGTACCTTGGTGTTCACTACATGTGATTGAATGGATGAACACTGAGGCCACTTCAGGCAGCCAAGTCATGGAACGGCTTCACCGATATGTGAATAAAGAAAATGTACTGTTAGTGGCCGGCATCTATAGGCTCGGACACACACACACACACACACACACACACACACACACACACACACTAAGGAAACTAGAATCAGAGGCTAATGGTGGAGGCTGTAATGTGGCAAACAAAACACTGGCAGTGGAGTAGCTTTCACTGATTTCTGAAGAGGTATGGCTGATTAAAGTAAGACTAAAGGAAGTGGTCATAGCTGATTAAGTGTACTTGTCGTGTCCCTCATTAACACATGCTGACTCAATGTTCCTCCCATGTCTTCATGTTTCTCCTGCTCTCCCCCTCCCCTCCAGATTATCGATCACGAAGGAGGCAAATGGAAGAAGTTATCAAGTGAAATGACGAGCTGGTCGCTGTTGCCGTTTATGAGGTCTTACCGTGTACTAGGACACATGTAATGTGGTTATTTCTTCAGTAATGAGGGAAATAAAAGAGAGACTTGACTTTGCATTGATGTTATTACCATGACAACGTACCCAACCTATAAGATTCTCATTTATTTCTTTGGCAGTCCAGACCAAATTCCTCTTGTTTGAGAAAGGAGTCGAGGTATGACACGTCATTAAGATGAGCCCCCCTCTTCCATACTTTCTAAAACCTAAAAACAATGACTAATCCTCAAAGAAACTCTTCACGTTGAAAACAGTGAATTAAATGAGTTAGTCTTTTTTTAATAAATCTACTTCCTTTGATGAACTTGTCGGTGTGCGCAAACGTGAGAGAAAATGTTTTTGAAAGGCTAAACGGCAGCAAATATAGATTGAAGCTGAATAATCTGAGTTTGGATCACAAGTCAGAAACAACCCTATGCAGCCACCACAAACAGTGTAATACTGATAATATTAGTGTAGCCTAAACTTTATCAGGAACTGTGCACAAATACTGGAGTTAAACAGAATGTGGTCTACTAAGAAGCATAAAAAAATATATAGCTTTTAAACAGTTTTCTACGCAGACTTTTGTAGAAATTATCCAGCGAGTGTGTTATTAAGATTTTAATTAGACAATCCATGTGCAAATCTAATGACGATAACCTCAGAGCAGGCGACTCCTCGCCATCGTTGGCACCTCAGACCTCAGGTTGAGAACCACTGGATGGTCAGTTGAATAAGAGAAAGTAGACAATTAGTTTTACAAGGAGCAGGCACATTAAAAGGGAATTAAATTTAAGTAATGGAGGAGAGGAAAAAGCCAAGAAAATAAGCAGAGATGGACAAAAGCAGCAAACTGAGGACTGAGATAAAGGAAAAGATGAGGAATAAAGAGAGGTACAACGGTGAACAACAAGGTCATTAACACAAAAAAACGAAAATTCAGCGAGAAGGGTTTCAGTAATGGAGCGGTAAAGTGAGAGAGGCTGACTCGGCCTCTATTGAGCAGGGATAGCCGGTGTGTGTGCGCCTCAGACAAAATGTCACTGGGCTCATCTGGCTGGTTCAGCTGATAGACAGGGATCAAAAGATCAATATCAAATAATAATATCTGCTGCCGCTCCACAGAGAGGCTCAGCTCTCTTGAAAGAGAGACCTGGGAGACTGGGGCTCCCACGTTATCCAATACCTACCAGACAGCTGGGGATTTCTTTAGTGAGGAAATATTTTTTGCTAGTGATAGGCAAGAAGCTAGGTCGTAGACTCAGAAAATAAAACATGATAATATATTATTTAGGGATGGGAAGGGTTCAGGGTGTATCAGGGTATTACTAGCTTTATTAGCTCGGCACAGTGTGTTAGCTCACGGGCTAACAGCGATTGGTGGACACGTGTAAGTTATTTAGTTGAGTTGAATGACTTTAGTTCCCTCCCTAAGCAGTGTTCCAGTGTTTGTGTCCAGGAAGTTTATTGTGAAGGGTAAAGCGGTGATGCGCTGTTATTGACAAGGTTCCAAACTACAGAGCCTCTGTGTTATTAATGTATTATCTTCATACAGTTTTGGAGCAACGTAACCCTCGGCTACATAAGCTAACATTAAAGCTGGCAGTAGGCTCTGTGGTCTGTGTAGAATAGACTGTCATGTATCTTAGTAGTAAACTCATCAACTGGCTGAGATAAAGCAGCTCCTCCTCTGTACCAGCGGACCAGAGGACAGGAGGACAGAGGACAGGAGGACAGAGGACAGGAGGACAGAGGACAGGAGGACAGAGGACAGGAGGACGGACTGATACTGACTGATGTTTGTGTTCTTCAGTCTTTATAAACTTCACTCAAAAACATAATTCATTTTATTAACATGTCAGATTGTTTCCAGTGAGATATTAACGAGTTTCTATGTTGTAAACATTACTGTTGCTGCTCTAGAAACAACATGTGTCCTAGTTGTATGTCCTAGTTGTATTTTAAATATTCAATTCTAATCCAGTTTCTCGATTAAAAACAACCAGGCTGACATAAGTATAGCTATATATTTGTTCATTTATTGCAAGTCATACCGTCATCGCCGTCATGGCAGATAAGGCCTAGTATTTGTTACTGCTGTTTAAAAAAAAGTCTAGTGCTGGCTGACCTGATGCTGCACTTTTTGTTGATAAAAAAGTTTTGCCTATAATCATAATATATTTTAATTAATTCATTCTTGTTAAATAACGCAGTGGCATTTTTCTTTCTGATAAGAAGTCCAGATGTGACAGTGTTTTGTTCCTTATGTTAGCCTACTGTTGTGAAGACAAACAGTTGTTGACTTAATTTGCCAAATAAATGATAAGCATGTTCAAAATGAAACTGGAAATTGGCCTCCGTGCTGTACCACGAATGATATGAACCAAACTGAATTTTATGAACCGTCCCACCTCTGCTATTACTGCATATTGCTTTTTTGGAATACATCTGCTTCTCTGAACCAGCTTTGATTCGTCAATTCTCAACACACATTATGTGGCTGTGTGCTAAAAACCTTGCAACTCGATTATGTGACCCTCATCAGCCCTTTTTCGACTGAATCAACTCTAAAACTCAAGGCTCTTTACTCCTGGTACTAGAAGCTTTTCAACTATGAAGTGACAGATGTGCGATGAATCACGCCGGCCATGAGCTACACCCCATTTTATATAAATATTAATACGTTCTTCCTCTCCGCTGAGTCTTTTTCAGGGTTGCTACAGGGGCTGGAGTCAATCCAAGCACTCAGCGAGCAGAGAAAGATATTTAAAAATAGTGTTAACTACAAAACAAACACAGACAGATCAATCATATTCATGACATTCAGCTAATTTTGATGTTTTTCTCTGGGCAAGTTGGAATGCCACTGCCATACGGGGGAGTAAAAATGAGAGCAGGGAAAATAAAGGGAGAGTAAAATGAAGGCAGGCATAAAGGCAAAAAGAGCCAGTGAACCATCTGGGAGTACAAAGCTTTGACAGCAAGGGGGAACTACTGGGAGGCCAGATTGAGTTGGATTTCACACTAGGGAGCCGTCAGTCACATGGTCATGTTGGTTATGGTGTGACAGGTATCTGTTTCTCCCTCCGTGGGCAGTCCTCCCCAGGGAAATGAAAATAATTCAGGAATCTGCGCTTCCCCCCAATAATTAAGCATAAAGAAATGCTGCACTGTTTGGTGCAACTGTCTGACAAACATGAGCCCAAGTCAGCGGTAAAGTAGCATTTGCAATGATTTTGTTTTTTTTCTAGGTGGATTTAAGTGTTACAATACAGATCTACAGATTGGGGAATACAATTTCAACTAGTAGGGATGTTAAAAGTTAAATGTTAATCAACATTAAGAATATTAACCAACCGATGCTATTGATTAAATGGTTAAAAAAATAGAAACTCAGAGGAGCGGCTTCTTACTTTAAGGAGAAAAGCTGGTCCGCCTTAACAGCCCACCTTAAGAGAGTCGGAGGCGGAGTTACAGATACAGGAAGTTGGCTCGGCTCTTGAGGAGTTGTAGGATTTATTCGCCGACAAATAAACTGTACACACACTGTCTGCTACAGCTACGGTCGCAGCTGTAACGCCACCGACAAACCCACGCTCACCGCCGCCACACGCTCACGGTCTGTCGGACGCTCGCTAACATAACGCCGTGCTGACAGACCATATGTGTGTGACAACCGCAACGCTAGAGCTGCAAACGTAGCACAAATACACACACACTCTGTGGGACACTCGCTAGCGTTACGCCGGGCAGACATGCCACTGATAACTACGCAGCTAAGCTAAATGATGTGGTGGAGACTGAAGCCTGGGCCAGACCAGCCACGAGAGGACAGCGTGGCGGCTGCGTTACCTGACCAGAACTCTTAACACAGGGCTTTTATTCTGAAATACATGTATGTGCAGGACAGTGTTGTACAACACGCAGTGACTTGCACAGCTCCATGAATGAATATAGTACAGGATTTTTATTGTGAATTGTTACTATATTTACAAATTACCACACGTTTCTTGATCTCTGTCTAAAATAAATATAAATGACAGTTCTCCACTGTGGGACTAATAAAGGAATGTCTTATCTTATCTTATGAAATGGCCATTATGGAAGTCAAACTCTAAGTAGAAAGAGCAGCATCAGCAGAAATGCTGCAAAAATGGAGCTGGAATGTGAAGCTGGTGTAAACAAGGGATGGGTGAATCACACAGCCATGAGTTAACGCAGCCGCCACGCATCTTGTCAGTTAACGGTTAATAATCGGTTAACGAAGGTCTGTTATCAGTTATCATCAAGCTTATTTCACATTGTGAAACACACAATTTATTTCATCCAACTGACAAAATTTCCCCCCTTTTGATAAAAAAGCTTTTCTTGCATTTAGATTTAACACACATAAAGATCCCGCTTCTCACCATTCTTTATTTATACTGTGTATATATCGTATTTGATGCACATACTATACATATTTTATTTCTGTATATCAGTGGTGGAATGTAAAGATACTCCAGTATTGTACTTAACTCAAATATGGCATACTTGTTTTTCCTCACTACATTTCACAGGCAAATGTACTTTTTACTTTACTACAATTATATGACAGCTACTAGTTACTAGTACGACTACCTAGTTACTTTACAAATTAAGGGTTTTGCACACACAACAAATATACAAGTACTGCTGAAACGATATGGAAATTAATCGATTAGTTGTTGAACTTACCAAATTAATTGGCAACTAATTTGCTAATAGTTTAATTCATTTTTTGTGTAAAATGATATAAAATGTATGGTTCCAGCTTCAGAAATGTGAGGATTTTCTGCTTTTCCTATTAGATATTAAGCCTATTTTAAATAATTTTGGGGTAATTTTTTTTTCCCGGCATCGAGTACTTTTATTTTCAATACTTCAAATACATTTTACTGATTCTACTTACATTCTTTTATTTAAATAACATTTTCAATGCAGGAATTTTACTTGTAACAGAGTCTTTTTATAGTGTGGTAATAATACTTTTAATTAAATAAAGGATCTCAATACTTCCACCACCACTGCTCTAGATATGTTATTACATACTCCTTCATTTTATTTTTCTTACATGTATTTATGTTTATATATAAGAGCAACTGTGACGTCCACATTTGCCCCTGGATCAATAAAGTATTTCTCATGCTGAAGACAAAACTAAATTGCACGCTATATGTATGCAAGAAGATGTTTATACAATCATTTTAATCCACACTCACAATGAATACAAACTAACCTGAGTGTCATGCTTTGTTCATAAAAACAACTGTCAATTTTAAAGCAAATTGCTCACCATCTGCTCCAGAGGGATCAAAGTTCCTGAGTATGCTTCGCTGTTTATTGCCTGACTCTGTGTATGTGCGTTTACATGTATAGAAGTACACTTGAAACAGACACAACATAGCCGCCTGGGATTGATCTGAGACTCAGTGAAGCTGCGTTACATTATTATTTACTACGATTCCACCACTGCTGCAGCTACAACTAAGGCTACAGCAGTACAGGCCTTAAGCATCAGTCCTCTTCAGCTGCCACACTCATATTTTCACATTAATGCCAGCACGGCCAGGGATAAAATAAGCTCTCAAAAGTATTTTCTGCAGTATAGGTATGAGCGAGTATGTGAGTGTGGGGAATATAATCTCTCCTGGAAAGAAAAACCCCTCTCATCTCAGGAGTCTGCAGCGTACAAATGGAAAGTGTTTGAAAAGACGAAACGTCCCTCCTGTGTCCTATATACACACAAGTCTTTGGAGCCATGTGATCTCAATCTTCAAGGCCTAAATTAAATTTTCATCTGTGTTTGTGTGTCAAAATGTGCATGTACGTGTGCGGGGTTTAGCGCTCGAAAGAAATGTTTGTTTGGTCTTATTAAAATATAGTTTTTCCTTAGCTGTAAACGCTGTTACGCCCCCGCTCCACTCCATCCCCGTTCATTATCAACATCTTAATCCCTCCGATCCATCTTCAGCCTCATCGTGCTCTCACCTCTCGCCATTTATCTCTCTATTTATACATCTCTCTACAGTATATACTGGATTTCTGCTGACGCTACACCTGCACCTCCCTCCCCGCAGGGCTCTGGGAGAACAGAGACCAAGCGCCCCCGATGGCCTCGCTCCCACAGCCAGGATGACTAATAGCCCCCGCAGGGCGAGAGGCCGCAGGGGCGAGGCGCAAAGGTGAGAGAGAGAGTGGAGATCAAGAGGCTACGTCGCCTCTCATGGCTTGTAAAAGCTTCCTCTGTTTGGGTGGGCTTTGGCTGCTTGATGCTCTATTCACACAGAGACGCTGTTGTGAATCAGATGCTTTGTGTTCATTTACAGCGTATTACCGGCCACAACAGGATTCTTATCGAAGAGCGCAGAGGCATCAGATAAAGAAAAATGATTTTCTTTACTCAGTTAAAAATGGACTGCGGCATACGCGCTTCTGTTGTGTGTTAGAGATGCTACTGATTGGATTCGTGATACACTGATCATAAATTGTGTATTTCCCATGAAAACTGGGACGTACATACATGCACAGCAACTATAAACAGTAAAATTATAATACCACACTTTGTTTAAAGGGACTGTATGTAACTTTTTACATAAATTGTGCTTTATTGCCAATGTGTGAACAGGCTGTAACCTAAAGAATGAGACCTTCCGCAGCTTTCTGGGTTTCCTCTATCAGCCTGTAAACTGCTTTTAATGTGACGAACCAGGGCTCGTTCTTCTGGGAAAATCCAACGGATGTGACGGCATGCGCACGAGCAACCGGACGCCGACTGTCGTAGTGTGTCACTGTTAACAAGCAATTTCCGATTCTTACATAGAGTCCCTTTTAATGGATAAGCTGGTGTTATATAATTTTTTTCTTTTAAAGTTAACAAATTCAACAAAAAAGACAATTTCCCTACTATGTGGCATCTGGCACTCAGTTCATACTGTACTATAAAAACACGTCACTAATATATAAAGTTGTTTTATTTTGGAAAACATTTCCTAAAGTAGACTCTAACCCGGACTCTAAACAGGAGTAAACAGCGTATTTTTGAGAGCCTATTTTCAGTAGCAGATTAATAAACATTTACTGCTCTAAGTAGGTCAAACTAAAAAGGTCACTGATGTGTTTTTAATGGGGCTGTCAAGCAATAAAAACAGTTAATCAGGATTAATTGCAAATTAATCATATTTTTTATAAGTTGAAAATATACCTTAACGAGAGTATTTATTTATCAACATGGGAGTGGGTAAACGTGCTTGCTTTATGTAAACACACTGTATGTATATGTTTATTATTATAAATTCATTAACAAGACAAAACAATGACAAATATTGCCCAGACTCTGTCTTCAGCGTAAAAAATATGCTCAAATCATAACATCAACTACAGCCCAACAGGCTGTCAGTGTGTCAGAGTGCTGACTTGACTATGACTTGATCCAAACTGCATGTGATTATCATTAAGTGGACATGTCTGTAAAGGGGAGACTCGTGGGCACCCAGAGAACCCATTTAGATTCACATATATTAAAGTCAGAGGTCACATCCAAACAGCTTTGCTTATGTTTTCCACAAGGATGGCTGCACAGGACACGAGTTGAGGTGGAATCACAACGAGGAAACGAGTGCCGTTAATGAACAGCATTAGCGAACAGTGCTAGCAGCGTAACGTTAGCGTTAGAGTGTGCAGTAGGTGTGAACGTAGCAGTTCAGCTACCAAGACCCAAGCCAAGTTCCTGTGTCTTGCTTTCTACCTGCTGGTTAAAGTGAAGTGACTTTCGCTCAGGCTTATTTAAGGTGGCCTGTTAAGGTGGAGGGGCTTTCCTCATTTTATTAACAAGTCGCTCACCAGCATGGACCAGCAACTAGACCTCCAACAGCAGAAAGTCCATTTTTTTTTTCTTTTTATGAAAAAGAAAATGCTGTTTTTAATTGAAATGTCTAGGAGAGCACAATAATAGTTGCTTTTTGTGAGTTGATATAAATGTCTCACATCGATCGCAGATCCCTGAATTGAATCTAATCAAAATCGTATCGTGGCAGATATTGATAAATATCACCAATATTGTATTGTGATGAAATTTGTGATTTAGACCCCTTGTAACAGTACGGGTGATAGGATATACTGTAGATCACTGTGGTTAAATCATTTGAAACAGCCAGACAGCCATCTAGTAGAACCCATAACCATCTTCACCACCCCTCCTGCACCATCACGTTGGTATCAGACGGATATTTTTCCCAGGGACACTGGGCTGGGAGTTTGCACTGAAGGTGTTTTTAAAAGCTTCTATGAGGACAGGAAAAAAATAATCAATTTCACATCTACAATAAAAAAGATGAAGCTGTGGCTGAGAAATACACAATGTTTGAGAGCACCATTTGCATAAGATTAGTATTATCAAGGGGACTTCTGTCTTGGCAGACATGGAAGATTAAAATCCCTGATGATCTGTGCTATTATTACAAATCACTGGGCGTCCCCCCCAGGTAATATTAGTAATGTGTGAAAAGAGCTTTTCACTTCACCTCATCTCAAGCTTTGTTCTTCCACAGACTGTTGATGGAGTGGAGGATGGAAGTTGAATTACTGTGTGAACAGTGTGCAGATATACAAGCTGTGCCTGCCCTATTGATGTTTTAGATGCCTTTGTGCCTGCATAAATATATGATAGACATATCTCCAATGGCATGCTGTAATCTTATTTATTTAACATATTTATTTATGTATCGTGTTTGCAGTGCAAACAAACGGTGTTTATCAGGTTGTTGGTGTTTTGTCACTGAAGTTTGACATCCACTTAAACATTGCGATACAGCAAGATTGTAATAGAATGAAGGTATTTCTGTTCACAGCACCGTTGTCATCGACGTGCAGATGCAGCTGCAGTGCTCACACTTTGTCTGGATGCTAAAGAGAGGCAATAAAATAAAAAACAACTAGAGTGAAGGAGCAGCTGAGGAAGCTGGCTTCGCTTCATACACAATTACTGAGGCAGCATTATTCTGATGGTAATGGTATTGGACTGCACTCATAATATACCTGACAATATATAAACAAGTGGGACTTCCTTGCTTGTTTGCACTTACCGTGGAAGAGTGTTATTACAAATATGTTTACCGAGTTGTGCCGCAGAGCATTCAGTAGTCTGCGGCTTTACACTCAAGGACTCAAGGACTCAGAAACAGCTTGTGTGGCTTTCTCTACCAGAAACAAGGTTCTAACCCTCGATTTACCAATCATGCCACGCTGAAACACATAGGGCCCCATCTTACATCCGGCGCAAAGTGGCACACGTCGAGCAGCGCAACTGTCATTGCTAGTTTCAAACCGAGGCAGTTGTCATTTTCACGCCTAGTTTGCACGTTATGTAAGTAGCAAATGAACTGCTGCCCATCTGTGTGGTCATGGGCGTGTTGGTCTTAAAATGAGGTGTGGTCAGGCGCGTTGTTGGCACATTGCAATCTTCAGGCAGCAGAAAGCGCCACTAACCAACAACAACCTGGTCTAAGGTCTGGTGCAGTATTTTCCTGCTATTTAAAGGCTGCATTATTCAGCTAGTAAGATGCGTCTACATATGTATGTTCACAACTCAAGGACATTCTGCTTGTTGCACAGCACATTTCTATTTGCGTTAAGGAAAGCGCAGACTTCAGGCAGCAGGTGACAATTCAAAATATAATGGAACATAACATATAACTGAGGCTCTCAGGTAATCTGTATTGATACATCTGCAGCGTGCTCCTGACCAGAGGGATCACTGTGCTAAACGGCGGCATTTTGAGGCTGGTGGATCAACGTGTTATGCACCGCCTCTCTGGCCGTGCAGGGCCACAAGCCTGTGCATAAGGCATCTCCAGAGGCCTCCGCTCAGCTGGTCCGAGCCCCCCATGGGTCGCATCAAAAACCAATACAGTTTTCATAATATATCAATACATGTTTATCATATTTAGCCTTGCGCTTATTATCATATAATGAATTTGTTCTCCCTGTGCTGCCTGCACTGGTTAAATAGGTTCATATGCAGTGAAATGGAGCTGTTAATGGGACAGAGGACTGGGAGACGGCGTAGCCAGAGGATCCAGTGGTCAATCACCACATACATCTGCTAGTACACTTTCACTTCATGTATAAGCAGATCAAATTCCTCAGCAGAAAAACCACCCGCTTCTCCAATTTGCCAGATCCGCCTTTTAAATAGCCAATGTGCCTCGTGCAGGCGCACCTGGATTTTAAAGCGAATGGGAGGGAGACACTCTGATTGGTTTAATTCCTGTTACGCCCAAAACACACTTATTATTAATTAAGAAGCTAAATACAACCTTTTTGCCCCCTGCGCCTTACTTTGCTCCCAGGTTATGTGCTGCTTAACTAGCAAAAGTGGAGTTGGACACATCCTGTTCCATATCTGTCCACTCCTTATATCTGTTTTAGTGGCACATGCAGACGAAAGAGATGACTCAGAGCTAATATCACAAGGAGCGTAAATCAGACTGATCCAATTAAGCAGAGATGAGTTCGGCTCTGGAAAACTGAAGGGTGGGATTATTGCAAAGTGATGTAAGGGACAACAATGATTTCAGGAAAAGGAGGGAACAGTAACTTCCCTTTGCCTGCATGACGCTAGAATTATATTAAATTGAGTTGGGTTATGAAAGGGTTCGCTGGAGAGTTTCCTCAGAAAAAAATAAGAACCACTGAGATGTGCTTTTGCGGTCATGATGACAGCGGTGGTACACATCCTATTTCCAGTGAGAAGAATAACAGATAGATGGCACAGATGGAGAGAAACATGGGGAGAAAGATGATAAACCACAGAGAGAGGATTCAACTTGGAAATGAAAGTCCTCCATAAAGCTGGGGGGGAATCTGGAGGGCTGCACAGGTCTTTATAGACTATTTCTGTGAAACATAAAAAAGGTTAAAAATACACTGTGACCCACAGTGCTAAAGGCTAAATAAAGGCTAAAAGCTGGACTGAAATCTGCCACAGAGCGCTCAGTTTTAAGAGCAGAGTCCCAGCAGCCTTTGACCACTGAGCTCCGGCTGAGGGCACCGACTTCTGCTTATGGTGTGTGGTACGAACAAAGCTAAATTATTAACAGCAGATAAATAACGGACACAGAAAGCATGTTAAAAGACCATTTACATAAAAATCACCAGTTCCTGAAACAAACGCAGATTCCTCCGTATATGATAGGAAGGCATGATGAACATGATGCGACTCTGGGAAAAAAAGCAGCACTACCGCGACTGACTGCCTTGCGTATATTTAATTGACCGCAACACACCTATGTCGGCTGGACCCAAATATTCGACTATTCAGTTATGTGTTTGTTAGGTAAGAAATGATTTTTCGAATTTGGTATTCAGATATTCGTTGCTGTTTTTACAGCTCCTTGGATTACAAAAATGCATAAAACACACCAAACATTTCGGAAAATTCTTCTTATTCAATAACCAAAAGCAATACGAGTACCATGGATGCTTAGAGTGTCCATAACAGCCTTAAAACGGCGTGTGTGCTGTCCACACAAAGTGTAAAAAGTGCACTCGTGGACGCATCATTTTTGTTGAAAAAAGCATTGTGTAACAGAGGAACTGTGCTGCTTTAATGAGGAGCTGCCTATTTACCAAGATGTTAAAGCTCTCCTCCAATCACAGACCCCCTTCCCCTCTTTTTTTAAATAGAAAACATGTTTTATATTGTGATATTTACTGGAAATTACATAAAATTCAGCCAACAGCAAATAGGAAACTTTGAGGTGATCTCCCTCCAGCCAGCTGCCAGCTAATTTAGGACTTTGTAGTGAAATGAGGACGTTACTCCTCATTTCAGTCGTTACTCGTCCGTTGAGGCTCTTTCAAAGCCAGCGACAGGAATGAATAGAAAGAGCGACTCCGACAAAAGTTCAATTCAGGCTTTCACGGTGCTTTCATAAAAAATCAAGTAATTGGCTGTGATACACTTTTGTCTGCACTATCAGTGCTCTGACAGTGATATTTAATTCACACCTGAGGCTTTCCAGGTGAATAGTCATAGTCAGGACCAGCAGTAAGCCCAGCAGACACCCGATAAAGACAATGTCCAACCGGACAGGTAAAGACAGAGCCACAAAAGGAACGGCCCTGAATTAGAAGTATTGAATAAAACATTGACACTCTCCCCCTCTTATTCAACTGACAGGTCTAATGTTTAAATGATGATTTGCCTCAAGGTACCCAAAAGGCATCATGAACAAAATAGTCAGATATGTATTTTTTCTTTCAGGATTAAAAACATCAGGAGGAAAGAAAAAAAAAAAAGAGAGAGAGGTAAGGGTCAGGCACGCACACATGAATGAACATGCACAGAAAAACACACCAGACAAAACCACGGCAAGAAAAGGAAACTAATGAATAAATAAAACAAGACAACTGCCACCTTAAATAGCCCAGACCGAGACGCTCGGTGAGCGATCTCATCAGCGCTGCTGTCGGGTCTGCTCAGTGGTCAGGACAGCCGCTGTGCTGCTGACAGCCGGCTGTCATCACTCCAGAGGTGAGGAGAGACAGCAGGACGGGAGGACGAAAGAGACGGCGAACGGAGGACAGGAGCGAGGAGGGACGAGGTGAGGGGCCTAAGAAACGCAAAGTGACCTCTGGACCTTCTCATGCTTGAATCGGCTGGGTTCACTTTTATTTCTCCCTAAATTAAAGGATGTGACACACGTCTCGTCTATTACTGTTCAAGCCTTATTACTAAGTTCAACTGTAACGTCACTGGTCAGAGCAGCTTTTTAACATTATCTAATAAGGTATTTTACACTTTGACTCCATAGAGTGGTGCAGGGATGACATATTTTTGTAGGCCAACCAGGAAGTTTCACTCTGGGTCCCTCAACAAAGACCAATGGGATTTTCCCATCGAAATGAAATATTGAAATATTGGTGAGAATAAACTCTGTGGCAAACACACCTATATGATGCTTACATGTTGTTCAGCAAGATAATCTCCACGAATGAACGCCACTTTTATGATTTTTGAAGTGTAAATCCAATCAGCAGAAGAAACGTGTCATAGACTATAAATGAACTACGCCACCATCGCATGAGTGTGAGTATCCACAACGAGGCTGTAAAGGCGGATGAGCGGGATATTTACTGATGTTTTCTATGTCGTAGAACAAAACATTCAAATTTCTTAAGCTTGTGTTGACCACCTTATTTCAGGCATCTAACTAAAAACCCACTTAAAACACACGTCTAGACGACGGAACCCGGAAGTGCTAAAATGCTAAATCACTTCTGGATTTTAGGACTCGGTGCACTCGGTTCCTCATGATTACTAGATGAAATGATGAAGAGGTTGTCTACTATTAAAATAACAGATGTAGAAGACAGGGCGACCCTGGCAGAGAGTTGCACAGCCAGCATGCTATGGATGTTAGCTAAATATGCCGTCAAATTTTTTTCACTGAGAAAAGTTAGAAATGTGATTTCTCTATTATTTCTCAAAACAGCACTATGAAGTATAATGAAAAGAAACTGTTGATGAATAAACCAGGTATGTAATATACTGTTTATGCTTGCATTCCTCTGAATTCATGTGTTTTTTAATGTATCACCTTATATCTTTAATATGTCTGCGTAAATTTAACATACCAAACTGAACACCTATGTGCCTGGTAAACCGCTGTTTAGTATAAAAAGCTATAAATTGCAGGTAATTCCCTCAGAAAAGCAGACTTACTAAAAGTGTGCATTACCGGCTCAAAATATCTCCTCCAACGCAACTCCAAGTCTGTGAGTGGGTCTAGCTGCTGGGAATCGAGCCATAGATGCTTGAGTGCTTTCTAGTTAGCACCTTTAATATGCATCTCAAATTGCTTTACATGTAATTGTTTAAATGTTACAGTTTACACTTTAACTGCAAGTCCTCACACCTTTGTTTTATTCTCACACACGCCTTGTATGCAAATTCATTTAATGACATATGAACAAAGTGCTTATATTTAGTCCCTGCATCTAAACATTTATTCAAGTTGCTGAAATACTTGCAGCATAACCAGTACTCTAAATACATCAGACCGGCACATAGGGGCACTCCGAAGCAAAAACAAAGATCCCAAAGACCTCAATGCAATTTGGCGTATGTTTGGATTTCATGTCTTGTTAAACAACCGTTTATTATATACACATCTAATAATTATTTTGCAACATTGTCTGAACCTGAGCGTTCGAGATAGCTTAATAAATTTGCCGCCATGTCTCGTAAGGCTTCGCCCATCCAACACAGCGACCGAGGGAAGTGTTGTCTGTACATAACCAGCCTGTTAAAAGCCAACTGTTCGATCTATTGGCTGAAATTTATCTGGAGACGACAGTCTGATGCTGCTATAACGTTAATGCATGACTGTATTTCTGCTGCCTCCCACTCAAGCTAATGTCAGCGCGCCATGCTAGTCGCTGTCACAGCATCATGTAGCCATTTACCACACTGACAGCGAACATTCACGTAGCGTATAAGCATCAGATCTCAGTGTGGAAGCCTCATTTAACCTGCGACACAACAGCTTTTCAGCATTTTACATTTTCTCTCATGCGACAGTGAGTTTCTTTCCCCCAAACGGGAGCGACGAAGCCACGCTGGTCTGGCCTATAACTTGGGAGTCATAAAGCCCCTCTACTACATCTTGGCAGGGGAACAAATCGGAGATCACCGTTTTTAGATTTATTGTTGGTGCAACCAACTACACAGCAACTCTTCAGCATAATATTACTACTACTACCAAGTAAAAATTTGGAGACGTGTTTCTTCTCTTTATGCTGTCACCGAGTGTGAGGGACACGGGGACGGTCATGCGAGCCTACTCTGGATGGCATATTGATGTATACAGTACACTCACTCTGAGATGGCATTTAAAAGAAAGACTATTAATTAGGTTTGATTTACTATAATCAGGGTTTCTCGCTCCCAGATGGTGTACTGTAACCTGAATTTGGCTTCTGAAGACAGCTACGCCACGTTAAATTTGCCATATTACAAAAAGTAGAAGAAAATAAAGAGAAGGGGGATTAGGACGACAGAGATGAGACAGGACTGGGGTGAAAGAGGAGCATCACAGGTCAGAGGTGGGACAAAGGTGGATGAAAATCAGAGGCAGAGGGGAGGGCTGGATGAACTACAAAGCAGCAAAGAGATGAGGATGGACGGGGAAAAAAGAGGGTGACAGACAGGACGGAGGGAGGTGTGAGAGAGGAGGATGGTGGATGAATAGAGAAATGCTGGAGAGAGAAGAGAGCAGGGGAAATCAGCCGGGGAGAAAGTGGAGCGGTGGAGGGGTGACGCGAGGGCAGCTGGTGAAATGAATGAAGGCCAAGCATCCGAGGGACCACCACTGAGCGGTCAGTGTGTGTGTGTTTGGCCATGTTTATGAGTAAGAGTGACAGATAGAGATAGTGAGCGGGGACAAGAGAGTGTCAGAGCGAGACAGGAAAGGGAGAAATTTGAAAAGAGAGTGAGGTGTACAGAGACAGGGAGGTGGATCTGGCCCAACGTGCTGAGGATTAGGGATTTAGGGCTTGTTGGAACAGCCAATGTGTTTACATGACGCCTGAAAGATGCCTCCTGCCTGGAGATGTGTGTACTCTGTGAATCCAACTTGGATTTATATTTAGTTAAATTTGAAGGAGGGAATACGTTCAACACAAGCAGCAAACTCTGCATGACTTGCTGTGGTGGAAATGCCGAGGGCATTGTTTGTGCCGACTTAAAACTCACACAGGAGTGACTGCGCCGGAAAAGAAAGAATACAATAGTTGTTTTGAGATTGCATCTTCGCTACGACTGGGACGCTACACCTATCTCCTGATTCAGTGCTGTCACAAGACTTGGGTGTCGATGCGATATGTGTTGCAATTTTTAAGATTTATTGCCACATTTTGTTAACTTTTTTAACACTTGACCATGGGGAAAAGTTGAATCATACACTTCTAGGGACTTTTACTTTGGAAAATATCTAAATTAATACAGTAAAAATGTTTTATTTTCAGCATGTAGTCGGAGATGTCCTGAAGTCAGATATATCAGTCATTGCCAGACATTATTTATTCAATTTTTTTTTCCAGCAACCCCAAAATCAAAGAATAAAGACATTTCTGTCACAAATTAGTGGTATTTTCTTTTAATTTATATGGGAAAGGAACTGTTTTATAATTCTGAGGGAATATAATCCGATCAATCTTATTTCCATATATATATTATGTATATACAGTTCCCTTATTTTGAAAACCACATGTAGTCACATGTGTATACTTCTGCTAACTTCACCAAGTCCGTTGCCAGCTCTCCTCTCAGCTCTGTTCTCTTTTACATCCATGTTCAGCTCCATCGGGGCTGTTTCAATGCATTTAACATAAATGTCAGCACATGGGTGCTGACAGTTGAAGACGGAGATGAGAGTGGCAGCTGGCAGATGGCTTGACCGCACGTTACCACAACATAGTAATGTTTCCTGTCCACGATAGAGTTAGCATGCAGCTTTAGCCGTGATGTCTCGCCATGCTGTGTTTCCGTACTTTACTGTGTAGGGTTTACCACGTTGGATTTAACATGTGAGGCTGCAGGTCGTATCTACGTGGAACCTCCGCCATTTTCCACTTATTTGTTTCAGCTGACTGCTGTTTGTTTTGGTTGACAGATACAGAACAGATATGACATCATGTTACTCAGACTACAACAATAAAAGCGCTAACTTCCTTCTACCTCTGCATAGACTCAAAGGAAGCGAATATATCAATTCTGGCATTTAAAAAATTTCAACATCATAAAACAAAACAAAAAAATTGTAACACATGCTGTCTTCCAGACATTTCCGCATATTCAGCAATTGCGAAAATATGTCAAACACAACTCAGGATGCACAAAATAACCTTATAGGTTTGATATAAGTATGAAACACAATACGGCACTTGGGCTTCTGAGACCAAAATGAGGCTGAATCCGGTTTCTTAAAAACCTGGTTCTTGTGTGATGAGTTCACAGAGGGGACATGATGGGAACACTCAGCTTCAATCAGATCACAATCCATAATAGATGGCCATGTAAATATCTTATGAGTGAGAGCTATGGAGAAAATGACTGTACTCAGGAACACACACATACACATGGACACACAAAAGAACCACAAGCGCAGACAGCAGAACCACAACGAGTAGACGTCCGTCTCTGTCATGCAAGGGAAAAAAAAAGTGTAACAGAGTGTATTTATCTAATATTCATGGACTATCTTAATGTGAACGCGGCCTTGTTTTTGCTGCCGTTCGCATGGACAGCTTGCAAAAGACCCGCGTGTTCGCTTCGGAATGTGATTTTTGGATTGAAATGAAAACTACACAAACACCAAATGCTCCATGGATCAACTTACTTTATCAGTGTTGGTATTAACAAGTAAATACTGTTGGCAATGAAGTAGTAAAACATACTTGTGTGAACTGTGTAGCCCTTTGCTAGACACTGCGAATAGAGGAACACGTGAATGTACGCCTACAGAAGTGATCTGCTTGAAACCTTGCGAAGTTTGTTTGCACTCTTTAGGTCACGATTTATAAATCATGTGTAAACTATTTGGCAAAGCAGATATCTAAAACTTGAAAGTTAGAAAACCGAGACAAACCTTTACTCAGCAAAAATCCCCATGAACCCAGCATATATCTTTGAATTGATGTTATCATTACATCCTGTACCTGGTTTTCTAATCTGCTTCTGTGTGAGCTTTATCTGAGCTGTGATATATGTTCCAGCTAAGACCGGTATTAAAACGGCACATCCTGTGCAAGTTGGACACGTCACACAAGTTTTTAGTCAACATTTACGTAGACTAGTTTCACATAGCCAGACATAGATTAAAATAAGGTCTGGGCCCACAAGTTATTAATCTGCTATTGGAGGGAAACTCAGTGACTTTCCATTTAATACCACTATGAATGCATTTTAAGATCTACCTCACTGGCTTTTTACAACCGTTTTATGTTTTTCTGACATGGCGTGTGACTCCAAAGACATGATGTTTCAAGTTTGAGAGTTGCAGAGGGTGCTGTTGGTTTCAAATACGTTTCCAGGCACCGGCTTCAACTGGCACTAAATTCACTGTTCTCTAACCATAAGTAATTGGATTTGCATTTACCCATTTCTTACCGTTTTAGCACTCTGACCTTAAGTTTGATGAAGCATTGTCGGCGATGTTACCCAGCTTCTCACTTTCTGCGAGGTTTCTCCACTAATAAGCGAACCACTCCCCTTGTCTGCATGTGACATGGATGTGCTCTGATAAGAAAATAACCAGGGAGCACAGCTATTCCCTTTTAGTCCCACTTTATAGTCTTGTTATGGCATGCTCAAAAAAACAAAACATTTAAAAGCAACGTAATGCATTTCTTTTGAAAGTAATGTTATATGTAAGACCTGGAAAAATTGGATTTAAGACATTTCGTGAGATTTTAAGACATTTTTGCAGCCTTAAATTCTGGTTATTAATTTTTAGATTTTTTTCAGCTAAAATACACAGTGAAAATGATCTTGTGACCGTACATTGAAATCATACCAGCCTCTGCAGAAAATGTCACAAACATGAAAGAAAGTAAATATTTATTTTTAACTCAACACTTCCTGTTTCCCTTTCAAAATAAAAGCCCTCCAGCATATTTTCTGTGGACAGAATTCCTTCAGTTAACACCAGGCTTTTATTTTTAAATGTGAAGGACAGTGTCGTAGCAAATACAGTGACTTTCAGGGCTCTATAAATGAAGAGCACTGGCTTTTAATGGTGGATTATTACTATTATTTACAAATGAGCACACACTTCTTAACCTGTCTAAAATGAATATAATGACATTTATAATGAAGTGAAATGGTCATTATGAAAGGCAAACTCCACAAAGAAAGAAATGTCTTGCAGTGCCAGCCTTCGCAACAGAAATGCCGCCAGTTTGGAAATGCGTGAGAGCCGTCAGAGGCTTGATAATTGGTAAATGGACTTGCATTTATATAGCACTTTTCTAGTCTTCCGACCACTCAAAGCACTTCACACAACATTCACCCATTCACCCATTCCTACGCTGATGGCAGAGGCCATCAAGGCCAGCAAGGTGCCAACTTCACCCATCAGGATCTGATCTAAATACTCATATATATATATATATATATATATATATATATATATATATATATATATATATATATATATATATATATATATATATATATATATATATATATATATATATAATATTATATTCACACACTGATTGCTATGCCTTTGGGAGCAGCGTCTTGCTCAAGTACACATGGATTTGTGACCGGAGCAGCAGGGGATCAAACTACCAACCTTCCAATTGGTAGACAAACTCCACCCTCTGAGCCATAGCCACCCCGCTGCTTCTCATGTATCCTGTGTGTCCTGGCTGTTACGTCTCAAACTCAAGACCCGGGGGCCAAATTCGACCGGCCATTTAATTTTATGTGGCCCATGAGGGCTTGCAAAGAATATATTATGCAATTCTATGCCGCTTTACAGTACGCTGTCTTTATTTTTTTTTATTTTATATCCTTTATTTAACCAGGTGAGAAACTCATTGAGATTAAAATCTCTTTTGCAAGAGTGACCTGGCCAAGAGGGCAACTACATGTCCCACAATGCATCTCAATTTTGTTACATGCGCACCGAAGCGTCTCAGTATCACCAGTTTCCAGCAGCAGCGCTTCAGCCGAATGATGGGGTTGTAAAAAAAATAGGAATAGTACCAAAGTGTCCAAGAAAAGACAAGCTGATGCAGAAGGACGACAATTTAATGAGAGACAGAAAGAGAATACAAGTTTGAGCTTAATGGAGACAAGCCGGTATGTCTTCTTTGCTACGAGGCAGTGGCAGTGCCCAAGGACTACAATTTACTGCAGTACTTCAACACCAAACACGGAGCTAAATATGTCACACCACTGTTATCTACCACACACGATCTCAGCAGATCAACTGTTCGAACAACTATTTACATGCCACATTCATTTGCTGTACTATAGTTCTGCCCCTCTCAACTCCGACCACAAAGTTAAACAAAGTTAATGTAATAAATTTCGTTTGATAATATTTGTGTGATGGTAAAAAAAAAAATAATTTTATTATTCACTTGAGAATTATACCGAACAACAACATGAATGCAACACATTTTGTTTTTGCGACATCTGTCGCATTGTGCTGTGTGATAAAACTACCGGTACACATTTTAGAGTGGACTTTTATTGTGACAGGTCTAAGGCACACCTGTGCAATAATCTTGCTGTGTAATCAGCATCTTGATATGCTACATCTGTGAGGTGAACGGATTATTTCGGCATACACTCACTAACACAGATTTAGACAAATTTGAGAGGAATAGGCCTTTAGTGTACATAGAAAAAGTCTTAGATGTTTGACTTCAGTACATAAAAAATGGGAGCAAAAATAAAAGTGTTGCATTTATATTTTTGTTCAGTGTATTTTGATCTTTGATGGATGAGTAATGATGAGGGTTACTTGATCTCATAATTTCGTGGGATTTATGTTATAATAACATAGTAATGTGAGTGTGTGCCCACAAACAGTGTTTTTGTGTCTACGTGCATGCAAATATATATTGATGCACAAGCATGTGTTTTCGTTACTAAACTCATTTTTTAAATAAATTGTACAATATTTCGGCTTGTAATTGTTTTTCCTAGACTTCTGCTTTCAGGGCTAGTTATTAAATAAATTATTACTAAAACTAATAACATTTAAATGCAGAGGCAATGTTGCAAAATGATCAACAGTAGCTATATTTATATAATATTACAATTAAAACCTGCCCTTTGAGGGCAGCCATAATGCTGATGTGGCCCGGGATGAAACTGAGTTTGACACCTCTGGTCTAAACATTTCATGAAGTGAAAACGCCACAATGTTTTTAGGATGGCGCTTGTCCCATAAAATGAGTAGTTAATTAATAATTCAGTTCAGCTTCAGGTTTATTATGAATGAGTCAGAAATGGCAAAATTCGTAGCAGATAAACATTTGAATTACGAGCAAAGACAAAGTAAAATAAGAAAGTAGTAAAGGAGTAAATAAAAGTTAAGCTCACATTAGAATGCAATCATACAAACTTCAGAGGCACAAACCCTAATAATAAGATTTGTTATGTACCCTGATGACTGATAAGATAGTAGTTAGAGCTATTTTACCTTTCTAGAAAGTAGTGAAGAGGGCAGAGGGGGGTTTTCATCACAGAGTGGATGTTAACAGCCGTTACGAACAGTCCCAATCTTATGCAGAGCTCTAACAGAGATATTGTTATTGCCTTGTGGTTTTACCAGCAGAGAGAGTCATTACTTAGTTTAGGATATCCCTGCGTTTGATATTCAGGTTGTAAATGAAGCCTGCTGGTTGACATGTTATCAATACTGAAGGACCTTAGCTTGGACCTGAACAAAAGGAACAAGTCTAGCTTTGATATGCAGCAGAGCTGTACACAGAAAGTTCCTTTGTGCATTGGGTGGAACTGAATAGCTGGAGGCAGCATAAAGCTATTTTTGATCTGGTGATTGCCTCAACTCAGCTGTCTAAATCAGCTAATTTCCTAACAGTAGGAGACACGATTTTCATCAATTGTTTCCATGCGTTGACTAGAGAAGAGGGAGAGAAGGTTGGCAAAGTCTGTCAGCTGTGAGCAGCGTCAAAAAGCAGGTTCATTTAATAAATGAGATGTGCATTTTCCGAAAACATCGGAGCTGCAGAGAGAATATACCTGATGCACGTGTTCGCTGACAAATATGGAAAATGGCGGCAACAAGAAAAGTTCATTCAAATGTCAACCATACATAAAAATTTAAATATAGAGACCCATGAACACCCTCACACACATCACACATCTCTTCACTTACACGGCCATTACTTCGTAACACTGAAGTTTGGCTGCACTGAGTCTATTCTGTGCCGTCTGGGTGGCGATGATATTATGAGTACAGATGCAGCGCTAAGCCCTGCAACGCCCCACAGGGGAGCACTAAAAGCAAACCCTGACCCTGTTGATCATCAATAATTCAGCAGAAATCAGGGTTAGAATAAGTGCAGCGCCGAACGACACATCATTTATACAGCATGCAGTGGAGACGACAGTCTCCGCCATCATAAAGTTTGCATAAGGCCCAGGCCTCCCCGTTCGCTGTCCACCAGGCTGAACATTAGCTCCATTACGTTGAAAAAATGAAAGCTGATGGGACGAGAATGGGGGGGGGGTAAAGTGGTGGTGAGTCATCGACCACTCCGGGTCTCTACGGAGACCCACCTGGCATGGAGAACATGGAGCTGGACGCCACCACTGTGGGTACAGGAGGCCGTCAGTGGCTGGCGGCCCAGCTGGCTGACTGGCCTGCTGGGAACAAAGTCAGCCATGACGGTATGGAGCCAAACATTAGACTGGAAGGCTATGGGGACAGTCTGAGAACGATGGACAGATGAAAAAGAGGGGAAAGTGACAAAGACGAATGAATACCAAACAGAAAAGCATCTATATTATGTCCCGATCTACTCATTCCACTTAAAAAAATGCATTTGGCTATCAAGACACCGATGCATGGAGAAAAAAAAAAGGTTAATAAGTGAGACAGCCCAAAAACTGTGATTTTAGGGAAAACAAGACGTTCGGAGGATCATTCTACTGGTCAACTTTTTATTAGGGCAGTCAAAGTTAACTCAATAATAATGCATTAACGCAATTTAGTTTGAACGTCACTAATCTCTTTAAAGCAGTAACACAACTTGCAGTTTTTAGGTTGTAGTTGGCTCAGTTTTAAATTTAGAGTGAAGATACTGTTATCATATGAAACTAGAAAACCTAAAGAATCCATTGAATGCTAAAATTACAGTGAATTTCAGAAAGGAAAAACTGACGCGTCCAATTTCCTCTGACCTCAAGCTATGTAAATGAAAATGGGTTCTCTGGGTACCCACCAGTCTCCCCTTTACAGACACGCCCACTTCATGATAATCACATGCAGTTTGGTCATAGTCAAGTCAGATAAAAAAATGTGTGATTCATTTGTGATTGGAAAATCATGCAATTAACGATAATTAAATATTCTACTAAATTAACAGCCCCACTTTGTATTTATTTTAGAAACAACCTCCTACTAGGTGCGGGGATAGAGAAAAATGATAATTGTGATATTTTGCGTGTCATTTGGTTAGTATCGGGCACATTTCCGATATAGGTATCGGAACAGATCTAATTACATAATCTATTAACCTTTTAACTGAGGTTGCAGTTCAGTCCTACAGCTGAGAGTAAAGATACTGGTGTTACTACAAACCCAAGAAATCGAGCGGTGCCAACCATGTCAAGTTAGCTTGTTGAGAAAAACGCTGAAATGACCAGAGAGAAAACTGCATCTTATTACATAAAACATGTTTAAACTGTAGAATTTGCAGTTGAAAAAAACATGATAAGTCGCAAGATATCTTATCGCAATACTCAGCAAAACTGTTTAAAGTCGCAATGAGACTGTAACGTGACTTTGTGATAATATCGTATTGGGGGACCTCTAGTAATACCAGCCTCCACACTAAGGATCAAACTGTTGCTTTTACCTTTAAGAATCCTCACAGATCATTAAACTATTTATTTTTATCCCATGTTACACATAAACAAGACAAAGCTACTCCATAAAATATCAAGCAGGATTGCTCCTCCAAGTACTGGAATATGTCTATGGCAAAATGTTAGCATCAAGCCGCTGTGCAAACGTTTGCTGCACATCATTAAAAAAGACAGAAATATCAATAACAGATGTTGAACCTTTGACTGTCTGTCTTTGTCGACTGTGTAAAATTAAAGCATTTTCTCTCAACAAGGAGAACTACAGCAAGTAAAATAAAAGATCTGCCCATTGTGTATGAGGAAGTTTGAATCAAACCTGATTCACGTTGACCTCTTCGTGATTTGCATTAAACAGGTGACTGAGATTTGCATTTTTATGGAGTTCCCATGGCCTTCTTTTGCCCTTAACTCTCTTTGAACAGGCGAGGCAGGAGATAGGGATGTTAATTATGGACCACGAGGACCACAATGGGAATGATCTCAATAGCTTTATTGTGTTATCCCAGATAGGTTTTAATTGAATTATAGACATAATGGTGGGAGCCCACCAGGAGGGGAATGCTGAACACGGTCTTCCCTTTTTTTTTTTTTAAACAATCGAATTAACCCAATCAATTATCCTAACAAAGTTTACCTTCTTTTCAGTTCAATGCAATCATTTCTGATTTCATGTACTGTATAAAGTTGTTTGTGTGGCTAGATGGGCACAATGAGGTCACCATTCAAGGTCACGGGTGTCTCTCTAAGACTGATGCTGGATAAATGGAAGATAATTCAAATAATGCAGCTTTTATAGCATAACAAGGGTCATATTTACAGGTCAGTACAAAGGTGCATGAAGAGAAATATTTTAGGAACAAACCATGGACCTAATAAGAAACTGCTATGACTATAGTGAAGCATTATTCCTTATTATTTCTCAAAAGGCTTATAATGTAAATAAATACCATGTTGTATTATGAAAGAGACCAAAATACAGCCTTACTTTGCAAGTCTTTTACATGCGTAAAACAACTTCTCTCTCATGCCAACTGGGAGCTTTGAAAAGTTACTCATCAAAAAAATATATGATTAAAAACAATGCATAAACACTTTAGAAATATTTTTTTGCAGCTTCGAGTCACCTGAAGCGTTTGGTCATACTCTATTTCACTGACAAGTTTGTTCTGATAACTTATTAATATTCATTAGTACAACTTTGTAGCTTCGAAACTGACAGCAGCGAGCAGATCCACTTATCTGCTTCAATTTTGTTCAGTGCTTTCATCTAATATTCCTTGTCATTTTTAATAGGGTGATGTTTTTTTCAGCTGTTTGGGAGGTAAAACGGGTCCACAAAGGAAATCCGGTAAAACAATGCAAATGAGTCGGAGGACAGTCTGAATGCACCGAATTAGAAAAGCATTTAATTTCCACAAATGCTATCAGATGATTATCAATTCCATATTCTCCTGCAAATCGAAAGACAAAAAGGGAGAAAGGAAAGGAAATATTTCTAGTAATTGTACTGTATGTACAGCATACAGGGCCTGGGCAACATATACACTTACTGTCATACATGCATGTATGTAAACAACACAAATACATATTTTATATAAATATAGCAAAACAACGAGACATATTAAGACTACAAAACGCCAGGCACACACACACAAGCTCATAAACATAAAGAAAATGCAGAAACACAAAGATTTTCATTTCTCACCACCACAGAGTCCCCGGGCCCCTGGCAGAGAGAGAAACCGGGGTCCCAGAGGACAGTGGTGGGAGGATTACAGGAGTAAACAACACCATCACATGACACTTTTAATAAAGTCCTTTTTTTCCCTCCTCCTCCTCCTCCTCCTCCCCCCTCCTCAGTGTCTACAATCTCATTCCATACCATATGTCCCTTTGCTTGACACTGCTTTTCACATTCCCTTTTGTGTCTTTCAATCTCTCATAAAGATCCCATCACCACAGGAATACAGTGGATTATACTCACACATGCATAAGGACATTAATTTTCTTCTCTCTCTTCATCATCAGCTGGCAACACTAACAGCAAGCGAGGAGAGTCTAGTCAGGGAGATAAGAAATGACTCTAAATGAAATCAAAGTGTCATGATACTCACTTTGAATCAGGATGAAGAGGAATGATAGCTGCTAATTGATGGCGACAGATTTATTAACTCTCTTGTTAAATAGCTGCCTATGATCGATCTACCTACTCTAATGATACACATCCTGTACTGTAAGTCTATATAGGCTACTATGGGTGGGGGAAAAAATCAATACAGCATTGTATTGTAATATTTTGCATGATAATATTGTGACTTGTACGATACACGAATATCCAGCATCAACCTTTTATTACATAAACTCTGAATTGCGACGCAAATAAAAAAAAAAAAAAAAAAGGATAACCAACCCTCGTTAACCGATAATTAACCGTTAACCGACAAGATTAGTGTGTCTCTTGTAGCGGTGCGCCAGCTGCAGAGTCTGTCTGCTGAGTCCCCAATTCGGCCGTCTGGGAGCGTTACGGTACCCACGACGCAGTGTGTATTGCAGTATCGCCACTTTCCCAGTAAAAGTTTCCATCGCACATCTAGTTGAGTTTAGCAGGCTGTAAGCTGTTTGTCTGTCCGGTGTAATGATAGCTGTGTCCGACAACCCGTGTGTGTTTATGCTACGTTAGCAGCTCTAGCCGCAGCTTCCTGCTCGCCACTGTCACACGAATATGGTCTGTCAGCGTGGCTTAACTTTAGCGAGTGTCTGACAGACTGTGTGTGCGTGGCGGCGGTGAGCGTGGGGTTTTCGGTGATGTTATAGCTGTGAACGTAGCTGTAGCAGTGTGTGTACAGTTTTTTTTTAACTGTGAATACACGCTACGAGGCTACAACTCCTCAGCCCCGCTGCGCTCAAGTGAGACAGGAACCAACTTCCACAAGTGAAATAATGTGGTATGCATGTAAAGTTGAGGCTGATTCACGAGGGAACGCTTGTCAAGTAAGAGCGCTCTCACACTAGAGTCAGACTGTCAAGATTTTGTCAGACAATGAATTACAAGATGGATAGATTTTTCTTTAGGGAAGAAAAGTTAAGTGGGCGATGCTCATCAGGCAAACGTGTTTGTCGAATATGAAATATGACAAAGGAAATCCTCAGTTTTACTGTAAATATTTAGGGAGAGATTTAGGCCATTGTGTTCAAAAACTGGCCAGTTTGGGTAAAGTTTAACTTGAATTTTTAATGTGTAGAACAGTAACCGACAGCCCTGGGGTGGCTGCAGCTTAGTGGGTAGAGAGGTCGTCCTTTAATAACAAGGTTTGCAGATTGATCCCCAGTTCCTAAGCTGCTCCCCGGGTACTCACAGCAGCCCACTGCTCCTAAATGCTTTAACCTGGACCAGTTGTTTTTTTTTATTTCGGCGTCCATGTTAAAAGGTTAGAGCTGCCACACTGCCCACACAAGACGCACGGCTCAGCTGAGTCTATTGAAGAGATTCAAGGTCTCATCTATTTTTGACGTGAACCGCGTGGTTCACAGCAGCAACAGACAGTGGAAGTGATCATTTGACTGTATATTGCCATCATATCAGCAACATAACTACAGTTTCAAAGTCTAGACATCTGTAGAATATGTCACAGACAGTAAAGGTGATCATTTGACTGTATATTGACATCATATCAGCAACATTACTACACTTCCAATGTCTATATCTGTAAAAAAAAAAAGTCACTGACATGAAAAAAGTAATGATTCATTTTTAAATTGACAGTTCCTGCTTTCATTTCAAAATAAAACCCCTCAATTATTTTTTTTTTTCTGTGGTCAGAACTCCTTCGTTTGTTAACACAAGGCTTTTATTATGAAATATTTCCAGGACAGTGTTGTAGAACATGCAGTAACTTGCAGAGCTCCATGAATGTAGTACTGGATTTTAATTGTGAATTATTACTATTTTTTACAAATTACCACACGTTTCTTGACGTTTCTCTGTCTAAAATATCTTTACAGTGACAAAATGCATAACCTCTCCACATTTTAACAAAAGCTGAGTGGTGAAGTAGCTATTGCAATGGTTCAAATCTAAAAATGACAGCGCCACCTGAGCACTGTGTGATATCAAGCTGGTGTAGTGTTGATGGCACTTAGGATAACCTTTATTCATTTGTGATTCATCTCACAGGCGAGTGTTTGAAATATTCATCAAAAAGGCACTTATGAAGACAGAAATTTGCAGATGAAGTGATCTTCTAATTCAGAGTGGTTTACAAAGGATGGGTGAGTTGTCTTCATTGTCTTGATAAGGACAAAATAGCTATCGATAGCTGCTTTTTGGCTATGGCAGGGACAAAACCTATAACCTTTCAGCCATGGGACGATCTCAGAATTAGGCCATCCCATTTATCAAAAGGGCACGCAGGGTGACGGACACATCTGAGCCTGCGACGTACACTTTACATAACATTTCTCATATCCACAAAGAAATCCATACTGCATCAGTCTACTCAGCAAAACTGCACACACATACAGTATAATGTACATAATTTAAATACAGACCTCACTTACAATATTGCTGAAAATTCATAAATTCATAGACACTAAACACTCAACATGCATAGTGACAACTTTCTGCTCTCTTCAACATTATATAAGGCTTCCCCGTGGACACACAAGCACACAATCTCATTACCTAATTGCATCAGGACACCTACACATAAATCTTTCTCTGTGGCTTTAAATTAACCTGCAAAGCCACACACATTTGCAGGAGCATATAATTGTAATGTTCAGTTACATAATATGCAATCTACACACACACACACACACTCTCTCTACGTTCATAACTTCTCGCTCTTCGATTGTATAATTTCTTTTGCTGGCTGACTTTGTGTGTTTTGTGATACAACGGCCCTGACATCCACGGAGAGTAATTAAGTGACTCACAGCACTTTTGCTCCTCATAATGGCTAATCTAAAGATCATTAGTAACAGCATACGGTCGACTTGTGTTATTTATTATGCTATTGTGTTTCCTATTAAAACTCTGGCTTGGATCGTGATTGATGCCGAGGCGCCTCCATGTATGCATGTGTCCATGCAGGCTTGCCGTTAACAAACGGCATGTGTGATTTCAGCCAGTCGAGGATCTCGCTATCGTTGTGAAAACTCAAGGTTGAGTTTCAGCCACTTGACCGTGCTGAATGGGGAATTCAGGCCATATCTACTGCCTCCACACGGCTCTCAACAGACCCCTTTTTTCTGAGTAAACATGATGACGTATTTTGTGGGCGGAGCATTAAGTGGCGGTAGATTAATTCTCACATGTTAACAGTGGCTAGCAAATTTTGTTTTTTAACAATGGATGAAGAAAAGTTTCTCTCAATATGTTGACCAGATTATCTGAATCTTTGGATGTCTAACATTAATAACACAACAGTAAAATCAAAAAGAAAGGCATAAACTATGATATAATATAAAATAAAAGAAGGCTAAACAATAACTATTTTCTCTCCATCATGGAAATGGCTCACAGATATTGTAGCTTGTCAGAGCCTTGAATCAGAGTTAATCATCTCAACTGTATGAAATATCAATTCGGGCACCCAACAATACAGCAAGATGATATTTTAGATGTGTAATTTAAGCCCATTTCTCTGAGGTGCTTTGTGTTTGGCATCAGTCTTTCCTTTGTTTTGCCTCCCGCTGACACTGTGATCGAGACGTCGGCTGTAAAAAGGGTCTACATGGCGACGGCGGAGCCGGCGGCTCGCAGCTAACAGCGCTACCAACGCTTACTGTGCGAACGGTGTTTACCTGAGGGGGAACCAGAGGACGGGCGGGTGGGAACGTCGGTATCAGCTGTAACTGCTGTATGTGCAGATTGGCGGCCATGTCAGTCAGTGGGCATATTCACATGCATTAAAAGGCACATGCGGCCGGCCCGGCTATGTCAACAAAGCACGGAGAAGCTCTGATTGCAGCACACACAGAAGGACAGCATCTTCACTTTGTGCTCAGGTAGATATTACTCCTCTATATCCTTTAAAAAAGGAAAACAATATTTGTTCTCAAGGTGGGGCATTTATCTAGTGCTGGTATAAGTGCTATTTATGGCCATTCAATCTCAGAAATATGATCCCTGTGCTGGCTATGTTTCTCTCCACTGAATTACTGCTAATAGTCAACTTTTTCAAAGCACACATTATTTCCAGAGCATCATTGAAATAAAATATAGCTTTTCCATCTCTTTTGATGGATCCCTTTTAAATGCAGCTGGGTTGCCTGTCAAAGACTTATGTGTTTATAAGGAAAGTAGTGTGCAGTGTATCAGATTGAGACAAGGAAGACAAGGAAGGGCTTCGACAAATGTCAAACTATCTTTTAATTAATTATCTGTGGGACAAGTTTGCTTCCACTCTCTTTAACGCTGATACATCTTTGGCACAAATGTTGAAAACAGTGAGCATTACATCCACTCTTGTGTAAAATAAGGTACATATTTTACACATTACTGAAGATGAAAACGGACGACAATGGGACAGAATTAAATCACTGTTTTTCTTTTTAAATTTTGGTTAAACCCTTGTTGAACACTTGAAGCCTGTACTCATAGTTTAACAAAGCATTAAACTATCTATGAGGAATCATAGGCTGAATTCAATATGCCTCATAACCAGATAAACCTTCATCTACTGTCCAACTACAGACGTACAGGCAGGTATAAATTGATCCAACCAGGAGCAACTCCTTGTTTTTCTCAAAATGTGCTCCACCCAAAACATCCTGTCACTGATTAATACAAGTTTGAACTTAGCCAGCGTATTAAAGTTAAACATGTTCTGCTCTGAGTGGAGCGGTCAGCTACTATAGAAGAGCAATAGCTACCATTACTGAACCAACATAACGGTGCTCAACTCAACAGGACAAAGACATCACACCATCAAATTGTTGGGGTGTTGGTGATAATGAACTTTCAAGAAGTCACTTGACAAAAGTCTAGACACTGACCACAGGACTGTACCACCGAAATAAAGACTTGCAGAAGTGGAGACAAATTGAGTATGATTCACTGAAACGAATTTTCTTTTCAACAAAGCTCTTTGTTGTGTTTTTACGTCACCAACTCAACTTTTCTCCCTGTGATATTTTAACAGTTCCAGTGAATGAAGGGTGTATGGCAAGAGAGAAACTACAATAACAGCAGCAATCCTCAAAAAGGTATATGGACAACCAAATCACCCTGGCATTTCATGCTGATCCTCTCTCCCTGATTCACAGATTCGCCTACTGTATGAAAGTCAATGGAGATGGATGAGTCTGCCTGTCCCTGAACAATATAGGATGCAGTCGACCATACAAGTAGTGATAAAAGCTGCTGTTATCACCCACCAGACTTTTCCCCTGGGAGAAGCTTCGCGGTGCTGACTTTTCTTTCACATTCAAGACCACCTCGATCTGCTTTTTATATACACAGAAAACCAACCACTTTCACCAGCGATTCTGTCTGAAATGGTGATGACACGGGCAAAATGTCAAAGGACAGAGACAGTTTGTCACTTTCAGAACGCTACAGTAGCCAATTTAGCTATCCGGAAAAAAGCATGCCACATATATGTCTCACATCATTTCACTCTGACTGCTATCTCATTTTCAAGAAGAAAAGAAGATTTTTTTTTATACGATAAACATGATTCTCAAAACCATGGACATAGGTTTTAAACAGCGGGCAACTCGGGTTGGAAAAGTGAAGCCAATGTGGAAAAGCCTTCAACTTGCATTCTTTCTAATAGCCGGCAGGGGGCGACTCCTCTGGTTGTAAAAATAAGTCTGATTGTATAGAAGTCTATGAGAAAACGAGCTTAAATCTACTTGATTTATTACATCAGTAAACATTGTAAATTTGTGTTTATGATCTCAGTTGCTAGTTTCAAGTCTTCTTCAATACAGTATGATGTTTATTTAGTAAATTATGGTCCCATTTAGAGTCAAATAGACCATAAAGCAGGGTATGCTTTAGGGCGTGGCTCCCTTGTGATCGCAACCACAGCGTTTGGTCTGGGAGTTCGGTTAAACTTAGCTCCACCCTCTTGTGTCGCTTCTGGTTGCAAAAAGCCAAGATGGTGACCCGCAAAAAACAAATTGGCGACGGCCACAAGTCCACAATGGTGAGGGCCTAAATACCAAACTCGAGACCTCACAGTGGCAGTCCACGAACCAATGGGCGACGTCACAGTGACTACGTCCACTTCATATATACAATCAGTGAATTTAAATAGAATCCCTACCAGCGGATATCAGACTACATCAGGTGGTGGTTTAAGTTTTGGTTGCATCCATGTGTTGAGGTGCACAAGACATCGATATCAAGAGGGAAGTAAGAGGCGTTCAGGTGTTATGCAACCATCACTCAGCGGAAAATAACTTCCATCTTTGAGAACTATTAATTATTGGTAATTAAGTACAAAACATTCTCCATCTGTATTTCCCATTTGCTATGACAGATAAATAATGTTTACTAGCCTCTATATGCTGTAAGCTGCTGGTAGTTTGTTTTCTGATCCCACAAGATTTCAGCTGATGTCAGCACAACTGGCATGTGCCCTTTTTGTGGGCAAAGTTTTAGATGTTGTGAAACCAGGATGATCCAGTACGGCAGCGATTCCTTCCTGACCAGTCTCCTGGGAAAAACTCAGTATATGACATTTGCAACAGTAAATTTCTCCACTGTGGGACTAATAAAGGAATATCTTATCTTATCTTAAAGCAGGTGAGTAAGTACTTAATTTCTGGTTTATCCACATTTCGGGGCCCTATGTGAGATGAACCCTCAGAAGTTGATGACTTGATCAGAATACAAATGGAAAAGTAGGGGATAAAGTCGACGCTGAAGAGTATCTTTACTGCGCACAAATTGCCATTTGTGATTTCCACTCCTTTGGGAAGGTTACATTAACATATGTTACCGGAGGGATAAAAGAACCAATCAATCTAGCATTGTTGCCTCTATACCTATGCTTTATCTCACAGGAAATGTGTATTTATCTTGATGAAGATAATGTTTTTCATCCGACATGTCAGACTGAACCAAGTTTTTTTCAGTTTTGTTACTTTCTACAGTAATGAAGTGACAACCTAAATGCAAAAATAGAACACAAATCTGTTAGATCAGAGAAAAGCATAGAGTACAAAAAACAACCCCTCTTTGGATCAAAATGATAGTTAGTCAGCAAAGTCTGAAATTAACTCATTTCACCACCTGACTTTTTTTTTTTTTGGTCTGCCACTCAGAAATTTTATCTGCCACTTTTGAAGTCTATGCGCTAAATTATGAAATTACATTTTAGATCTGATGTCATTCAATGTTTAAAATATTTTACATAAAAAATGCATGTTAAATTACTTTGCTATTGTCATCTGTAGTGGTTATTTGCATAAAAACAACTCAACTCACAATATTAATTTATTTGATTTAAAAAAACAAAACTTGAAATCAATAGTTGTATTATTTTTATTTTAAAGATTTTTCCAGAACACAAATATACAACACAGAAGTAAAATAATAATAAGAGTTTATGGTTAAAGAAAAATTAAACAAAAAATAAATTAATTAAAATATCAGTAATCTGTAGTTTTAATGATGTATTACACGCTGCTTAGAGCTCTTGTTAAGAATTTAGACAGGTCATATTTCTCTCTATTATCTATTTTATATTGCTGTGGAAACATCTCCTACAAACAAACTGTAGTTATTCCAAAACCAAAAACTACATTTACAAGATTACATTTGAACACATCATGAAAACACTGTAATTTACCGTCACCCAATAGTCATTTTAACAGCATGAACACCTCATAATGTAACTCAGTGGATCCATTAACATCAGTAACTCTTATTTAACCAAGCAGGACTATGCTGCCCACCGGCTGCTAACGGCTACCACCGCTAACTCTCCGCCTGACTGTTTCAACACAGATTTGTTGTTCACAGTGTAGCAGAGTGTGTTTTTCTTTCTGCCATAGCTCTGATCCCAACCACATTAAAACATGATACAGGGTGCGTGAACGCCATTGTGCATGCTTAAGTGACTATATTCCCATCACTAGTGTTTTCCCTGTCTGCCAAACCTGTGCACTTAAATTAGCAAACACCACCCACCAAATGCAGGTACATTGTTGGCAGTGGAGGATAAAATAATCAGGCCATCCCCCACTGCCAACAACTTACCCGCATTTGGTGGGTGCTCATTTAAGTTAGTAAGTAATATTTGGGGAAGTTATGGAGTTATTTTCTGGAAGTGTTTTACACTAAAAAGGGCAGACAGGATTGAGCCATAACAAAGGCCAGAACTGCAGGAAAAGCCTATACTCTATACCAGCGGTGTCAAACTTTAATACACAGTGGGCCAAAAAAAACTGGGACTAAGTCGTCGACCAGACTCAATATTTATTAAAAATTTACTACAACTGTGCATGTTTTCCTTTCTCTCCATATATATGGAAACAAACTTAAGTTTATTTAATATTTTGAACCTGAGAAATCAGACTTCAAATAAGATGCGTCAGTGGTATTTATTTCTTATTCCTATTTATGTGAATAAAATAATGTTAATAACAGAATTCTTATGCCTCTCTCTATCTGTAACCTTTAAAGTTCATTTTCAATGTAAACTGGGGCTTCTGGTTTATGTCCAGGTCGTTGTATTTGTCGCTGTGTTTCGTTTCAGTGTCTTTTTATGTTATACTCTTTGGTTACAGCCACGTTGGCTCCTCACACCAGACAGACAGGTCTGTCTTTCGTTTGTGAGGTCTTTCGTTTGGCCATTTTTGGGGAGAGGTGGCTTAAATGTTCCTGCGGTGACCGGTAATATGAGGTTGCTAATGAATGTCAGCAGATTTGGGAGTGGACGCTTGCACGGCGTCATTGACATTTTGATGATATGATATCATCAGGCCTGAGTTTGACACCTATGCACTATACTCTAAATTGCATTGTACATGCATGCTTATTATAGTATGAAACTAATGCTAATATCAATTTAATGACATGCTGCTTTATGTTTACATGTGACAGAAACTGCATATCATACCTGAAAAATAACATTCATACACCTACAAAGTTCATAGACAACGCTATGATTAGATGGAAAGACCTCTAACTTGTTCCACAGCCATGTTAAAGAGGGCAACAGAGGTAATGTCTCATGTACTGACTTCAAAAGCTAAGGCCAGTTCAGGCCCACTGGGTGAAAGCACATCTTTCCATATCTACTGATGCAGCCAATTAAAACGCACCGCACAGTAGCGAGTGTGTTTGCTATATCGGCTGTCTGGGCCCTGCAGCTTTAACCCTTACAATAACTGTTAATCTTTCATATGTGGGTCGCATATACATTGAAGCTTGCTCTGCAGCTGCAGTTATTTCTCTGAATAAGCGTGTCTTTGGTCCTAAACTGGTGAATTTATGAAAGGTCAAGCAATTGATAATTAGATGTCAGACAGCCGGGACTAACATGAAAGCACTAAAAGATGAATACCATGTGCTGTGTAATTGAGGTTTATAGTATCTCACTTGCCATACTATATATTTCTCTTTAATCTGCCATACCATAAAAACAAATTAATATTTAATAAACAGATTTTCTAATGTCTCTCTCTTTTTGCTCAGCTAACATACCGATGGGGAATGCTGTTAAATAATCGATTCTCAGTGAGACTGGGCAGACTTTGGAGACAAAATGAGGGTTTCAAGTGTTTACTTTAGCCAAGGCTGCTCTTCTCATTCTGCGCCATGGCTAGCTGCACACCTGATAATGAAACCCAGCAATAAGTAATGCTGTGTAAGCAGATAGTGAAGAGCTGGAAATACAAATAGGATCAGCAGTGAAATTGATTGCAAATGGCAAACGGGCCACTCTCAGGCACCAGTGAAGCCAAACATTACCAGCATTATTAAGCTGAATTATTGACAGAGTTACAGACTGTGGCAGGGTAAAAGAAAATCTCGGTAATGTAGGAGAAATACAGTCTGTGTACAGTGGAAATGAAGATTAAATGAAGGTTCAAGGCAAATATTTGAACACTGGGATACTTTAGAGTACTACCGAAGTACTACTTAAAGTGTACTGCATCCCTCAGTAGTTCCAAATGTAGATGTTTATAATAGGCTGTTAAAGTTAACATGATATAACGCGAATTTGTTTTAATGGTGCTAATTTCTTTCACGCATTAATGCAACTTAGGTTGTAGTGGGCTCAGTTTTAAAGCTAGATACTGGCTTCACATGAAACTAGAAAACCTGAGGAATCCACTGGTAACATGTCATACTTGCTAGAGGTCCCTTGACCTCTAACCTCAAGATATATGAATGTAAATGGGTTCTGTGGGTACCCACGAGTCTCCCCTTTACAGACACGCCAACTTCATGATAATCACATGCAGTTTGGGACAAGTCATAGTCAAGTCAGCCCACTGACACACTGACCGCTGTTGTTACTATGCTTTAATTTGAACATATTTTTATGCTGAATGCAGAAGCTGTGAGGGTTTCTGGACAATAATGTCATTGTTTTGTGTTATTAAATGATTTCTTATAATTAACAAATACATGCATTTACATAAAGCTGAATATTTACCCACTCCCATGTTGATAAGAGTATTAAATGCCTGACATATCTCTCTTTAAGGTACAGTTTGAAAAGATAAAAAAAGGATTAATTAGCGATTAAACACGATTAACTATGCACAATAAGAAAAAAAGAAAAAAAAGAAAAGAGAATGTATTTATAAGCAACACTCGGTAATAGTGGATCTTTCATTTTTGAATGAAATGATTCACTTTTCAGCCCTAATAAATTACAGGCAGTTCACACAAATTCCCTCAATTTCTATAATATTTCCTTTTGACCCGATGTCGCTCCACAATACAGTTTTCTTGAAAACCCCTCATTCTTTTTGGCTTCTAGTTCAATTGGCTGCACTGAAACAAGTAAAGACATTTACAAGCGTTTGGTGCCTCCAGGTATTTCAGGTGATCAAAGGTGACTCAACTTTGGTGCAGCACCACGGGAACCCAAGCCATTATCACCATTAGACCCTCTGTCATCAGGGTCTGACCATCATCACGGGTGATTTATCATCTTCAATCAAGTTGTATGATTGCTGCTGATTAGAGGTGAAGTCAGCCAATCAGTTTCTCTCAGAAATCAAGGCAGCCAGACAGCTTTTGCCTCCCGTGACCTTAAAAATATCAACCCTCTTAACTCCTGGAGAAGATACCATACTGGCAGTGAAAACACGCTTCTCCTAATATTTTTCAGACAGAACATTTCAGAGAAAAAGTGATAACAGAAGTCAGCCACATATTTGTCCTTCAAACCAGAACTAGGAGAGTTTGTATGATAGAGAGAGACAGCGGCAGAGTGAGAGAGAGACTCTGAAAAAGAGTGAGAGAGAGAGAGTGACGACGAAAGCAATTAATGAAAACAAAGCCCCAATTCCCAGAAGCCTTTGAATGGTCCACTCTCCCGATACGTCCCTGCCTTGCGATGCTGTGCATGCTCTCCCCAGCTGCCATCATGGCTATAAATATCACTTATCACACTAACTGACTTCTCTCTTGAGAGGGAGCTGGAGAGTGAGAATAAAAGGGACCAAAAATACTGGTGCAGGTATGATTACTTGCCAAGACAAATGGCATCCATCAACTTTAACTGAGCTCCATATTCATCCGCGATTGGAATCCAGCCATGCATATACAGGGGTGAGGGAGGGAGACGATAGCTGGTCTGGCTTGGTCACGTGTGCTCTGCAAGCCTCCAGCCGCCCTCTCTGATTCTATAAAGCTGTGTATTTTCCACTATTATTAAGTAGGGCTCTTAGTCAATCAGCCGACAAATTGGCTGTTTTGGTCTAAGTCGACTAATCGACTAAAGAAATCTTTTCATGCTTCTTCACGCTGAATGACTTATTTCCAAGAAACTCATGAGCAGATCTTCAAGATTTAAAGTGGTGCTTTTGTGTGATTCTTTGTGGAGGAACTTTTACATATCTGTCATTTAAATTAATCAACAAAATCGTTTGTAAGAGTTGAATTTCTATTTCTACAATACAACTGCATCAATAGACACTCAGCAAGATGTCCATCACAGGGCACATACTGGATATCGATCTAAAATCGATTTGCAAGGTAAGTAATCTTTTGTATCAATAGTGAGAATTTCTACCTTGTATTTAAACACGACAAATGTTACATGAATGTATTTTGTGTTAGAAGCAGCGGCAGTCTCAGAACGACGGCTGATGGCGAGGGAAGAGCCAGGCGAGCGAGAGATTTTCAAGCTGTTTGAGGTCCAGCGTGTGGAAACATTTTGGCTTTTGCAAAAAGGGAGATGTCCTAAACAGGTGTTTGCAGAATATGAAACACGGGACTGCTAAAACCGAACGTCCAGGTAACTCTAGCAGCGTTTCCAGAGCATCGATAGCTCTGCAAAAACCTCAAGCCTCACCAACATTTATAGTAAAAAAAAAAAAAAAAAAAAAAAAATAGGCCAAAACTCTCCTAGGACAGAAATCATATCTGTAAAGAAATGAGAACGAACAATGTGGATAAAAACACTGGGTTCCGCGAAATGATCATACCGTCCATACATGCCTGCATTGTGTGATTTGTGAAGAATTTCTTTGGTTGAGCACTATTATTAAGTTTTGATTTTAATGTCACTATCAATTCTAGGTGACCAGAGTCGAGTGCAAAGTTGTCTTCCAGCCCACGAAACTCATAGACAGATATGAGATTTATTTGAACTTCAAAAACCTTTCAATAGCTCTGATAGATGTGGAATTATATAAACACTGGCAGGGCGTTGGTTTTAACACTCTCAAACATTAAATTAACATTGATGATTTTGCTGTGTAGCAAAGTCCTTGCTGTGCCAATCAATGCGAGCAGTTAAACAGCCAGAGGCACGGCGTGTACGTGTAAAGGCACATACTGTACGTGTTGCTGTGTGATTGAAGCGCTGCCCTTCAACACACACACTGAGCACAAACATTCAGCAAAGGTCGCGAATCTCTTTTCTACGCCGTGTGCCGTTCTCCATTAACTGGGGCTACGGAGCAGCGCCCGGTCTACGGCTCATCTCCCAGTGTGAACAAAGTCTGTCTGCGTGGAAATCTAGCCCGGCCTGCTCAGCACGGCTCAGCACGGCACAGCAGGACCTGGCAACGCTGCTGGGCCCTAAAGGGAAGCGATACAACCAGCTGTAAATCTGGATTCAGCCTCTGTAGCTATCAGTGGGGGACTGAGCTCCAGCTGTGGTAGACGTCCATCTCACCTTTGTAACCCCAAAATATTCAAAGCTGCTTTTGGTCTTCCTCTGCAGCTTCACAGCACTCTACTCTGTATATTTCTGTATTTCCAAGCCTAGATTAATCTCACATTATCGCTCATCCTGTCACAAGTTAGTCAGAAGCGAGTAACATACTTCAAACTTAACTCTTGGCTGTTTCGTCAATTAACTATGTGCCTTATCCTCAACTAAATCAGGAGAGGAAGCGGGGAATGAAAATACTGCCTTTGTTTGGTTGACAGCAGGGGTCATGTGATTGCTACAACCAAACAATAAAGATGGTCTGCAGTTAAAGATGGAGAGGGCTATGAAGGATAATCTCACAATCTGATTGCAAATAGTATATCGGGATTACACACATCTCCACACACACCATATTTAAGGCCAATACCAACATCCATATTTGACAACTGAAATAAAGGTGCAGCGGATCACAAAACTCACGGTTTACATCACGTCATGTATCAGATCACCAGAAAAAAAAATCACAGATCAACTTCGGTGAAGTACATATCTGCCTATATTCATATTTTATTTAAGCATTTAAAGTAAAATTAAAACTATTCAATTATTATCAATGAATATAAAATCCATTTTGAGCAGTACACTTATATAGTTTCGTGGATATGTGTGATATATTTGTGGCTTTTTGGAATAATATCAGTAGATATAATAAGTATAATAAGTGGTCCAGATAGCAATGTTGAAGTGTGACTCACATCAGAGTGAAGCAGTCAGTCAAGACAGTTTTACAGTAACGTTATTCTTCTTTTGTTTCTCTATTTGACTCTCAAACTTTGAAAATTACATTTATCCCAATATCCTTGTTTGTTATGGGTTTTACTACCTCTAAATACTCTCACGGAGAGGACCAAAGAAATGGGAGCCAGTTCTTTGGAAGTACAGCGCTGTGATTTAACTAGGCTGAAGTTACCTTTGGGCACCGAATGAGCCAAACCTCATTCATTCCATTTGCCTGGCAGAGTCACTATAAACTTCACAGAGTCTTTAAGGTGCCTTTGGGGGTTAACCTCCGAGTTCGAGGAGAGTATGTTGTGGACCAAATCCGATAGAGATCAATACAGCTTGGCCACGGAGCTGAAGCAGTGAGCTGATCTTTTCTCAGGGAGGCCGGACCACCGCAATCATCACTGAACTACAGTAAGGGTTTTTCAAGTGCTAGCACTTGAGCAATGCATAATTATATTAAAAAAAATATTCCAAGCTAGCTCTTTATTAGTGCCAGATGCTTACTAGCTCTTCAATTTCCAGTATTTGTGCTCCTTGAAAAAATGCTACCAAGGGCCACCCTGTTTCCCCAGTTCACATGTTTGTTTGGTCTGTTTTTCTTGTCAGCATAGACTCATATTTTAGACGAGAGCCTATATTAGAGAGAGATTTGTATGTTTGGGGAAGGGCCTTCATATTACCGTGTCTTTTCCTCAAGGTTTTGAAAATGATTACTGAAGCATTAAGGTTCTCCTTATCTTGGTCTTAATACTTCAGGAATTCTTTAAACTGTTGCACAAAAGACCTTAGCAAAGTAAGGGAAAAACATACGGTACTCCTAACTCTCTCTTAACAACAACATAGCTGAGTGTATGGCGATAAGTGAAGAAGAGTGATACGGTTTACGATGAGCGATTGATTTTTACCTCCGCCAAGGAGGTTATGTTTTTGCCGGCGTTTATCTGTCTGTTTGTCTGTGTTCAAGATAACTCAAAAACTTATGGACGGATTTTGATGAAATTTTCAGGGTGTGTCGAAAATGTGAAAAGGAAAAACTGATTTAATTTTGGGGGTGATCCGGAAGAAATCCTGGATTCTGAATCACTTTGAAATTTTCGTTAACATTGGGGTAAATGGGACCCAAAAAATTGTTTCTCAATATCTCTGGTAATTGTTGCCCAAAGCTCATGAAATTTGACTCAGGGATTTACAATGTGTACTTCTATCAAATCCCAAAGGCTGATCCAGATCTGATCCAGATGGCGGATTTTATAGCAATTTATATAAAAAATGGGGGTACTCTTACATTTTGGCCTGCTGTATTGTGAGTTTTATGTTGTGTCTTGTATATATTTTCTATGTTTGCCACTGATATAAAATTCTTTTTAAAAAATGTAGGATTTTTATTTTGGAGTGAATTACAATATGGGGGGAAACTACCGTGCTTGGCGGAGGTCTGCGCTCTCCGAGTGCTTTTCTAGTACAGTATAGATTTGACCAGACGCTGCATTACGTAGAGACTTGAGGTACACCGCCTCTTCAGCAGTGCGTGGAGACATCAGCCTCAAAGCGCTGCCGTATGGAGACAGAGCCGCAAATGTGACTTTGAGATACGTCTACACTCAAACACACACACGGGACAAGATGGCCCTTTGCATTTGCTCTACGGTTTTATGTTACAGGATCTTTCCAGTCAGTAATAGGGAAGGTATTTCATGTCCACGGGTCAATGGCGTGCCGCGTCAAATAGCGAGTTTAAAATGCCTTTACTGCCTGCTGAACACCGTGGTGAAGTTCCTGTCAAAACAAGAGGAAGATGATACAGCGGCGGACTTCTTTAATGTTGTCGGCTTCACAGAAGTGTCCTGTGATGGACAGGACCAACATCAGGATTCAAGCGCCCGTGCAATATGAAGATCAACATTCAATCCCGTTAGTTTGTCAGTCATGAAAATAAAATAACCAACGTTGTTGCATGATGGCCTGGCAGTACCCACAAATTCCCATAAATGCCTTAACATGTTTTCTTAACTAAGGAAACCGTTTAAGGAAGTCTGTGCAACATTCTTAAGTAAGAATGCAAGCCTTAATCCTAAGTGACCCGCGGGGCGGGAGTGATCCTGACCGACTTTACTGTCTTTCAGAGGCTCTAGCAGGTTTAGTTTTAGGACTAGATTGAACTAGAAAAGCTAAGGAATCCATCGGTACCAAATATGTCATGCTAACATGTCAGGAAGGAGGCTAAATAACGCTCCAAAGTTGAGCAAAATTTTAGCGAGAAAAAACTGGCGCCGCCATTTTTAAAGGGGTCCCTTGACCTCTGACCTCAAGATATGTGGATGAAAATGAGTTCACTGGGTACCCAGTCTCCCCTTTATAGACATGCCCACTTTATGATAATCACATGCAATTTTTCGTGATGTGTTTGAATATTTTTGCATATTGGGGTCTCTAAACAGTCTTGAATTACATAAATTGCGTATCACTGTAAAGCTGAGACTCTTGTGGATCCAATGAGCTCAACCGTATTCATGTGTGATGATGTTAGTCCCCATAGTAGCTACAGTATTTCATTGTAGTGAGACCATTTTTTTTTTAAACTTGACCTCACTGTATAAACTGACCTGTGGTAACCTCTAGGATAATAACAGCCTCATGAAACTTTACATCCACAAACTAGAGACCTGGAGCATTCAGAGGATGGATGGCTTTACTAGCTTGATTAAAAATAAGAGGGTTTCTGAGCAGTTTACACAACAGAAGTGCTTGCTATCCAGTCGCCAAAAAATACAGTTGCTGCAGAAATCTCAAAATGTCAAAAGTTTTTAACTTTTTCTACATCTTAATGTGGTATTTTGGAGGGATTACAGATCATTTTTATCAATTCTTGATAGCTAAAAACTGGTTAAATGTAGCACCAAATCTGTGTAACAAATGGTATCGACCCAAAAATTGCTGCAACAACTTACAAGTCATTAAAGAGTAAGAAGATGGACATCAGGTAAAGGTTCTAAACCCTTATACACACAATTCATTTTAAATAATTAATTAATTTGTGTTTATTTCTGATTTATGACTAGAACAACTTGACGCAGAGTGCTAAGCTGCATCTCAAATTAATCTTCAGGTTCCCAGCTTTCAGATGATGTACACCACCTGTATAGGACATCTACTGGTGCTCTGCTATCTCCCCCTAAAGACCCCCTGGACCCTCCTAAAAAAGACAAAAACAGGTCTATTTAAGTATCATACTTGGTGCTCTGTGCAACCAGCCCCAGGTCTTTACAGGAATAGTTAATGTTGGAAGAACTTATCTGGTCTGGCAAATAGCCCTGACCTCAGCCTCATCCAACACCTTCGGGATGAACTGGAACACAGATTTCATCCGCCAACACCACCGTCCGACCTCACTAACGCTCTTGGGGCTGTATGAGAGAAAATTCCTACACCTGGGATTCAAAATTGTGTAGAAATACTTCCCTTAAGAGTGAAGGTCGTCATAAGAGCATTAAAGAAATGTGGGAGAGGTGGAATGTTCAGGTGTCTGCATGCTTTTAGCCATATTAGGTAGTTAAACTAAAGCTTCTGATGTACATTACAGTACACTAAAAAAGCGCATACAGAGCAGAAAAGAAACACCAAAGTGTCTGTTACACTAAAAACATGCATGATAGGCGAGCAAAATATCTCAGGTTCTTTTATTGATCCCCAGGCAGAAATAAAAACGCCCCCCCAGGGCGGTGGAAACGGTGGCATACGTAGTGTACACCTCACCAAATGAAACTGATTTTTATATGAGTGTGATGCTCCATTAGAATTTTTTAAATATGACTCAGGCTCAGTGTGATGCTGTTTAGCACTGTATAACAGCAAGGTTTCCTAGTAGTTATTTAACTTAGATATTACTAACGAATGTCCCATCTTATTAATGTGTCTGAGCAGAAAGTGCATCTTCATTGGTATTCCACAGAAACATAATGAAAAGCCACAACAGAGCCAGCAGACATGTTTAAACAGACTCTATTCCATACCAACGTTCACAGGTAGGCTACTGCTCGCATAGTGATTTGTAAATCTATGGAAAACTGATACGGGCCAAAAAGTCCTCTGAATATTAAGAATAAAGCCAGCATAGATATGAATGCAGACATATACCCTAATCCTTGATAAGAGCGGCTTTGCCAGAATAAAACAAGGTTTTCTTCTTCTTAAATGCAAATAATGGAAGACGACAAATGGTGTTCCATTATCTCCCACAGCTTAGCACATCACTATCTTCCTCCTCTAGGCAAATATTTTAAGTATTTATAACTTTATTGAAAGATTATGTGTGTAAGTCATTCGCAATCTATCGGTGAAACGTGCAATGGGGGCCATAATTCTCTATTCCCCATCTAAATAACACCGAGATATGCTATTAATGATACATGAATGTAATTACATCTCTCGCAGCATTTTGCCTAATATGCCAAATGAATGGGGAAGTAGAATGATGAGAACACAGCGGGCGTTAATTAGCCTCATCTATGAGCAAAAGAGACTCTATTTTGCAGAGAGGCGATGTTATTACTTCAAGATGATACAAGTTCAGAGTCGTGCAAATAAATTACTTCAAATGCATTTCGGCGCCCTGATTTAATAGAGGTCCGAATTGAATGTGTCTTCCCATTGCAGGGAAAAAAAAAGGAGGAGGGGGGGTGTCATGAAGTCAGTGAAGTCATTGTCACGCTGAGCGGAGAGTCGCCTGCAGAAACTAGCGCTTCTTTTGAACCGGAGGGTTTTTATGAGTCCGTGATGATCACCGCATGTCAAAAACCTGCCACGTACACGGCTGTTAACACGTTGCCGGAGGGTACGAAGGCTGGACAACAGCCAAAAAGTCGCACTCTGCACCGACAGCGATCGCTCAACTGCTCTGATGGAACGAAATAAAGATCTACACAGGGTGACGGAAGGACAGCGTTAACTTGATATTAAAATAATCTCCCTCTTTCCTCTGTAATGAAGAATTAAATCACAATGGCCAGTAAAGTGGAACCTCATTACCCAAATTTCAAATATCCTAATTGAATGGGCATAATGAATCAAACAGGCTTACATTATGTGATAACACTGAGGAACTATAATAGTAACTGAGCCCTGTAATATGAATTGTCCAGTGTTGTCTTGTTCTTGCACCTGGAACCATCTGCACCAGTCTCCCATCAGGATATAATCCAGTTCAGTCAGAGAGTTCACACCAAGGGCAGGCCCAACAGTATCAAACACATTTGAGACGTTCATCCGCTAAATATTGGAAAAATATTTATCATTTGAACAGCAAAAAAAAAAAAAAAAAAAAAAAATGAAGGTGAAGCCTGGAACACCTTCTGTTAAAACCTAACATTATTAATCTCAGCACAGTCAATGAATATGAATTCAGAGGTTTTACATCGGAAATATTTATTTTTGTTTTTCTACGTTAAATAGGTAGAGGTACCAAGTTATGTCCTCTGCCTGACCAGTACTGGCTGGAAGATTTGTAAAGTGGTGCAGTGCGCGCTGGCAGCTCACTCATTTGCTAATGCTGCCGTTCGATGCCCCACTTCACTGATGTCTATGGGTGATTTGCATGGGTCATAAATTTGTGGTGCTACTCAAACCAGGCTCTAGGGACAAAAGGCAATATATAGAGTGATGTCAACCCTCGTGACAAAGTTCTGCCTTTTCCACTCCACCAATGAGAAACCACAGTGTTAACAACACTGTCAAATATCATTTTTTTGAATCTGTGACTTGATTCAGAATCAATCTATTGTTCCCCCACTGACAGGCAGTCAGTTTATAACACAGTCATAAACACAGCATTCATCATCTTGGTTAAAGTAGTTAATAAGCAAGCTAACTATTGCATCGACGCAGCTATAAACTTGCTCGATGTGGACTACGGTTCAGCAGTAGGCTCATTTTCTCATAGATTTCTATACAACTAGATTTCTTTTTGCAATCAGAAGAGTCGCCCCCTCTGATTTATTACACTTGATGGATGCAGTATTTGTACAACAACGTTTGTACTATCTTTTGTAAAGCTGCCCTCACATGATAAGAGATTTGCTCTTCACTCGCTGCGATGTAGCTGTTGCAGAGTCAGCAGGTTTAAATAATATCTCCCCAAAAAGAAAGCTAGGGACGCCATTCACTGTTTCTAGTCAACAACAACAGTTGCAGCTGTTCTCATTGGTTGCACTTTGGAAGGTCAGCGGCAATCAAGGTCAAGGTGAAATATTTGAACTTTGAGCGCAGTGCTCGGTGGTGATTTTGAGCAGTGCGCCACGCCAACGGTAGCGCTTCCACCTAGTTAGTCAGCACTGCTCTCCTCGCAGAGTGATTTTACCGCTGTACTTCTGTGCTCTAAGACACTGGCTATAGTAACTCCCACACTTGGACTAATTATCCAATGACGGCTGTACATCTGTTCTGGGTTGACTATACAATATACACCTGTATTTCTTTGCCCGCTTTGACTCTGATGAAGACATAGTGTTGAAACAGTAGTCTGTTTGGACAATTAAAGCCTGCAAGCCAATCAGTGTATTCCAGTCCCTTTCTTCCCTTGGAAGACATTACATCACTATCTGTGGATGAATGCGGAGTGCTCTGAGCATCTGTTAAACTCAGCACATTTAAAGCATTTACTGGCAGCCTGCATGCACCCTTTTATCAGCATCTTTTAATGATCTCTAAAAATTCTACTGACTTTTGTGAGATGGAGCTCTATATATTTTTATCACTATATGTTAACATCCATTTATACACATACACACACACACACACACAAGGATTCGGTTAATCAAAAAACAAACCCACAATCACCGCCACCACACACACACGGTCTGTCAGAAACTCGCTGAAGTTACGCTACAGCGGGCACGAAGCCACCGGCAACGCTAGCAGCTAGCAGCTGCTAACGTGGCACAAACACACAATCGCTAAAGTTAAGCCGGGTGTTAGAGCGTCGTTACGTCGGGCAGACACACAGCTGACAACCTGCTAAACTAAATTAAATGTGCAGTGGAGACTTTTACTGGGAAAGTGGCTGCATGTCCGCGACACTAAACGCAGCATTGTGGCTGTTAATGCTCCTGGACGGTGAACAGGAGACAGTGAACGCAGCACCGTGGCTGCTACAGTAACTCTCCTGATGGTGAACTGGAGACAGTGAACGCAGCACCGTGGCTGCTACAGTAACTCTCCTGACGGTGAACTGGAGACAGTGAACGCAGCACCGTGGCTGCTACAGTAACTCTCCTGACGGTGAACTGGAGACAGTGAACGCAGCACGGTGGCTGCTACAGTAACTCTCCTGACGGTGAACTGGAGACAGTGAACGCAGCACGGTGACTGCTACAGTAACTCTCCTGACGGTGAACTGGAGACAGTGAACGCAGCACCGTGGCTGCTACAGTAACTCTCCTGACGGTGAACTGGAGACAGTGAACGCAGCACGGTGGCTGCTACAGTAACTCTCCTGACGGTGAACTGGAGACAGTGAACGCAGCACGGTGGCTGCTACAGTAACTCTCCTGACGGTGAACTGGAGACAGTGAACGCAGCACGGTGGCTGCTACAGTAACTGTCTTGACGGTGAACTGGAGACAGTGAACGCAGCACGGTGGCTGCTACAGTAACTCTCCTGACGGTGAACTGGAGACAGTGAACGCAGCACCGTGGCTGCTACAGTAACTCTCCTGACGGTGACCTGGAGACAGTGAACGCAGCACGGTGGCTGCTACAGTAACTCTCCTGACGGTGAACTGGAGACAGTGAACGCAGCACGGTGGCTGCTACAGTAACTCTCCTGACGGTGAACTGGAGACAGTGAACGCAGCACGGTGGCTGCTACAGTAACTCTCCTGATGGTGAACTGTTGACTCTGTTATCTGTTGTGCTCATATACTACAGCTGGCGCACAGCTGCATACAAGGCACAAATCCTAACATTAATAATTGGTTAACGAAGGTTAAGTAATTTTTTCAAAACGAGCGGCCCTAATGCCATTAAGAATTTTGTGGACTGAGACCATGGTGATATTAATTTTTATTTACAATAGTGTTTTTTTTTTGTTTTTAAAATGTATCCTATTTTATTGTTAACACAAGTCTTTTATGAAATGAGCCATTATTTCGCTGTGTTTATTTACAATAAAATGATCATTTGAATGAAATAAGACATATTTCAGTGTTGTGAGGATGAATTTACATCCTGTATTATGACAGTAGACACACCTTGATTGCATGACCATCTCATGAATGTTTCATGCAGATGGATGCTCCTGGAAAATCAACTCTGCGGAGTTTAAAGCTTGCAGGCACCCACTGGGTTAATGTATGCATGACCAAAAGTGTGAGTGTAAAAAAAGATGGGGAGAGTCAGACAGATAGATCAAAAAAACAGCAGCAAAAAGCAGCAGAAAGGAGGCAACAACAGGAGACCGGGAGAGACGATGAGACTGAGATAGCGAGCTACAGAAAACAAAGCAAAAAGGTTGATTATCTACAGTCGCTGGTGCTACTATGAATGCGTATGTTATCATCAGTGCCATCTGAAAATGACGATAAACTGTGATTAAGGTCAGCGCTCTGGAACACCCACTCTGAATAATAAAGGCATACTTTATGTACTAAGGTTTTTTTTTTTTTTTTTTGTTTTACTGTACTGTGATGTGGGTTGACTTGTGTAGATACAAACCCTTAGCAGATGACTTTGATTCCAACAGCTGATCATTACACACTATGCATTTATAATAGATGCAAATCAGCTTGTACCAAAGTAACATACAGATACAGGAGACGAACTGCACAACGACCACAGAAGAAAATGAGCCGTACCTTTTACCCCTGTGCAACATTTACAAATGTGTATCCTAAACTTCAGTGTACTGATTATTGTTTTAAATGTTCTCCAGGGAGCAGGTGGATTGGGTTTGCCACAGCAGTGATAATTGTGGCGACTATTTTAGTGTGTTTAAATTTAAAAAAAAGCTTATTAGTTTTAGTTTTGATTCTTCTTAGTTTTAGTCTACAACTCAAAACATTTTACACCAGTTTTAGTCACCGAAAGGTCATTCAATTTTAGTCAAAATGTTCTTAGCTACTTTTTAAGATTTTAGTCCTAACTGCAAACCTTATGCATTACAGTAGCAGCAGGTCTGAAGTCTGAGACAAGAAGGACAGAGATGGAGTGATGCTGCCGCAGCATGGTGTGTGTATGTGTGTGTGTGTGTGTGTGTGTGTGTGTGTGTGTGTGTGTGTGTGTGTGTGTGTGTGTGTGTGATTTGCATAAAGCAAGCATATTTGCCCACTATTTGTTGACAATGAGTATTAAATGCTTGACAAATCTCCCTTTAAGATACAGTTTGAACAGTACAAAATGTGTGATTAATTTGGGATAATTTGACCTTGCCTAGCTTGAATATCAAATTCTTAGGCTGATGATTTGAAATTACTGAGTCTAAACTATGCAAAACACAAACCCAGTATTGAAGCCTTTTGGCTTTTAAAAACCTGAAAAATGTATAAATGACTGACTGGCACTGAAAACTTGAGACTTGACTTGGACCTTTCCCCAAAAGACTGAAGAAGTGGCTCTGGCTCTGAGTAGATTTAGGAAGGAAATTAAAAACTCTGCAATATAATGAAGTTTGATTCCTCTCCAAACACAATAGAATTTTAATGAGTCTGCTCTCAGAACAAACAAAACAGGCAAAGAGCTGGCTCGCAGGTCTGAGTCGTACAATAACTTTTCTTTAATTAGCGTTATCAGAAAGCAAAGTTGGGCTGATTACTCTGATCCCTGCTCTCTCTCAACCATCTGATGAATTTGTTATTTCTCGCCTCCCACTCAGAATGACAGCTGAATTATCACTTTGCTCACTGAGAGACAGCTCATTCAGACGCGTCAAAATAACCATGCTAGCCACAGCCGGCCTCATCTGATTTCACACTATACTTGCTGCTCCTGCTTAGTATGGCAAGTAGCAATTTCATTACAGATCTCTCTCTCTCTCTCCCTGTCTCCCTCTCTTTCCTCTCACTGATGTCCTTAACCAATGACACCCTAATTCATTCACTGCCCTATTTCCGTGGGCCTGGGGTTTCGTCGCTGATGCATTTAGGGTGAAGAGCCTCTCCTCCAGGGCCCGGCCGTCGCTCACACACCTGGGAGTCTGCCCCACTATTACGCATGCTATTTGCACAAATTGCTCCATTTGTGTTTGAATATGAAATGCGTTTTCTCGAATATGACTGGAGACCGCATCTATCCCCTAAGAGAGCGGTTGAGATGTGGGGGATATTTTATTCGTCAGTGTGATTGCCTCTTCATCTCCTCTCTGCCATTAGCTGTAAGTGAAGTTTGAGGATGTGTGAGATTGTATGGATCCTGGATTGTTATTGTTCGACGGATCTCAATTGGTCCTTTGTAAGTGGAAGGAAAAAAAAAAGACATCCCTAAATACCATGAAAGAGCATACTGAGCACTCAGTTTAATGACATGACTGAAATATCAGAGCTGCTGCAAGACTGGCAAATCAGTGGCCTTTAGATTTTATTGTTTTTAATCTATAGCGTTCAGACAGTGGCTCTTAATCTGGTTACTTACATACAATATATGAACAAATGAGCCGTGTAATTGTAGCATAGTTATTTTGAGGTAACGAGGTCAGCTGATGATAAATATTGATGGTACTGTACCTATTTGTATAAGCTTTTATATGCTACAATAAATACTGGTAAGTAAAAGGGGAGATGCGATTCTCCAAACCCACGATTCACTTTGAGTTTCGATTCTACGGTCAAAATTCAATTCAATTTTCGATTTAAACCTGCCATTGTTAGACTGTTGTTAGACTCAACACATGATTGGTTTTACGCCCTGACAATTGTCATTTACACATTTAACAAAAAGAAGATCCACTTCATGGGAGGAGGGTATATTACAGCCACTCCTGAATGCACCATGACGTCCCTGTCGGCGCCTACATCCTTTACACTACTGAACCCTGCTTTACCGTACAAGTAAGTGAGTAAAGTACACTTTATCGCAAAGTGCAGCAGCAGGCTACCAGTAAGATCCACTGTGTCATCTTTAGCTGCAGACTACAATTTCAAGTAAAATATAATGATCTTTTCTTGTTGCGACATAACAAAGCTTGGTTGTCCATATTAATGAATATGTAGCTGTTTCTGATGTAACACTTATAGTAAATAGAACGCAGTTCATTGCACTGAACATCAGTTTGATAATATATGTTTGGATATATTTGACCATACAATATGTATTTATCTCACAGAATTAGCCTTATTAATATCATGACATGGCCCTCAAACAATTCATTTAGCCCTAAAAAACCCCCATAAAATCCTGATTTACCTTGTTGTTAGCAACACACAGATCCACCCTGGAATATCCCAGCCTTTGCTCTAAACATTCACTTGTAAAGTACATTTGTTAATGTGTGGATGGTGCACAAAGGTGCTCATGGCTGTTGATTTTAATGTTAGAACAAAGCCTTCCCTCAGGAGACTTCTTTTACAGCCACATTTTAAATGCAGCGATTAAGAGGAGGAGATATATGATAGAGGTTCAGCAGCACAGGGGAGGTGGTAGTCATGTAGAAGTGTGTTTAAGTGTGTATGTGAACTACATGTGCATTGATATATACAGTGCATGCATACTAACATTTCTGAGGTGTATGTAACCTGTGCAGGGTCATTCAATACTCTCCTCTCCCCTCAAAAACAAACTGATACGTCACTTTGTTAATCACAAGGCTGAGTGCTATATAGGGATGTCAGGGTGAGGACATTTTCTCACTGGTTAATAGACCAATAATGCATTACAGCAAGTCACAATTATGGCAGCTAAAAATAGATGTGATGCACAAAGAGAGCAAAAACTTCTCACACAAACTCCAGAGTTTAACCACAGCTGTCTGATCTGATGCTTGGAAAAGATCATGCAGAACTCAAATGTACAATATGACAGTCAAATCAGCAAATAGCTGGTGTTTGGCCACAAACGCAGTAAAGCCTCCACGCAATGACGGCAACGGCAGCAGCTACTGTAATACTACGATACTACACTTGAATCATTCAGATACAGGACTGATACGGGGAAATTTATAACAAAACTAGAAATCCCATGCCTCCACCAACCACTTTACATCCATGTCTGTGCAAAATGTAATCACTTCATTTTATCCTGTCCTGGCATTTGTGTAAAATTATCATAATTAGCACATAAATTTCCTGAGTTACAGCCAAAAAATGTCTTGTGAGGTCACAGTGACTTTGACCTTTGAACACTAAAGTCTTATCAGTCCAGAAGTGGACGTTTGTGCCAAACTTGAAGAATTACCTCCAGCTGTTCCTGAGATATCGAGCCATCGAGAATGGCCCGGATGAACGTACAGATGTGACGTAATGGCAACCTGAAAACATTATGCCTCCAGCCACAGCTATTTCCAGCACAGAAGCATACAAACGCAGTGTGATTCAAAGGTCAAACTACACAATTTAATACTACTTCAGCTGTGAATCCACTCCAGTGGGCAGTGTGGGCATTAAAATGAATGCCTAGTCTGACCTGAAGCCCCAAGAGTTTCCAGTCAAACTTCAAACAGCGTCGCTTCATCAGGGCTGAGAACATAAGCGACAGTTAATCATCTGCTTAATCATAATGTATTTGCTCATAACAGCACTTATCGGCAACGCAGGAGAAGACTTCTGACCTCTCCGGCCCGGTGGGGTGGTTTTAATTATGAGGGAAAACCTAATAATATGAGGTGATTTACCAATCTGACATCATAATTAATCCTGTGATGCTGACGAAGACCTATGACCTTTGACCTGTCTTCCATTCCATCAGAACCAATGACCTTATCACATTACCAATGCATGATTCCAGCCACCTTTCTGGACACCGGCGCAATCCTCAGCTTCACTATGAGAAAAAAAAGAGTTGCTGCTTATTATATTTGCTATTATTGGTGCTGCTGCACTGTCCCCCCCACCCCCACCCACTCTGCTACCCCCGGTAGCTGGCTGCCCGAGCCATTTTACATTTAAATTTGTTGAATAATAAATTATTCAGTGATTTAATTCCAAAGAAAGTGGCAAATATTTCTGAGAACAAGCAACCCACCTGCCTAGCCATGGGTGCCATTTCCTTACTGACTTCTTTTAAATTACATCCACAACAGGATTCTCATTAATCTTCATGCATTTCAAAAGGCTTCGGGGATCATAACAAATTGTAAAAATAGATTCATGTATATATGCTGCTGTGACAATGATCAGACAATCCTTGGAGTCCATGAGTTTATTTCTGGGGACTCTTCTCTGCGGGATATGGGTATACAGTACAGTTTGTTAAGATCACAATGTCTGTCGCAGCAGCTACGGTGCTTTTATGTGCCATCTTGTCGCTGACAAAAAAGGAGTGAATGTCTGCGAAGAGCTTCAGAGTGATCTCAAATTACATATTGAATTCTAAAAGCACACCCTCAAAAGGCAGAATCCTGGCAGAGCCTGCTCGCTCATGCTGCCAAAACCTGGACAATGGTAACTGCTTGTCATATTTTGGAAAATGATGTAGGAAACACAAATGCCATACTAAAATCTTTTTTTTTTTTTTTTTTTATTCAAAGCCCATTTGATTCATTTTCATCTCACTCTGTTCCGGCAGGTTGCACTGGTGTGATCGCTGTCTCGATTCCTTACTGACTCACTGCTTTTAATGTTGTCTCATTTATTTCATCTTAGCCCCAAGCTGCACTACGTCTGACAGAGCTCCCACTCTGTTCTAGAGATCATTTTCCAAGACTTACATATTCTGAGTTTCAGCCACTGAAGTTGCAATGTGCGTCCACAACATAAAATCCTATTAAAGTACTTTTATCCATAAATTTGAACGTCAATATGATCCTGAACACAGCTTAGCCCTCTCAATGTTGTATTTTGAGGAGCTCTGACAGGTGAAAATAGGAGAATGTTGGAATAATTTTCCAGGACACTTGACCCTTTCTCTCATTTTCCATCTGTTTTCCATCACTGTAAACTGATCAGCTGTTTTCCAGGTTTTCCAGGATGCATGGGAATCCTGCCTCAGTATCCTAAATGTCTTCCAAACTGGCAAATCATCCATTTCTAAACAATGATGCTAACTCTTATAAACTGCTGAAAAACACAATATGAAAATTAAACCTACGGATGGGTCTCACAGACGGGACGTAAAGGGCACTATAATACACCGATCATCCACAAAATTATAGTATGGATTAAAGGGTTTAAGCTGTGAACACAACAACCACAACATGGCATGACATGTGTCCACAACAACCGGTGTGTTGGACCGTTTCTAAGCAAAACAAATCGCAGGGTGCTTGGGGAATTTGCTGAGATGAACACAGGTAAACGACAGGTTAACAGGAGTGAAGAGCTGGACGTCTGCAGAAGTCCGATGTTTGCTTGACATCTGGGCTGAACACAGAATATGCTAAATAAAGTCCACAAAAATGGTGACATCTGTCAAGTCATTCGAGATGGAGTAGAGGAGAAGGGATTTGTGCCGAGTCGAAGTGAAAACGCTTTGACAGCAATATTTCAAAGTCTGCAGTTGCCTTTATAGACGTGGCAGCTCTCAAGATGAAAAAGATAAATTTGCTCCTTCAAACACGCCCCTCAGAAACTTAGTTTTTATATTGGTCTGCTTTAATTTGTGCACTGTGAAACTGAACCAGACTAAATAGAAAACAATTCAAAAGGATCAATTTCACTCTGATTTGGACCAGACGAACGGACTATGGCTTGTGAAATCGCCCTAAAATTATCACATTAGTTTCAGACTACTCAGATTGTGTGTTGGGGGCAGGGTCTGGAATTAGCATCTGCCACCCACCAAATGCACGTAAATTGTTGGCAGTGGCGGGTGAACTCGTCAGTCCAACCGGCACTTTGGTGGACAGGGAAATGAACACCACTTGTACGATTCTTGACGCGTGCCGTCGTCAGAAGTAAAAGGCTAATGTTGGGCTATAAATGAACTCAACTTCAAGAACCGTAAGTGCTAAACTGCTAACTCATTTACTCTGATACTAGATTTATGGGGCTGATGCCGATATTAGGGAGTAGAAAATCGATATAGCTGTGGCACCACTGCAGAGAGGATATTGGGGGGGAAATACTGTCTGAGGTATATGAATGTATTTAAGAGTGAATGTGTTTACTCAGTCAAAGAAATGTGACCTGACAGCGGCTTATTAATATTTCCACTTCCCTGGGGGTATGCAAATACACCTTGTCCTCTGCAAAGTGCTACGGAAGACCTTGCTGGTTGAGATCCAAATCACAATAACTTATCCTCAAACTCCAGCAGGCATATATGTCCTGTATATAAATGTGTATGTGGAGCTGTGTGTGCACCCTGGTGTGTTTACAGATATATGTGTGTGTGTGTGCGTTGGGAGATGATGGGGAAGAGGGCAGGAGCTGAGACAATGCGTCAGGAAAAGAAAGAGCTGAGCGCAGAGGCATATAATCTGAATTCAAAAGCAATCATTTTTGTTCTCAGCTCATAAAGCCGTCTTCTGTTGATGGGTAAGGCAGTAAAAATCATGGGGATGAAGGTAAAGAATGGATCTGAGAGGGTTTGCAGTGATGCTTGCACTCACACAGAATCAGCTGGTATCACTCAGGAGTTGACCCCCAGCGAGTTGTATGTGAAGCATAAGCCCAGTTACAGATAATTACAGTAATTCGACAAAATCACATGGTAAACAATCTGCTTCCTGTCTATTAAAGGAAAACCCCTTATTAAATCAGACAAATAAATATTAAATTTGACTGAGATTTAGGACAAGTTATTTGTAGTACATAAATGATTTGTTAATTAATTAACACAACATGAATCAGCTGGACAAAACAAGCCACTGAGGATGTCACCTTGAGCTGTGGGAAACTGAGACATTTTGAGACTTAAGGATTAATCAAGGTATCAAAAAATAATTGTTAATGAAAGTAGTGGCAGCTCTATCAAGTGGTGGTGGTACGGCTGGGACGTCAGCTCGACACCGCACGTTAGCTCAGTGGCTAACAACCAATTGTAAACAAGTTATTTAGTTGAGTTGAATGACTTCAGTTCTCTCTAGTAAGCAGTGGTCAGAGTTTGTGTCTGGGAAGTTTATTCTGAAGGGTGAAACGGAAGAAGTGAAGCAGTGATGAGCTGTTATTGACAAGGGTTGAGACTATGGATCCTCCGTGTTATTAATATACTATCTTTATACAGTTTAGGAGCAACGTATCAATCGGCTACACAAGCTGAAGCTAAAGCTGGCAGTAGGCTCTGTAGTCTGACTGTTTAGGTTAGTTTGTCATGTGTCTTAGTAGTAAACTCTTAGTAGTAGTAGTAGTAAACAAAGCAGCTCCTCGTCCTCTTCTATCTACCAGTCTACCATCAGCAGTGAATCACATCATAAGAGGGAGGAGGAAGGACTGATACTGACTGATGTCTGTATAAACTTCACTCAGGATAATAATTTAATTTAATTCCATTTTATATTGTTTCCAGTGAGATATGAATGAGTTTATATGGTGACTTTGCTGTTGTACACACTACTGTTGCTGATCTAGAGACATGTATCCTAGTTGTATTTTAAATGTTGTCTTCTAATCTGGTTCTGAGTTTAAAGACAACCAGGCACACTTCAGTGTTTTGTTTTCATCGCAAGTCATGTCATCATCGTAACATGGAACAGTGTTATTGCACTTCGTGACAGGGTAAGATTTTGTGGTACAAAATCAACCCGTGGAACCATGTGCCACATATATATATATATATATACATACATACATATATATATACATACATACATACATACATACATATATACATACATACACACACACATATATATATATATATGTATATATATATATATATATATATATATATATATATATATATATATATATATATATATATATATATATATATATATATATATATATATATATATATATATATATATATATATATATATATATATATATATATATATATGTATATATATGTATGTATGTATATATATACACATATACATATATATATATATATATATATATATATATATATATATATATATATATATATATATATATTTTATATTTTCATTATTTTTTATTATTTTTATTTATATTTTTTTTGAGGGGCATGCACATTAGCCATGTTTCCTGAGCCAAATAGGAACGTTATAATGTGGTGCTGTGGTATATTCTAAGCTTATTAAAGATCAAACGAAGCCTCTTATCCCTCTAAATAAATGTCTACCTTCGACCGGCAGGCTTTTCTCAACATAACGTCAGTCTATTTTCGCTGCATCTGCACTCCGGCATGAGTGTGTTTGTGGTTTTTTTTGTGCATCCAAGTAGGCCCACTGGTGCAGCTTGGCCCAGTCAGAGTAAAGTGTTATCCAGAGTGCCACTGTCAGTCCCTCTTAGTCCCTGGAGAGGCTGTGTGCCCTCCTTAAGCCCTTCAGCGCTATGTGCAGGCACGCTCAACACAGAGCTTACACTGCTGCTACACTTCCCTTTGTCTTTGACTTTCACACTTTTTCTGCCAAATATAAATATATATATATATATATATATATATATATATATATATATATATATATATATATATATATATATATATATATATATATATATATATATCACAGTGTGAAACTTTGGCTGCTTGTGAATTACATCGGAGATGAAATGAACCATCATTCTGGTCAAATTTAAGTTCACGACGATTTACGGCGCAAATCATAACGCCACTTGGAGGATATTCTAATTTTGCAACCACGTCTATAAAAAGGTGGGTTGATTTTAGCGAAGCCGGTTTCATTTTACTATTCTGATTAAGTCCTCAATGACTCAATGAACTTTTCGCTTTGTAATCTTTATTGCTCCACGGCTTAATGAAATCACATTTCACAGAGATTTACGATGTGACTGAGATCGTGAGTTACAACTATCGGTGGTGGAAATTTATTCTTTTTGCACCTCGTAATTAAGCAGGACGTCCCCAGGTGAGTAATCTACATGACAGTATCTCACATGAGCCGGCTTTGATTCCAGACATTGAGTGTATGAAGTGTGAAAGTTACCATTTAGACCTACAGCAGGCTCTAATATTTCTCTTTATATTCCAGCGTTGTTCTCTTAATTTACGTTGCTTCGCTAAGTGAGAAATCCATGACTGAGAATATGTAAATGTAGGTGGGGTTGTTTCTCACCTAGTGATTTAATGATTTCCTTCACAACCTTGAATACAGTTAGAGGTGACGGCCTCAAACTCTATCACTTCTCCAACGATACATCTGCTCTGCAATCTTGTTTAATCACCTCTGCCCTTACACTGTCTAAAAACCTTGACAGTATGTGCTGTATACAGCTCATGGTTTCAGCTCAGTCTGGGCGACAGAAACAAAAACCTGTCCTTGGGTGTATATATAAGTGCCTTTTGGATCAATAATGTATTCAATGACCACTGAAGCCAAAAGTTTGCCTGTTGCTTGAATAAATACTAACATAATGCTGCCTTCAAATGGTGAAGGTTGTGTTTACTGTGTTCATAAGGCGTGGCAGAGGCCACGGAAGTTCATTTTTCGCTCCATAATAACCGAATATATTGTAATGCTTAGTCATATAGTTTACCATCATAATTATATAATATGGGATATACAGCCTCATCTTTTTACCCTGTCATGCCTTTACATTGTCTGTATTAAAGTTAACCACTCGCTGTGACGTTCTAACAACTTCACCATTTGAACGCCAGCATATCATGTACACGACTTCCTACGTTGTAACCACAAGCTCACGAGTTCCACTTGACGGCAGCAACACATGGAAAAGATTTAATGAATTCTTTAAAAAGGTAAATAGACTATCAGGAGTGATGTTTACCATCTGGGTGAGTGCAAACTTTGCACAAAAAACAAACATTAACTTTTCTATAATGGCAATAAATTAGTAAAACTGATGCTAATGCATTAGCGGTATTTGTTTGTATAACCAGAAGGTCTCAGATGATCACACTGCTTCACATTACAGGGCTGGTTTACAGCTGGAATTGCAGCTGGACAGTCTCCTTCGAACCTGTTGGATCGGACCTACTTTTTGCAGTCTTGCGATCCGATTGGGTTTAATTTGTGGAGTTTTGTGTCCAGCAGTCCAGTAACATTTGCTGGCATGAAAGTGGACTGGACTCCACCACAGTATGTTTTTATCAACATCTTTTTCATTGTTTATTTGGCAACACAAAATACATTTTATGATTATAGCAGTGTCACAACAAAATCAGTCGTGAAATAACAAGGTAGCATTAATTACCATATTTTTCGCACTATAAAGCACACTTAAAATCCTTTACATTTTCTCAAAAACCAACAGGGTGCCTTATGTATCAATTCTGGTTGTGCTTACTGATCTCAAACTAATTTTATGTGGTACAGGGCGCTCAAAAATCTGTCAGAATGTTTTATTACAACTTTGGTAAGCTACGAAGCCGCACCGCTGGACTGTCGGGGCATTACGGCACTCACCGACACTTTCAAGACGAAAGTGAAGAAAACTAATTTGGAGCTTGCCGTCATTCCAGATGGATTAACTAAAGAACTCCGACCACTAGATATTGGTGTCAACAGGTCGATTAAAGTTAAATTGCGAGCTGCGTGGGAGCGTTGGATGACAGAAAAACATACATTCACCAAGACAGGGAGGCAACGCCGGGCGAGTTACTCCATTATCACGAGACGAGAGCGGCTTATGTATGAAAACAGACACGTTCATTGATAGTGCGCCTTATAGTGCGAAAAATATGGTAAATGTTGTCACTGGCTCTTCCAAATTGATGATGGGTACTCATCTGCTTGTCACTCTTATAATTAAATACAATTTGGTACTATTCATTCATATTTTGCGTGAAATTATATTCTCCAGTTAAATCTGGTTTATTCAATTTTGACTTAATTTTATCTTAAAATTCTGTTGTCTCTTATATCTTGTCTTAATGTATTTTTCTGTCTTATGTAAAGCATTTTGTATCTTTATGATTGAAAGATACCAACCAAATAAACTAGCCTGTGCCTACAACGGCCTTTCATATTCTGTTTAATGGCGACCGCCTGGCTGAAACACATGTAGCTCCTATCACTTCCATCAGCTCAATGCTGCTCAACACATCCCGTTTACATCAACAGCCTTCACACCACAGTTACCTGCAATAGACTGCTGAAGACGTTAGCTGTTCTGTTTAATTACTAACTGGCCAACAGCCATCCTTTCCCTCACAAGAGCATCCGTCAACATCACCAGCTGTCTTAATCACATCAGAGAGAAATTTCCTACAAGGATAAGCCATTAATTAATTGCTTAGAGCAAATTTAATATTCACAGCAAATTCACAAGTTTGTCTTTCCATATTTTCTGTTTACTTGGGATGTGGCGGGTAAATGTCTGCAGCGAGGCAGTGGGGAGAAACTTTCAGCAGCAGGGAAAAAACAAGTTAAGCAGCAACAAGCCGTGTTGGCACTGCATACTATAAGTGTAGTTTCTCTCGCCACTTTTTAATCCTATCCTAAATGACCATTTTCTGCTATGTACTGTCACTCCCTGCTCCCGCTCCCTCCTATTTTTGTTCTCTTTTATCATGTGTTAAAGCTAGAGTGAAGATACTGGTATCATATGAAAGTAGAAAACCTAATGGATTACGTACCAATTATGTCATACTAGCTTGCCGTGAAGCAGGCTAAATAACGCTCCAAACTAAACTAAAATTTTGTCCAGGAAAAACTAGCATGGCCATTTTCAAAGGGGACCCTTGACCTCTGACCTCTACATACGTGAATGAAAATGGGTTCTATGGTCACAGACATGCCCACTTTATGATAATCTCAAGCAGTTTGAGGCAAGTCATAGTCAAGTCAGCACACTGACACACCGACAGCTGTTGTTGCTTGTTGGGCTGCAGTTTGCCATGTTCTGATTTGAGCATATTTTTATGCTAAATGCAGCACTTGTGAGGGTTTCTGGACAATAGTTGTCATTGCTTTGTGTTGTTAATTCATATCCAGCATGAAATACATACATACATTTGAATAAAGCAAGCATATTTGCCCATTCCAATGTCAATAACAGTATTAAATAAAACATGTAATAAGAAAAAGGTGTAATTAATCACGATTAACTATGGACAATCGTGCAATTGATCGCAATTACATATTTTATCGACTGACAGCCCTAATTAAAAAACATAAACATTACTGATTCATGGGGCTGAAACAAGATTACTTCTTCGTTCCTATGTTTCCATCCTATCTACTCCTTTTGTCATTTTTGTAAAGTCTCTACCTTCTGCTTTTCTTTCTCCATGTCTCTCCAAATCTATTATTTAATCCTTCTCTCAGTGTCACCCTCTAACAGACACAGAGATGCCGCAACCATCTGTTGATTTCAGTTAGCATGATAAAGCTATAAATATTCGCATATTGTTTTGTGGTGACAGTGAAGCAGGCAGGTACAGTCTGCAAAAGTCAATATGGCAATAGGTCACACTGAAAGACAATTAAAACATCGGATTTGATTGAGTAATTAAACCAGGAGATGACTTTGAAGCTAACATATCTCCCGGCCCCCTCCGTCATTCCCGATTCCCCCACTCTCCTCGCCTTTTCCTCCTTCCAGCAGTCATTTGCTGCTTATTAGAGAGTCTCTCTGTCAACCTTGTCCCATCTAATTCTCACCCAATTACAATCTAAATGAACCACAGGACTGCTTAACTTGCTTTGCCTCTTCCCATTGTTTAATTTGTGACGGTAACAAACTCTGATTAGGCCTCCGCAAAGGTTCATAAATTAAGCACTCAAAGCCGAATTAATCACCATTCCACGGGAAGATAAATGGGCAATATTCAATTTTTCCATATGGATCTCACTGACAACAATAACAACACTGTGAAAAGAATACTCAGCGTCAATGACTGCATATTTTCCAGACGATGGCATTTTGACCAAGAACGGCTGTGCATCACCAGCCAGTAAAATGTCACTTACTGAGAATTTCTGTCTGAGCTAGCTGAAAACCTTCAGATGCAATGTTACTGCAAATGTTTGCAGTGAAGCAGTTTTCACTAGTAGCATCTGCGCTCCAGAGGTAAAACTGGGCCAATTTGATTAATGTCATCGTCTCAACGTGAGGAGCGTCGACACCACCATAAAAGGTTTGCCACAGAAGGAGAGGATGACTGAAAATAAGCGATAGACAAAATGGATGGAGAGGTGGAGCAAAAGATGCAAACATAATATAGGAAGAAGAAAAAAAGAAGAGGGTATAGTAAAAACCAGCCAGTGGCGGTGAGAAACACACAATCCCAAAGAGCTGCACGGATCATCGTCCAAGGAAAAGGGGAGCAAAACAAGAAAATGTAATGCAATTGCCTGATTTTGACAGTGGATCTAGTTTAGCATACAAACAGGCAGCGGATAATTAGTCTCAAGAGAGAAATCAGCATTCACTAAGTGGGAAAAAAGGCTCGCAATATTAAAGCGGCTGTCCTCAAACCACAGGGCAGACACATTACAGGTCTAACTGTTGGCTGGTGGAGATTTTCAGCCTTCCCTCATTTTACTACTGCATCACCTTTATCATATGGAGCGATATACTGTATATCTTCAAAAGCATCAACGGCGATGGAGGCGGCGGGTAGCGCTGGGATGATACACCTATCTCCTGATTCAATACTATGATTTAATCATAACCTTCTAGGGACTTTTACTTTGGAAAATCTCAAAATTAATACAGATAATACAATACAAAAATACTTGATTTTGAGTCTGCCTGAAGTTAGACATGTCCTCAAGTCAAATATAACAATTTCAGGAATTATTTATTACATTTTTTGCAGCAACCGAAAAATCGAGAAAAAAAGACATTTTCCTCACAAATTAGTGGTATTTTCTTAATTGATTAATATGTATTCTGTGTATAGAGTCCAGTTTTTTATTTTTTATTTATTTTATCAGTTTGATAACACTTTTTTTTGAAAAACAGATTGTAGTCCATGTGTACTTCCACTAACTTCAACAAGTCTATCGCTAGCACTCCTCAATGGCTCTATTCTTTTTATACATCTATGGTCAGCTCTAGAAATGCTAATTTTGAAAAATCTTCTCAACCGATAATCGACCATCATTAACCAATTATTAACCGTTAACCGACAGATTTGTGCCTTGCATGCAGCCATGTGCCAGCTGCAGTATATGAGCACAATAGACAACTGAGTCAAAAGTTCACCATCAGGAGAGTTACTGTAGCAGCCACAGTCTCTCTGTCACAGTTCACTGTCTCTAGTTCACAGTCCGGGAGCGTTAGCAGCCACAGTGCTGCGTTCACTGTCTTTAGTTCACCGTCTGGGAGCGTTAGCAGCCACAGTGCTGCGTTCACTGTCTCTAGTTCACCGTCTGGGAGCGTTAGCAGCCACAGTGCTGCGTTCACTGTCTCTAGTTCACCGCCTGGGAGTGTTAGCAGCCACAGTGCTACGTTCACTGTCTCTAGTTCACCGTCTGGGAGCGTTAGCAGCCATGATGTTGTGTGTTGTGTCACAGACATGCAGCCACTTTCCCAGTAAATGTCACCACTGTACATTTAGTTTAGTTTAGCAGGTTGTCAGCTGTGTCTGCCCAAATTAATGACAGCAACAAACTGTGTGTGTGTTACGTGAGCAGCTGCTAGCGTTGCCGGTGGCTTCGTGCTGCTGTAGCGTAACTTCAGTGAGTTTCTGACAGATTGTGTGTGTGGTGGTGGTTTTCTCAGCTTTTTAATTATTTATTAATATTTCTTTTAACAGTTTTAACCAAGTAAATTAGTTAAAATGCTTAATGTTGGCTAAACGGTTAATTATTAACATCCATGGTCAGCTCCACTGGGGCCATTTGAATTCATTTACTACGACTGTCAGTATATGGCTGCTCTACAGTTGTAGCATTGTCTGATTTTACTACATAGATTTGAGTAGCTGGCTTTATGGTACGTTACCGCCATACGATAAAATTTGCTGTCCATGACAGACTTAGCATGCAGCTTTTCCCATGATGCCTAGCTGTTTTTCCTGGGAAATGTGTGAAATTCAAAGTGTTCAGGATTTTGAGTATGGGGGTGTAGAGCGTATCCTCACAGAGCCTCAGTTTTCTGCTTTCTCATTCTAATAATACATCTATGGTTTCGGCTCACTACGGCTGTGTTAGGGGGCGGCAGTAGCTCAGTCCGTAAGGACTTGGGTTAGGACGCGGAGGTCACCGGTTCAAGTCCCCCATGGACCAAGACCAACTGGTTGCTGGAGAGGTGCCAGTTTACCTCTTGGGCACTGCCGAGGTGCCCCTGAGCAAGGCACCAAACCCCCAACTGCTCTGGGCGCTTGTCAGGAGCAGCCCCCTCACTCTGACATCTCTCCATTGACATGTATATGTACTGTGTGAACAACAGAGTGTAAAACTGAATTTCCCCACTGTGGGACTAATAAAGGAATATCTTGCTTTCTTTCTTTCTTTCTTTTGGTTATTGAAACAAATATGTGACGTCACGTTACACAGACTACAACAATAAAAGCTTTGCTTAACCTTCTAACTCTGCATAGAGTCAAAAAGAGAAAATATATCAATTCTGGCATTTAAAAAATTAATTTAAAATTTGTAAAAAAAAAAAAAAAAAATAAATACAAAAATCATGATACATAAAGGAATCAACTTTCTTCCCCCAAAACAGTGGAGGAGTGTGGCTACACTGGGAGCAACTAAGAGCATCAGCACTTAGTAAAACCCCTCTATGAAAACATGAAATATAAAAATAGACACCAGTGAAACCATAGGCTGATCACCTCACCATGAGAAGATTGCAATATACATAAAGCAATCACCTTCTCTAGCACAGTCCGAAGACAACATCATGACATGTTAACAGATAACCGCTGGCTGATAAAACCTGCTTGGGTTATGTGACAGGAGGGAGCTCAGACTGAAGCCATTAATGCCAGGCATTAGTGAGATATAGCACTGCATTTTGCAGATTCTCCGGTTATGAATAATGTTCTTGTCAATTACAGTATGTGAGCAGTAATGCAGAGCCTTTCACTAAGCCATACACCTTATCTTGGTATGCTGATGCTGTCATCCAGACAAAATCAGGAACACACAAATATGTTCACACACGACATGTGGCGAATAAATGATACCACAGACAGGCACGACAAAAACCGCTCATGCAAAGTGTGACGACCCCTCCTGTGTTATCTCCTCCCGTAGCAGGCTGGTGGTGAGCCTACAGAACCACAGCTCATTCACCGACACACAAACAGCATAAATTACAACCTATAAAAATCTGTTTACATGAAGAATAGTCACAGAATAATCCTTTTTTTTGTACCGAGCAAAGTAGCATAAATGGGGTTGTTTTCATATAATGTACACTGATCTTCACAGTAAAAAGGAATTGCGCTCTTATCTGATCAGGTGTCTGGGCTCTAATTCGGCCATGGTAGGTTTCAGTATATATCAATCGTAACTTCTAAACCTGGGCGGTTAGCACTCTTGCCTCACAGCAAGAGGGTCGCAGGTTCGAATCCGGCTTGGGGCTCTTCTGTGTGGAGTTTGCATGTTCTCCCTGTGTAAGCGTGGGTTCTCTCCGGGTACTCCGGCGTCCTCCCACAGTCCAAAGACATGCTGTTTAGGTTAATTGATGACTCTAAATTGCCCCGTAGGTGTGAATATGAGCGTGAATGGTTGTCTGTCTATATGTTGTCTGTCTCTATGTGCCCTGCGATGAACTGGCGACCTGTCCAGGGTGAACCCCGCCTTCGCCCAATGCCAGCTGGGATCAGCTCCAGCCCCCCCACAACCCCTAACGGGAAAAGCGGTTGATGATGGATGGATGGATGGATCTTCTAAACCTGACAGAAGCTACCGTATATTCCTTATATTACAGCTTATAATATCAGATCATTCAATTAATCTGAATTCATTCGTTGAGACTTGTGCATTCTTACTGATCTCTGTGTCACTGTAAGGCAAAAAAAGTACCAGTTGCGGATTAATTTCAACATGTTTACCATACAGATCATTAACAGTAAACACACTGCTGATGTAAAAAACAACTGTCAGCTATAATCAGGTCCCATTATCACCTTGTCCATTGCAGCTGTTTCACTCTGAGACCCGACTCACATCAGCGAGCACAAAGTGACGTGCCCTAACCATAGACTGTATAAAAATATGGAGGCCCACAGGCTTCTGAAGAGCCGTTGTGAAGCTCAAAGTGGGTGCCTCCATCCGTCGCCATCTTGGCAGTGACGACACAGCCTAACTCCTGGCTAATCCAATAAAGGGCAAAGAGGTGGATCGACGGCGTCATGCAGGCCCAGCGCAGACACCTAGCTGCTAGTGATCTGGTAGGACGCCCACCTGTCACTCAAGGGAGCCACATCCTTTATTATGCCTAACTTGAAGCCTTAATATCATTTAAGCGAGTGAGTTATGTAAAATTAACCCCCTACAGTTCTCATGAATGGGGAAATTAGCTATAGAGACCAAAACCAGGCTGTAAACATGCTTATGTCTGCCGTAAAGTTGGGCATTTTAACATGGCCGTCGATGGGGACTGACTCGCTCTTGGAGCCAGCCAGTTTGCAGCAGTCCCACCCACATCAGTGCTGGTGTCCATTTCTTTTCTACATGCACATACAGTATGTCAGCATCAACATCTATGAGGAAGAGGGGCAGAGTACAATGAAAATGCCTGTCATAGAAGCATCTCTTATTGCAGGATGTGTGTTACTGCAGCTCAATTATACTATAAGGGGCAGGTGAGGAAAGCTCCTATACCTGGAAAAGCAATTATCACTTTGAAAGCTACATTTCTGCATATAATATGATGCTAAAAAGGAATCAACTACCAAACATCCAGAGGTAAAAATAAAAAAATAAAAAACATGCCGCTCTAGATGCTGAATACTAAACATGAACAAAAGAAATCCTCTGGGGTCACATTTAGGTCGAATAGAAACTGTGCACTGCAGGCAGAGAAACAGTGCTTCACTGTGGAGATGAAGACAACACATCATAATGGGCCTAATGCTTACAGAGGAAGTCACTTGTCAAATAGGAAGCAGTCAGCCCTGGAAATATTGCTGTTACAGTAACTTGCACACAAACCGCTCAATCTCACTGTCACGCACTACAATATAGCAAAACACACAAAACAGCAGGCAAAGAAAAACGTATATACTGTATGTGAATGCTTCGGCCATACACGACATGGAGTTTAGAAGAAAAACTGGCTTCATCTTCATGACTGGTGACAATGCAACTACACCACACCTTTCACGACAACTCAGGCTGACATCAAACAATTGAAGTGCTGAACACCGAAGCATATACAACATCACTTCTGGTTACCAGATATGAAATGTAACAGCTGAGACCATTTTCTCTGCAATAACATGTACCAACCAAAGACTTCTGACACACAAAGTCCTTGATTGCATTGACAACGAGAGGTTGACCGATATGTTTTTTTTTATGGCTGATGCATAAATATAACAGCTTAATAATACCAGATGATACACACAATTTCTAGTTTTAGTGGTTAGCGCTGTCGCCTCACAGCAAGAGGGTCGCGGGTTCGATTCCAGCTTGCGGCTCTTCTGTGTGGAGTTTGCATGTTCTCCCCGTGCAAGCGTGGGTTCTCTCCGGGTACTCCGGCTTCCTCCCACCGTCCAAAGACATGCTGTTTAGGTTAATTGATGACTCTAAATTGCCCGTAGGTGTGGATGTGAGTGTGAATGGTTGTCTGTCTATATGTTGTCTGTCTCTATGTGCCCTGCGATGGACTGGCGACCTGTCCAGGGTGTACCCTGCCTTCGCCCTATGCCAGCTGGGATCGGCTCCAGCCCCCCCACGACCCCTAACGGGATAAGCGGTTGACGATGGATGGATGGATGGACTTATGGTCTGTCTCTCCAATCCGCATGCACTCCTAAAGGGAACCTCCATGTCTTGGTTTCCAGTGCCGAGGGGCACTTCTCAATCTTTGGGAGTGAGACCAGGTTGACAAAACACACCTCTGCTAAAATTTGATATCCTTCATGTCGTCGGCCTCGGCTCACCAGTAAATTGGGCACGGCCCATCAGATAATACGTCAGCTGCTCTGACGGACGTCGCTCAATGGAGGCAGACTGGCAGTTGAATAAAATCAAGTGGCTACAAGCTGCTTTTGTAGTTTGAAGAAGTCAAGAAAACAGTCAGTCGCCATGTTTTTGAGCTCAGATGCCTGGTATACCATAGACACCGACCTGTGGTGGTGCGTGCTGTGCACAACCATACACCAAATTAATACAGCATCATAGAGATCAGAGCACCTGTATATATGGCAGTCCTGAAAATCATACCACCGGGATTTCTAAACACCCTGGTATACCGTAATACCGCCCCAATCCTATTTAATACTGAACTTAATTCAGTTTTATAATCACTTGTAGGGGGCATTTACGTGCGCCTGGAACATGAATAAAAATTAAAAAAAAAAGACTGAAAAATACACAGCTACTGGCAGTGAACTGCAGCGGAGCAAAATATTTATCAGTGCATATATATGGTCTAAAATCAATAGTGTGGCAAAAATTCAAAGTTCTGAACTTCACCTCAGTGTAGTCCACTAGTTGACAGCACTTCTGCAAGTGAAAAGCACTAAACATGGAGGGCTGCTCACAGAAAACTACGATGTGAACTTCAAAATCCCTGAGCAGAAGTCATTACAAAAATGTCACTGCTTCATTGGTGGCTGCTACAACTTGGCAGACGAGTCGTATCAATGGTTTAGATGTTTTCATTTTTCTATTGGTACCGGTATCATGATTCTGGTCCTGGAAGCTGAAACTCACAAGGTGGAGCAGATTAGCCATTGATCGTTGAATTAGTGGTACAATCATAGAAATAAAATAGGAGTAGAAGAATCATTGAACTGTCAGTGACTGCAGAGCGATCAAGTACCCGGATCTACCAGCGATCGTCCACATCCATTGGGCCATTGATCAAGTGCACAAGTATTTCCTTTAAACCCACCTCCCAGCCCTCTATGGGGCTCATTCACATGAACGGAGGAAGGGAAATAACTTTGGATTCAGCTGTTGTGCATTTTACAACCTTTTAGAACCTAATGATTTAAATAACAACTATTCAAGCGTTCATACAGGAAAGTTGATTTACTTACAAAAAAAAAAATCCTCTGATTTACAGACATATCTTTACCCATGTAAGTCTTTTTGGGCCCAATGGCATCACATGACGACACAGAAGTTATAATTCCACCACTTGGCCGCAAAGAAAGTTTGGTTCACAGCCTGGGGGCTTGGTCACAGCTCGCCGAAAAGATAACGGACGTAGCTACCAGAGACAGCTGGCTAGCTAGCTCGCTAGATAGTTTGTCCGCAGGCAGAGGGACCGTTTAGACCCGGCGCTGCCACCGGCCTGCTGTTCGGCTCGTTTTCTGTAATCGGTACAGCACCACAGCAGGCGACACCAGCCCAAGAGCTAACCAGCCAGCTGTGCGCTAGCCATCTATCTCGCTTATTCCACCATGCTCCAACGCCAAACTGGTAACAAAAAACGAGCCAAACAAAGTTGTCACTCATCTGGCGATAGCGCTTTCCTGAGGTTTCCACCATTTTTTTTTTCTTTTTTTCCCTGTTAAAAGTTAGTTTTTTCGGTTGGGGAGTTTATCCTTATCCGGGTCACATTGAAAGGACAGAGGGTGTCATATCCTGTACAGACTGTAAAAACCCCTTCTGGAAAAATTAGGATTTGTGATTTTCAGTCAAATAAAACTGACTTGACTTTGTTACTGCACATTGTGTCCTCGGTGTGTCCCGGACTTGCCACAAGTCGGCTCAGTTTATGCGGAAGTCAGCCCACTACAACGATCGCAATGGTAATGGCACACATAAAAACGGCCGCCGCTCTGACCATCCTGCTACACTGATTTGAATGTGAATGTCCGTTCTACTCCTAATTGTGTTTCTATGGATATGATGTCTCAACAGGCAGACTTATGGTGGGGGTTGAGAGTCAAGAAGGTGACTGATCTTCTTTATACGGCATCAACTGTCTGAGTGTAAAACAGCCTGAGGCCCAAGCCAACCAAACATTACTTAATCATTTCTGACAGGGGACTGAAGATAGTTGACAGCTGAATAATTATTCACCTGAAAAATATATTTTTCAACTTATAGAAGTGTTGTCACTTGGGATGAGTGATTTCAGGTGCTTCTGCCAGTTGAGTTGGGGAAGATTGGTAGGACATGGTGGATTTGCTATGAATAAAAAATGCTCTTTTTTTTAAAACTATACTAGTATTTTCTCTCAGATGTTGTTGACTGCAGCTGAATAGAATGGCTGCCATTCCCACAACTCATTTGTAGATTATCTCTTGGCATCCGCTGACAATTGAAATGCTTTAATCTGACATGCTTTCAAACACTTCCTCTGAGGAGAGTAGAGCAATAAATGTGGTGCAGTAACAAGTAGGATTTTTCAGATTGTCACAGCTCTATCATTACCAGAGGTCTCCTCCATAACAGGCTGCATGGTCCGTTTTATGAGAGCCATTTAGATTTGAATTACTTCCCAGCAGCATTTCGCGGCCATCAGAAAACCAAAGTGTATGCCAGAGAAACAGCAGAAGAAGAAGAAAAAAAAAATAAAGATTTTGTCATGGAGCACAACATGGCATATTTTGAAAAATGCTGTTTGGTTTGAACACAGTAAGTGTACTCACATTGATCGATGTTCCCGTCTGCTTTCCCCTTCTCCTGCAAACAGAGAGCACACACAAAAGTGGTTATTACAGGCTTGGAGGAGTGAGGGGGGAAAAAAAAACAGCCTTTTCTGCAGCTTTTCGCGCACCATTCGTTACTGCGCCTTTTCCCCTTTCCTTGGTTCAGAGAAAGACGACGACAGAAAACAAAGGTGAACAGATGGAAAGAGAATGAAAAAGAAAAGAACAGAGAGACAGAGAGGGAGCGAGAGAGAAAACACAGTGGATGACAGCAGAGAAAAGAGAGGACCTTTACAAAGGCGGATCCCAAAGTCAATTCAATCACCCTAATTGGAAATACACTTCCCAACAGGTTGCACAATGGCAGTTGTCACTATATTTTGCTGGCATGTTAATCAGGATGCCAAACAATTGATACCACAAGGATAAACTCTGATTTATTCTTCACTTCTAACAGTGAGTTAGATATTATTGACATGCAGCTTCAGATTTATCTAAATAAATGTCTTTCCAAATACTCTGAAAAATCATGTAACGCTGTATATAATATATGGTACAGTCAGACTTTTGCATACAGTATTCACTAAAAATAATAATAGGGATGCACAATATGTTGATGAACAATGCATTATTGGCTGATAAGTAAAGATTAAGAAATTGATTGATTAATTAATGGAATTTCAGCTGATAATTACATCTGATAATGTAAAACATGGCTGCTGCAGACTAAGGACGCCACTTAAAACCTGGTTTTGAATGGTGATTTTTGCCTCTGCCTTTTTCTCCTCTGCTCTGTGTTGGTTCAGTCACTCGGTAACTTGCCACAGCAGAGAGAATCATAATGACTTTAGACTATTAGGGCGGTCCATGGTTAATCACAGGTATTGTTGTAAGATGTTATCTGTTCAAAATGTACCTTAAAGAGAGAATTGTCAAGTATTTAATACTCTAATCAACATGGGAGTGACAACTATGTTTGCTTTATGGAAATATATGTAAGTATTTGTTATTGGATATCAATTTATGACACAAAACAATGACAAATATTGCCCAGAAATCCTCACAGGTACTGCACTTAGCATAAAACATGTATGCGCAAATCATAACTTGGCAAACTGCAGCCCAACAGGTAACAGCAGCTCAGTGTGTCAGTGTGCTGACTTGACTATGACTTGCCCCAAAACTGCGTGTGATTATCATAGTGGGCATGTCTGTAAAGGGGGGACTCGTAGCTACCCATAGAAACCATTTTCATTCACATATCTTGAGGTCAGAGGTCAGGGGACCCCTTTGAAAGTGGACATGCCAGTTTTTCCTCATCAAAATTTACGGTAAGTTTGGAGCATTACCTTCCTGAACAACATATGTAAGAATCATGAACATGTTTGCCACAGAGCTTATTTTTTGCAATAATCCATAATCTAATATAAAAATACTGCTGAACTTTTGTCAAGGGAACCAGGGAGATACTAACTTCCTGGTTGATCTACGAAAATACGTCATCCCTGGAGCGCTCTATAGTAGTCAGATGATGCTACACTATGATTGGCCAGTCTGTGTTCGAGGGGCGGGACTTAGCAAAGGGTCAATTGTAAACATTTTGGTGTGAACTGTGTGCTTGTTAGCTACTGATCACTTGTGCTTGTTACAGTAGTGTGAACGCCGCTCTGCATACAGGAAGTACATCTGAACCTGAGATGCAATTTAACATCAGCTGGTAAAACAAAGGATCAACATGCCGTTTAAAAATAGAACAGAAGCAGGTCTTCGAATGCAACGCACGCTTCTGAAGCAGCCAATATGTGGCTGCAATTGAAGTGTTGTGACATTTTGCATTTCTTGTCCCTCAGTGTGGATGTCACCGGTAATGAGGCTCAGTGATAAAAGATGTGTGAGCCTGTGAGGCCCTCATGGCGTCCCAGGAGACTCAGAGCCTCACGAAAAACACAGCAGTTTTAGTGCCTCCTGTCACTGCCTCCTCCTTTGTCTCTACATCTCTATCCCTCTCTCTTTCTGCCATCTGTCCATCTTAATTGCAGACGTGCTTCCTCATGATGGCAGGATAAAATTGAGTGTGCTCATCAGCACCGCCTTCCATCATCTGGAGTGCCGCTGTTTGATCAATTGATTAGAGAATCAAACCAAGCATAGAGGTGAAAGAAAGGCTATGTGCCTCTTTCTAAAAATACTGCCCTCTCTGTACCGTGACTCTCCCAGTTTCTTTTTCTCGCATTCCTTTATATGTTCATCTTTAGGGGATTCGGTGTAAAATAATAGTTTAGTAATAATCAAAGGCACCGTCACTTGACAAAGTAGATGCGTTCACATACAGTTCACACAGTGCTCAACAATGCAAGATGCTTACAGTGGGTGGAGAAATGTAAATACCTACATCAAATTTTCATTTGAACAAATAGGGCAAGCCCACTGGGTTTAACTTAGGGGGGATCTTTGTATCCTCCTTGTGATAGAGGCTGATTAGGTGGGTGTGTTTTTACATACAGCCTAACAGCCCATTGCAGATTATATGATAAATAGGGATGCTGAAAGATGCACAATAGTGAAGACAGGAGCTTCAATAGCTTCTAAACTCTGAGGTTGTTTTAATTTTACTTATGCTGCCTTTATTTCCCCTCTTCACTACATGTCTGAGGCATGGCACGTACTGTTATTTTCAGGACAGGCTGGGTGACTCAGACATGCCGTCAACTGGCGTAAAAAGGGATTTTAACGACGGCTGTCAAAGTTAACATGATAATACAATAAAAATTTTAAAAAAAGAAAGAAATAATGATTTCTTTAATGCATTAATGCTTAACTTATGGTTTTCAGGTTGTAGTGGGCTCAGCTAGAGTGAACATACTGGCATCATATGAAACTAGAAAACCTAAAGGACCCATTGACACCAACCATGTCATACTAACTTGTCATGAAGAAGGCTAATAGCGCTCCAAACCTGTGCTAAATTTTGGCGAGGAAAAACTGGCCTGGCCATATTCAAAGCGGTCCCTTGACCTCTGAGTTCAAGATAAGTGAATGTAAATGGTTTCTCTGGGTACTCCCGAGTCTCCCCTTTACAGACATGTTCACTTTATGATAATCACATGCAGTTTGGATCAAGTCATAGTCAAGTCAGCACACTGACACACTGACAGCTGTTGTTGTCTGTTGGGCTGCAGTTTGCCTTGTTATGATTTGAGCATATAATGTATGTTTTATGCTAAAAGCAGTACCTGTGAGGGTTTCTGGACAATATGTGCCATTTTCTTGTGCTGTAAATTGATTTCCAATGTGAAACATATTTTTAAATATTTGCATTAACGTACATTTTGTACAGATTAAAAATGTGTGATTAATTGCAATTAACTATGGACAATCAAAAGCTGTATATTTTAATCATCTGACAGCCCCAATTTTAACACAGTTTGCATCCAGAGGGTTAAATGGGATACAACTACCTCAACTTCCATTCCAGCACATTTTATTTTTCTATATCCTATTTATTAATATACATTCTCAGGCACATTGTACATTGCACACTGCAATTTTGCACAGGACATGCAGATGTCAGATATGTTGTTTACCGTACTTTTTTTCTGCATATAGTATTCCTACTGTTTTCTTAAAGTTTTTTGCTCTACATATCTTACATATCTCTACATATCTCATCACACACTGCTACCTACTCCTCTGTACTGCTGTGTTACCACAAATTTCTCCCAAGGGGATCACTAAAAAACTTATCTCATCTTCCAAGCAGCAAGTCATAATACACTGAAGGAAATATGTGCCAGCCATGTTTTGAACATTTGTTTGTAATTGGTTTAACTCACGGGTAGGTCTATATCAAGCAGCAGCCCTGTTTCTATGGTTACTTGTCATTATACCTTGTGTAATATTTAGTCCTGTTGCATGACTTTAACAGCTAGCCAATCAGAAAGTAATACATTTAGTGTCTGTGGCATACCTTGGCAACAGTTTGTAAAGCTAGATTTGCACCTACAGAACCAGTCCTGGTACTGTGAGCTGAATTAAAGAGCCACATGTCATTGTGGTGTAATGTCATTTGTCGGTGTCCTTTTCAAGGTTCCCTGTTTTATTGGGTTTTGTGGTAGCAACAGAGTTAAAGTGTACAAACTCATAAATACTGTTACAGCCTCTCAAAAAAAGATAGTACAAACAAATCTCTGAGTGTTACATGCGTCCATCTTGGATGCCATTGAAACACCCACACAAAACAAGAATTTGACATCGCTGCCACAGAGACTGACATTTTATGGGAATGCAATTTGAACAGCGAAGCAATTCAAACCAAGATGTGTATGTAACAAAGTGTGCTTGAATTGGCTTTTCCCCCCTCGCTCTCTCATATGTGCTGCTATGCAGGCCCTCTTCATCCAAGGACCCATATGTTCATATGTGCCCACTTATTCTCCCTTCAGCTCTCTCAACAACAAAACTCTCTGCTTGAATTAGCTGCCTGCATGCCAACTGTTACAGCTTCAATACTTTTGTTAAGCAGCAGCTTCTGTTATTGTCTGATACGTGGAGCATATTGATACTGTGACCTTTTAGAAGATACTGCCTGATTAGGATGAAGATGCAACCGGAGGAGCAGAAGGAAATGAAAGCTGAATCTATCAGTGTCTGTGTTTTCACAAGACTTCACCTTTCTGCATTTAATATTGATTACCTGATGTATGTTGCTAAGAAAGAACAGACGTGTCTTATCACACAGTAATTCATCAGTGCAACAACAACATACTCATTCAGATAAATGAACAGGAGCCAAAAATCACTGGCAACGTACACAAGTTGTAATACCTTCACAGGCATAACTTTGATGAACCCTAAAATTTAACTAAAACTGAACAATTTCCAGCTTTATTCTCTGCATCATTAGCTGGAGTGGTTTCATGTTTCCAGTGATGCTCACTGGCACGATCTGTCCTCTAAACATCTTCATTTATTCAAATTTGTCCCGAGCTTGCTGAGAAAAAAGTGATGAACAACAGCTTCACAAAGTTTTACAATTTGGATATGCTACCAGATACAGCATGTTAAATGATGTGCTAATCGCCTCCCTACAGAAGGCAAACAGGAGTAAGGGGAAACAATTTGTTACTGCCATGCAACCACCTTCACATACTGTATAACCTTCAAAACCAATAACAATAACTCATTTCTGAAAATGTCATGGAGAGGATTCAGTTATCATCATGTAACCAAACGTCGGGGGCGGATTATGAGCTCTGAAACCTTTTTCTATGCCTTAAAATAATTTTTGTCTGCACCTAAACTATCAGACAGATCAGAACAGACGCAAACAAGAGGGAGATATTCTTAGATGAGAATCAATGATGCGTACCATGATCCATACCAAGTCTAGACAACATCAGCATCCCAGTACAGACGTCAAGGGGGTTTGTGTTGTTAATTAATGTTGTTTGATTATAACATATTACCTTTATTCATCATCTGTACTTTCCCTCGCCGTGGCCCAATTTCACCCTCTTCTTTGTCAGGAAAACCCCCTTTAATGTCTCTCATTTCATATTTTCTGCTGTGTCTCTAAAAGATTAAATAAAATAGCTTTTCTTTTTATTGTTGTGCACTCTTTAGGGCTGTCAAAGTTAACACGATGTTGACGTAAAATCATCTTAATGCCACTAATTTCTTCATCGTATTAATGCAACTTGTGATTTTTAGCTTGCAGCAGGCGCATTTATAAAGCTAGACTGAAGATGCTGGCATCATATGAAACTATAAAACATAAGGAATTCATTGGTGCCAACCATGTCATGCTAGCTTTTTGAGGAGGCGGCTAAATAACGCTGCAAACTTGCGCTAAATTTTGGCAAGGAAAAACTGGCATGGCCATTTTCAAACAATCCCTTGACCTCTGACCTCCAGATATGTAAATGTAAATGGGTTCTTTGGGTAACAACCAGTCTCACCTTTACAGACATGCCCACTTTATGATAGTCACACGCAGTTTGGGGCAAGTCATAGTCAAGTCAGCACACTGACACTGTTGGGCTGCAGTTTGTCATGTTATGATTTGGGCATATTTTCTGATGCTAAACATAGTACCTGTGAGGGTTTCTGGACAATATCTTTGTCAATAGCATGATTGTCCATAGTTAATCAAGATTAATTGTAAATCTATCACACATTTTTCATGTATTTGATACTCATATCAACATGGGCGTGAGCAAATATGCCGCTTTATGCAAATACGTATGTATATATTTACGTACGTACGTATGTATATATCTATTATTGGAAATCAATTAACAACACAAAACTAGGTGATTAAACATTTTATTCCATTGACAGCCCTAGAAAATGCTTTTGGCTTCACTATCTGAAAACAACATCTTTTTGTCACATACTGAAGATGTATTTATGAACGGCCTAATACTATTAACCCTGGTTGTTGTCTCTTATTATCTTATTTTTCAAATCTGGATTTTACAACAGCTCAACATCATTTTGCATTACATCTCACAATTTATTGCTTCACCAACCACAAGTAAAAAACACATTTTTACTCTGTGTCCACCTTTTGGCCCTCTTGGCCCCAGTGACTGATAGTAGGTCCCTGAGTAAAGGAAAGCATGTACCAGAGGGTTGTGCTGAGCATAGGAAGTATCACCTTCACCTACCACTATAATTACAGTAGAAAGCAGTATTATTGCTTCATATAATGGGAACTATTGCACGTGTTCTGTGTGCCTGAAAGGTTTTCTTCAGCTTTAAATTCTCTGGAGACAACCTGGGAAATTGTGAAATAACCCTCTAGGACTGCAGCGAAATAAAAACTCAAGCTTTACAAGTCATAATCAGAATGTAAATGTAGCGTGGGGTAGCCCCACTACTGAAAATTAAAACCCAAGAGAAGAGCCTGCCCTCGTGGAGAGAAGGCTATTTTCATTCTTTTTGTTTTCATTGTTCCCGCATTTTTTTCTTGAATCATTCAGTGCACAACCCTATTACTCCTAAACCTTTCATCCAAAGAGCACTATTCCCTCTTTCTCTGTGATACTGCAAATCCACTCCACTCGTTTCCCTCTTCACATCCAAACTAAACCAGAATCAGCAAGATATAAAAAAAAAAAAAAAAACCTTCATCAGTTTTGGCTTCCAGTAATATCATATGACAAGAGACCAGATATAAGACTGCCTCATCATCAGCCACGGTACATCATCCAGCTACAGCTGCACCAAAGAACGTACACTGGTAAAAAATGAAAGTTATGCACTTCATCATGGCCAGCACCAGACCTGCACCTCCGCCATTTTGGACTGTAATTACATCAACCACCAAAATGACGCTAGTTAAACATCAGCCTAAAAAGCGCTGTACGAAATAAAAATAAAATTATTTCTATTCTATTGTCATAATTGCAGTGTCTCTACCGAAATGGCCTGTGTTGAACAATAAAAATATCATAAATATACAAACTATTATAACTTATTTATTTACCTTTATTTGCCCGGCTGCTTCTCGGAGGAGCACAAGAGGAACATCCAGCACACAGATTTGGACAGTAATCTCAAACTTTTTCATGTCAAGGATCTCCACATTATATCTCCAGTAGACCACAGACCATGGATGTATAAGAAGTTGTGCCCTGTGCTTTTGCCCTCCATGTTCATGTACAGTAAATAGCCTGCAACTACATTAAATTTGGTTTATGAATTACAGCCAGAACCGGATATATTATATGAGCATACAGAGAGGTGCAATCCCATGTGTCTGATGCACGTTCATTATGCAGAGGAAAAAAACTTTTGGCTATTAGTGAATTTTACAACTTGTAGGATACAATGATTTAAATGAGGGCTAATTAAGTTCGTAGTGGGAAGTTGATTTACCTCAAAAAATATCCTTTGATTTTCTTTGTACATTCATGTCTGTGAGCTCATTGGTATTTACAGTCCAAAATGGCAGCAGCGCTACTGCAGCGCCATCTAGTGGCTACTGTCAAGAAAGCACCAGAGTTTCGCCAGTTTGCTTCTATACGCTTTGCCCGCACCATCACAGCCTGGTGTTAAGACAGTGTAGCATTAAGGTGTGTATGCCATAAAATAGTATACTGATACATGGATGAATATGATGATAAATACAGACAGACAGATCAAAACACAAACAAAGCTACTTTTGTTAATAAAATTGGGTTATGTTGCTATTATTATCTTGCCCTTTAACCATTATTATTGTGTTATTGTTCAACATTTTGGCCTTGTTGTGCAGACAAGATTTGTGTAGTCTGACTGAAGATTATTTAAAACTATGGCATCTTTCCATCACCAACAGGTAACAGACCTTTTTCACAGAAGACATTTTGACTTAACCAAGGAAAACCGCATATGTAAATAATAATAATAATAATAATAATAATAATAATAATAATAATAATAATAATAATAAAACACCAGGGCTCTACAACGCAAACCCTTCACTGCTGCTAAAAAGAGTGTGAATATGAAAATGTATGTGGCCGTACCACTGTGAATGACTCTGGCTTCTGATACCTGGTTAAAATGACAAACGTCACCGGGAGCAGCTGTCGGTAATCAGAGTTAATTCTGCGAGTAACTTAATGACAGACCAAAATTAAAATTGGCTGCTGTTGGATGTGTGTGTGTGCTCCCTGCAGCCGGTGTGTGAGGTCAAGGTTACCAGCGTAGTAGTTCTGAATCACGTCCTCTAGGATTTGAATAAAGCAGCTTTTGAAAAATAAGGCATGCCAAAGTTAGTTGGCCACTGTTATTCCAATGTGCTAAATGCATTTAATCAACATATCTGTCCTCTGCTACTATGAACATTTATTTCACTGTGTATACTGAGCATCCCTATCATATTTCATGTTCAGGTTACAGCTTTGTGAACATTAATTAGGCTGCCACCAACAACTGTTCCTCTGAGAAAACGGTTTTCAGCTAAATGTTATGAGTTATAATTTACTTTAATTTCTCTGAAAGTTGACCACTACAACTAAATTAATTCAATAAGGATTTGAAAGGATGGGATTCAGATTTCATAGGCGGATTCAATAACCCCAAGTGAAGGAGTTCAAGTACCTCGCGATCTTGTTCGTGAGCGAGGGGCCAATGGAAGATGAGATTGGCCATTGAATCAGAGCAGCGGGGGCAGTATTGCGTTTGCTTTACTGCACTGCACTGTTGTGACAAAAGAGAGCTGAGCCAGAAGGCAAATCTCTCGATCTGCCAGTCAGTCTTCGCTCCTACTCCCAGCTATGGTCATGAGGACTGGTTTTCTCAGGAGGGTGGCTGGCGTCACCCTTAGAGATAGGGTGAGAAGCTCAGCCATCCGTGAGGGACTCGGAGTAGAGCTGCTGCTCCTTTGCACTGAAAGGAGCCAGTTAAGGTGGTTCAGGCATCTGGTAAAGATGTCCCGTGGGCTCCTCCCTAGGGAGGTGTTCCTGCCACAACCGGCTGGGAGGAGGCCCCGAGGAAGACACAGGACTGGGTGGAGAGATTGCATCTCCACACTGGTCTGGGAACGCCTCAGTATCCCCTAGTCAGTACTGGTTAATGTGGCCCGAGAGAGGGAAGTTTGGGGTCCCCTGCTGGAGCAGTTGCCCCCTCAACCTGACCCCGGATAAGCGGTTGACGATGAGGACTCAATAATGAAATCAGATTCAGTAATAGCTGGTTCACATTATCAGCTGGCAGTAGCTCGACACAGCAGTCATAGGGTGTTGACTCAGATCGGGAACGACAATGAGTGTTGTGGGAGACAATCGATTTGTCTTGTGTAGTCTGTCATCTGTTGTCCCAACAGAAAGTCTAGTATGTTGATATGTTTATACCTTCTACGACATGTTCCATCATGACCGTGATTTTGACCAATAGGAGCACAGAGCGATCTGCCTCTCAGGTGTGCAAACAACAGAAACACTGCAGCCTTTCTACCACAGCAGAGTGAAAAAAGATAGAAAAGCTGGCATAGCAGAGGCACTTCACCATCGCTATCGACAAACATATTGTATAGTTTGAACCAGGCATAAGCAACTGCGCAAACATCCTATATTTCATAATTCTTTAGTAATCTCATAAATCAGTGTATCCCTGCATCTTGTGCACTTTGTACACTGTTTAATGTTTAAAAAAAAAAGAGATGAATTAATGTTATTTTTCCAAACGAAATACTGTGCTTCTAAATTAGTCACGCCCTTGTTGTACCAAAGCTGACACCAGCACAGTGTGGATTCGTCAACACGTTGTAGGCATCCTTGTTGCTCTGTAAGTATCCAAGATGGCCCCCAGGAAGTTGACAAGAGGTCAAAATGAAAAGGCTTTCATCTGGACTTTTTTTTTTGCTTAATTTCTCACTCTTGTTTTTCCAGTCTGTTACACCCCTATAAGATTCTATTGTTCCTCTGTTTACATGTTTGCATTGTTTTGAGGAGGATTTTAGAAATAGAAAAAAAAAAGAAAGAAATCTGGCGCAACTTATTCATTCCCAAAGGCTTTGAGAATGCATCCTGCATAATCATGTGAATTCACGGATTCATACGATTCACCCCAGGGTCGACTTTAAATTCTGGCGCCAATTGACAGCTTTTTATGTTCCCATTCTGGACAGATAGACGGAGGGGGGGTGGCATGCCTGGGAATTTGTTTTTTGCATCAAGGGATTTCAGGGGATAGAACCACTAAGGCAAAATTACATTCCACAACCTGCTGCCAAGTTGGCAAAGCCCAAAGTGAGTCAGACATAGAACAGACCAGGGGGTGTACATGCTTCATTTCACAAAGAATTAGGAGGACCGCGGGGCTGTGTGGTATGTGCCTGTTTGCGCGTATGTCTTTTTGACAACCTGCTAGGGCTTTATATTTCTGTTACGCAGAGAACAAATGTTAAAGGCTCCATTCTTGCTGGCAAGGACCTGCTTGCTCAAAGGGCAAGTCTTTTTTTTTTTCCTTTTCTTTAGCTCGCGAATCTCGTGTGCCATCATGATAAATGCAACGAGGCGAGTTCATTCAGAAGACTGCCCGTGATTGTTTAAGCAATTATCTCAAACTGTTGTAAACACGTAAACAAACAAAAGCTGGGTTTAAACATGAAACACATACAAAACACAGTAGGAGATGTATAGCTACTTGCTTGGTGTTGTTTGTTGTAACCATTAAGAAAATACAACAGACCAAATTAAACAGAGCAGGTGTAAAATGTTAGATGCACAGTAAATATCTCTCTGTGTGCATTCATCCACCATTGTACTTCAGTTAAACTCAATATCCAAACTACACCCAACAATGTCTGTACAGAGTTGCATGTCCAAAAATGGCTGTACTCATGGTGCTTTCGAATGGAGTCGTGTTTAGCCTGTTTACGAGATGGTTAAGTCATGAAGAACACAGCTGAAAACCACTGCAATATTAATGCTAATGTCCGAGTCTAGAAGCCACAAAGGCTAACAATTTAGCAAGTTAGCAAGTGGGTAACAATGCAGGAAAAGCAAAGGTATAATGACAGAGGAGAAGGATGAGGTCGTTGAGAATATCAACATGTTCCTCAGACATATAATACAATTACTAAGAAAAACAATATGCAACTAAAATTACAATACATCAACTTATTATGCACTGAAAATGAACTTCTATGGGGCCCCACCATTTCACACAACGTCAACAAATACGTCACAAGTCTGAACTTTCAGAAACTTGGCGTTGTGTTTACCATGTTTATGAGTTGGGCCCATATGAACGCCCTCTCATGTCGTATTCACGAACCTATTTTCATATTTGTCATATACTGTTTTTCTTGGTAATTTTATATGTCTAAGGAAAATGTTGATATTCTCAATGACCTCATGTGTCTCCTCAGTCATTATGTCTCTGCATTTCCTGCATTATGTAATCAACTTACTAGCTTGCTAAACTGTTAGCCTCTGTGGCTTCTTCAGACAGCGACGCTAATATTGCCGTTGCTTAGCAGCAGTGTTCAGGACTTAACCACTTGAACGCAACACGTGTCATGTTCACAACTTTCCATCTTGTAAACAAGGTAAACACCACCCCATTTGAAGGCACCATGAGAACAACCATCTTTGCCCACCACAACTCTGCCACTTGAACGCAACGCATGTAGTGTTTGCAACATGGGAAATCGTGAACACAAGTTCACAAGTTGCAATTGAAGGCACCATAAGCCACATCGCCAGGGAGTACATTTTTTGAAGTGACAGGAGACAGTGGAGCTAAGTACAACCAAGTAATCTGTAAAGTAGTAACTAGTAACCTAGTAATCTTGTTACTCTGTGATGGTAGAAGTCAAATCAATCAACCTTATACTGACATTAATAGGAAGTCAAGTAAAAAATGCTGTTCAAAACAATGACTATTGGATGTCTGTGTTGCAAGCAGTATTTTATTATTTGCCTTTCAACTTGATTTCTGCATCAAGCTAGCTTGGGGTTTTCCTGTATTTATGTTTTGACATTTCAAACTTCAACAGCGGTGCAACTATGTAGACAATTTCATTAACGTTATGACAGTAATTTACAACGTACACCGGCGTCGTACTTTCTGACAGAAACGCTTAGCTTTAAATGAACCACTTACCCGCTATCCTGTCTTTCTGTAAGCTAGTTGTGAAGGCGTTTGTGGGTCGAGAAACGTCCACTGACGACAGCATTTTCATTGGCAGCACTCGCCGTACCGATTAAATCCAACTCAGATGTGTCTTAACGCGAATCAAAACAACGTTAGACGCGTCTGAAATAACGTTAATGATGCAAAAAATGAGTTAACCGAGAGATAGTGTTTGTCGCCTGTCTAAAACGTCTTGACGGATTGACAGACGAGTCGACCAATGATATGTAGTGTCAGTGGACTAGGCACACGCCCAGGAGCAAAACAAACCAATCAGCATCTTTCTAGCGATGTCTTTCAATTCGTTCAGCCAATCAGAACAGTGTATCTCTACTGTTACCTGCCACCCATGATTTGACAGCTAAAACGCAGAGTATAGAAGCAAATAGTATAGAAACAAAGACTATAGAAGCAAAGAGCATAGAAACGAGGTAAAACTCCGGCGCTTTTTTGACAATGGCCGCTAGATAGCGTTGTGGTAGCTGCTAGCAGCTGCTAATGAAGCACAAACACACACAATCGGTCACACTGTCGGACAATCGCTATCGTTGATGTGGGCAGACAGCATTGTTATGCCGGGAAGACAGCTGCTAAACTAAACTAAATGAGCAATAGAGACTTTTACTGGGAAAGTGGCTGCATGTCTGCAATACTACATGCAGCACCGTGGCTGCTAACGCTCCCGGATGGTGAACTGAGGACGGTGAACGCAGCACCCTCTGTTGTACTGCAGCTGGTGCACCGCTGCATGCAAGTCACTGATCTTGTCGGTTAATGGTTAATAATCGGTTAATGAGGGTCTTGTTGTTTGTGTGTTTTAAAATTAGCATCCTTAACCCATGGGCTATATGCTGTCAGCCTGTGCTGTGGTAGGTGTATAAACATCTCTGTTCACAAACAACCAGCTATCGGCCAGTAGCTAGCTGTGCTAGTAGCATGACATAAACAGATCTGTAGTTGCAGACTATTTACTAACAAGCAGGGGAAAAGCACAGTGCACTATACTTGCCAACCCTCTTGATTTTCATTGCCCTTTCTCAGTTGTTTTCAGTCCAAAATGGCAAAGGCGTAGCTATTCTGCTGGGTGCTAATGTCTCAATGGAACGAACAACTGACTTTCACTTCTTTGCAATGTACGTTCTTTGTATTTACAATGCTAAATATTTGAAATCTAGCAAATTTGGATAGTCACAAACATTTGAACTCATCATGAATCTAATGGTTTATCACTTTTAGAGTTGTTTGGCGCCATCTTTTGGACATTTTTGGCATTCACTTAAATCATATTTGAGCTTACATTTAAATATTCGGCACAGTCATTACAGAGCTGAGGGACAGATCCTGTTAATTTCAGCCTGATTGTCCATATCATGACTTTATGCATGTACTGTAGGCTAGTTACAAAATGAAGCGAAATTGGAAAAATATCTGTTTTTTTTCTGTTTACATATCAAAGTAACATTCAAAGTGCTTTACATGGACATGTATCAATCAGATTAACCTATTTAAAATTGATGTACCAATAACACAAAGCACAAGCTGACTTCTCCCATGCCAAAAGTGAAAGCATAGACAGCAGTGCACCGTTTTACAGAAGTTAAGCTGTGCTAAATTTGACAGTAGATGTGTTTTGTCAGACTATTTATATTCGCTTCATTTTTCTTGCAACCCTGATTTGATTTACGGTTGATATGATTGATTTATATCACTGTAAGTGTTCCCCTAGATTGATAGAGAGTGAAGGCGATGTCCTCGGCGGGAAGCAGTACAGTGTGTGTGAGTGTGTGTGTGTGTGTGAGAGAGAGTGAGTGAGTTGCAGAGGATATTTACCATGGAGTGTGGTTCCTGGGAGGAGGTGCGTGACATTGTGGCTGTATCAGTGCTGCCTCGCCTGCTGCTTTTGTGCCCTTCAGCCAACCAGCACCCTGAGGTTCCCAGCAGTGCGGCCACAGCCACAGCCCAAACACCAAGGCTGCCCATGAGTGTCTACCTGAGTGGAAAAGTGAAAACACAAAGTACATAATGTCCTTAGACTCACTTTGTTGTACCTGCTGCAGTGTCCAAAAATAAAACAAAGTTACACAGCTCTATAAGTCCTTTTCATATTCATAAGTGGAATGGAACAATTTACTCATTTATACCATATCTGAGAACAAAACTCAATCTTCTTTATGTTCTACTATCAATATAATTAAATGATCCTTGTCAAAGTTGTGTATTATTATATAACTTTAACAGAAAATCTCTCCTTATTCGTGATTTTAATCTAATCCTCCTTTTTTACTTGTGAATGTACATCACTGTGTTGTCTACAGAGAAGATAAAGACAGATGAGCCGAAATCACGTTCATTAAACTCATTATGCGTTTCAGAGCGTGTGTCATTGTAACCACTGTATTATACAGATTTTATTGCAAGAAATGTCTGCAGGATAGGAAGTCAAACAGAGGACAGCAAATTTCAGAGAGTTCAGAAAGCTGTAATTGTTTGCTATTTCCAGGAATGACATGACAAGAGAAGATATCTTGGCCTAAAGAAGGAAAACAGGTTAAAATATGACACAGTAACTCTGAGTTAATAGTGTCAACCTGATATTGTGTCATTTTCCAATCCTTCTACCAAATCCTGTGCTGTTGTAATTTTACCTGACATGATGTTCATGCATACACACAATGGACCAAATATGGTACACGCACATAAACTGATCATGCACACACACCTGAACACACAGTATAATACAACTATATGAACATCAAAGACCAGGCTGATGGGAATTTGTAAAGGGAATAATAATAATAATAGGAATAATTATCTGTATTACAAAGGACATAGGAAATCTTTTGATGTCAACAAAGAGACTGCTCTCTGAAGTCACAAATGGCGAAGTACGTGTAACCTCAGAGGATCCATTTCACTGCTGCGACACACTCACGTACACAGCTTCAGGAAAAAAATATACAAAGCACCACGACTGTACTCTTGTGTGCAATGCTGGAGAGAAAAAAATCCCCTGAAGCAGCTGCACCTATACATCTTCTTTTCAAATGAGGACTACTGCCTTTGGTAAATTATATTAAAAATGGCAACCAAGCATTGAAAAATTAAATGTTAAAATGTGTTTTAAATGGTACTGCTTTGGATAATCTAAGCTCAAGAGTGAGTGAACCACACCATTCATTTCAACTGGAAAAAGATCATTGAATCATGTTCATATCAATACAAATAAATAATAGGATGATCACATATGGCGGGATCAGATTCAAAGTAATATCAGTACTACACCAAAATCTGAGAGGCTGTAAAGCCTCTTCTACTATATTAAACTTGCAGTAGACAGACTGTTTTCGGGGCGAAAATAATATAATAATAATCCCATAATAATATTTCAGCATACTGTAATTTTGCACCTCCTCATGACTCTGTTTTCAGGCTATAAAAAGTGTAACCCATGATGGGAGACTCTGGCCAGTCACAGGTCATTTCAGAAAGACAGAGCATTCCTATTGGCTGTGCTCCGGCTGGTGGGCAGTGCTTTCTTCAACAGATCTCAACATGGCTGCCGAGTCACAACCTTTCTCATTTTACAGCTAAACAGTAATTACACAATGAGAGAAATAATCATTACAGTCACAGAATATTGATTCATATTTGATCAGCTAGTTTGACCGTTTGATCCGAGCATACGAGTGATTGACAAGCTGCTCAGAGACAGCAGGCTCCAGCTCAGCTCTGATTGGATGTTTTCCTCTGGTCTGTGAAATCTTGCAGATGCCATTAGAGACACTGGAGGGCACCAGACAGATGTATGGCTGATGCACTACTGTCAGGATGTAGTTACCGCTATTAAAATAACATTTTTTAATCAAATAATCAACTGAACACAAATGTGTGAAGCACAACACACCACCACAGATTCAAGGACATGGAGGGAGGTGGGGTGGAAAAATCGAACATGTTACACCTAAAATGAAGAGTAAGCAAACTAGTCCACAACACTCATGCTGGCAGATATGTGGGAATAGAGAGGAAAACCATACTCACATCTGTTGGCAATTTCATAAATTACTTACATGTACATTATAATTAAAGGTATTTTGGGATATGCTATGCCTAAGGAATGCAAAGTTATGTAGCTGGGGAAAATAAAGGATTATGTCACTGATAACGATATTTAACCAATATATTATTGATCATAAGTATGAAGACAATAACAAGAAACTGGTATAAGACTGAACCCTGTGCTATAGCACATTGGTTAGAAATTACTTATATATTATTTATGGAGATTTATACTATGAAAAAAAGACTTTCCAGCTTATAGTGAGAGAAAATGTTTTTGTTAGTAAATGGAAGAAATGGTTGATTTTTGACACAAACACTAACTGCTGTATACATTACAAGACAGTGGATTTGTGAATACTCAGCTTTCATTGTAACCATGGCTGTTTTTTCTTTACTGTGTTCTTCTTTTCTATATTTCTGATTGTAAAATGTTATAGTTAACATACACAGTACTTTTGGTTGTATGCCCAAACATAAACTCAATTAATATTAAAATAATAGAAAAATAAAATCAGGATGACCATACATTGAAATGCAATCCAATACACTTAAAAAATGCTCTGACACAGTGGCAACAACAACAAAATAATATTATCAGCTTTACAAAAGTAGTATGTATTGCAGGGTTTTTATACTTGGCTTGTATTGTACTGCACTGGTGTTTCTGTTATTGTGTCCACCCCCTGTAGGGTCTAACGTCCTCCATCAGACTTCTGGTGTGGTCTTATCAGCTGATGCAGGCTTTAATGGTTATTCTGTGTGACACGGCAGCTTGTTATGTGTGTGTAGTAATGTGTTTGGTGGTTTTACTGTGGTCTTATACTTTATTATGTGACTTAATTGTGTGTTTTACTGCAGAACCAGTCTGAAAACAAATTTCCCGTAGGGGCCCATAAAGTTTGCAATTGGACTGAAACAAGGGCACGAAAGCATGTGATGCATCTCAAACAGCGCAGGTGTTTACGGTGTTACATGTCTGCAGCAGCTCTTCACAAGATTACTGAATATTAAAATCACCTTGACCTGTAAATGCGCTGGTCCCGCCAGCTGAAAATGTGTTTTCTGCTTTACATATATCTATTTTTGCTTTTTAAATAAACACATCTTTTGAAGCATTTTCTCAAAAGTAATCTTACATTAATTTTCACAGTTTTTCATAAAAGGTAATTGTTAGTGACAAAATAATCTTGCTCTTGTTTAGACTTTTTCAGTTTTTCAATACTTCTTGCAGAAACAGTAAAAAGAAAAGTATTTTTTCATTTTAACCACCAGCAGCATTCAGATCCTTATAGCAACACCATAATGTAAAAACACTCAACTAAACTTAAATGACCAAAATGTTATAATTAACTTTGATGGACTTAAAACTAGAGATCGACCAATTAATCTGTCGGCCAATTAATCGGGCTGATTTTTTGACATTTTTTCATAATCTGCATCGGCCGATGTCTGAGCATGTTAAGCTGATTATCAAGCAGGTGCATAAATGCTGCTAAGTGTACTCAATCTTTATTTTTTCATCCAAAAGTTTATTTGACAGTTTTTTTTTTTTGATTACACATTTCATGTGTTCAATATTTAGATTATACATTATTTTGATTTAAAATGTATAAGTGCACTGCAGTGCAGACACAAATACAGATTGACAGACCATAGGTGTTCAATAAATGTTTACTGAAGCCAAAAAAGTTTGTGTATCATTTGTTACTATTAATCAATAATAATCAAGTGAGAAGTAGGCTCATTTTCTCAAAGACTTCTATACAATCAGACTTCTTCTTACAACCTGAGTCGCCCCCTGCTGGATATTAGAAAGAATGCAAAGTTAAGGCACTTCTGTACTGGCTTCACCTCTCAGACCCGGAGGCAGCCCACTGCTAACGATAGACAAAATCAGGTCCTGTCAGTGTAACTACTGGTGCCTTCAAACGGGGTCGTATTTACTGAGTTTACGAGTTGGACCCATATAAACGCCCCCCTCATGTCGTATTCCAAGTAGAAAGTTTCTGAGAGCTCCGAGTTCACGACTTGTGACGTGTTTGTCGGCGTTGTGAGAAATGGTGGAAGTTGATTTCTTGGTTCATAATAAGTTAATATTATACAGTATATTGTAATTTTAGATTTATTGTTTTTCCTGATAATTTTATGACATATCTGACCTCACCTTTCTCCTCTGTCATTATGTCCTGCATTATGTTACCCACTTGCTAGCTTGCTAAATTGTTAGCCTCTGTGGCTTCTCGACTCGGACAGTAACGTTAATATTGCCGTTGTTATTGCCACTTGAATGCCACGCATATCATGTACACAACTTCCCATCTCGTCAATATCTCGTCAGCATACCAGTCGACAAGGAAATAAGAGCTCAACATTGTGAAATTAAACCCCAAATTATATCTGCCAGTCACTGTCTTAATGTGCTGCTTGCGCCCCCCGGCACTGACCACACAGCTACTCACATTCATACATGAGCACACACGAACACACGCCAGCAGAGCCCCGGTGGTGTGAAATGAATGGTCCATTTTGAAATTCATCAGGAGGCTAAAAAGTCTATGAGGAAGCCATTATTTGACCAGAATATTAAGAAGCTTAAAGAAACAGACTCTTTAAAACCAGCGCACCCTTTGGCAGCTTTGCTCAGATCACACTTGTCCAGTGAGGGACTTGCATTATAAACTGACTCAATGTGCTGAAAGTTAAATACAATCTATTCACACCCCAGCTACCTTCTCTCCTTATCGCTCATTTTTCATGTTTCTTCAAAACTTTCAATTTTCTGGACATAAAAGTTTTGTCATGGGCCCGAGGAGTCTCGTAGCGCTGCCTGCAGCCGCCCTGTCGCCTTTTTCAGTCCCTCACTTTCTGGCATTTCAATGTCATTTTCTTCGTATTACGCTGCAGAGAAATTGGTTTGGAGGCTTTTTAAATTATTAACCGAACCAGCCAGTTATTAGTTGAATCACAAGTTTCTCATATGAGGTTTAAAAGGAAAAGTGAAAAATGAATAACAGGATGAAAACAAGACAGGAGGGAATGGGCTAGTCATCACATACAGCACTGTAGAGGAGTAATGCATCTTGTTTTGCTGTCTTGCACTGGAGTTGCATCTGGGAGTGATCACTTTATGGTCAGTATAGGGACGCACCAATCTGACTTATTCAGTCCTGATACCGATAGCGATACCTGGGCTTTGAGTATCATAATACCGTATGCCACACTGTGTAGAAGTGACTGGGATCATTCTGTTATGTGTAAGACAACATCACGCTTGACTTAAACTTTGATTCGCATGATTGTCCATAGTTCACCATCTTAATTAATCGCAAAAAAAAATCTATTTTTTTAATCTGCTCAAAATGTACCTTAAAGGGAGATTTGTCAAGTATTTAATACTCTTATCAACATGAGAATGGGCAAATATGCTGCTTTATACAAACGTGTGTATATATTTATTGTTCAAAATCAATTAACAACACAAAAAAATGGCAAATATTGTCCAGAAACCCTCACAGGTACTGTATTTAGCATAAAACATGTATGCTCAAATCGTAACATCACAAACTGCAGCCCAACAGACAACAACAGCTGTGTGTCAGTGTGATCATCATAAAGTGGGCATGTCTGTAAAGGGAAGACTGGTGGGTACCCAGAGAACCCATTTACATTCACATATCTTAAGGTCAGAGGTCGAGGGACCCCTTTGAAAACAGCCATGCCATTTTTTTCCTTGCCAAAATGTAGCGTAAGTTTGGAGCGTTATTTAACCTCCTTCTCGACACGCTAATATGACATGGTTGGTACCGATGGATTCATTAGGTTTTCTAGTTTCATATGATGCCAGTATCTTCACTCTTGCTTTAAAACTGCATCAACCTAGAAATCACAAGTTGCGTTAATGCGTTAAAGAAATTAGTGGCGTTAAAATAGTCTTCAGCTAACACGTTATCGCATTAACTTTGACAGCCCTAAAATAAATACATAGATATAAATTCACTGAATTTTTATGTATCATTTGAATTATAAATCATATACCAGAAACTTGGTAAAAAAATAAAATTAACAGGAACTACAATTCAAATAATAACCGTTTTGATACAGCAACAAATTGGTCAAAACCTAAATATGAATTCAAATTCCAGTTTATAATGGATATAGTATATAAGCATAGAATTTAATTTAATAGATCCCATTTTTACCGAAACACGAGTCAGTACTGACACAATATCCAATCGGGTATCGGTATTGGTGCATCCCTAAGTTAGTATGGACTTTCAGTGCACATATGGGCTGTGAGTAATGCGTTAAAATAGACTTGAGTACAATAATGAATAATATATGAAACCAGATTATGAGTTCTGTTGGTCCTTTGGGGCGCTGGCAGTCCAGGAACTGAAGCTTCCTCTCTTTTGCGTCTATAACACTGAAGGAATCAGTTAGTCAGCTAAATGCCTATAATGTGCAGCGCTCAGGTCCAGTAAAGCGCCATCTGCCAGCCATCACACTTCAAGATAAGGCGTTCAGGGGAAGGTGACATCTCATTGCCTTTGAGATGCGTCAGCTACATTCAGCCAGGAGCTGCTTCTTTCTAGGTCGAGGTAAAATATTCATTTTCACCCACTGCTTCCTTCTGATTGGCTGCAAAGATTTCTTAATGAATGCATGGATGGACTCATGGAAACAACACGCACACATACGAGAAGATCACTGCAAGGAGCAAAGTCTGGTTTTATGAAGGCAATATGGGATTGTTGAAGTCGTCACATGTCTAAGAACTGCATCATGGGAAGAGTTAGTTCATTATGATGAGTATCCTTTCAATACATAGTCATTTATTATGTGTATGCTAGTATTTCAATCTTGTTTTAAGCAGATAAATATAGTTTTGGGCCATCAGGACTCTGTTTTTACAGTTTTTCTCATCTATATTATTATTTATTACAATTATTAGTTTCTGTTATTTATTTATAATACATGTACGGTATACATCTGATTTTAGTATTCATTTTCTTTTTTATTATTTATTTATCAATTTATTTTTTGAAGAGTGTATTTCTTGTGTCTTTTGACATTATGTTTGTTAATATGTAAATATGGAAAAAAAGTTTTGCTGTCTTGGAAAATGATGCTTTGCATTAAAAACACTTCAGATTAAATCTGGTGTCAGTTAAAAATAAAAATACTCTATTTATTTCCCAACAGTCGCCTTGTATTATGTAGTTGACCAAAGAATATGCATTTTTAAAAAAAAGTTAAAAAAGTTTATTCCAGTATTATTAAGTAATTAATTTCTAATCAAACTCATACAATGACAGCTTCATCCCGCCTATCTTTGCCACAGTCAAAACATCTGCATCCAGCAGTTTTATCAATACAAAATACACCTAAACAATTGATATTAATTATTTCTGTTAAATAAAGTGTCAAAACGTGAGTTGGTGAAGTTGAATCTGCAGTTCCTTTGAAAAAATATATGATTATAAGCATGCAAAACGGACGTCAACACACCAGCTTGGTCTACATCAGAACCCATTTTGACCTTGAGCCGGGGGGAGCGAGTCAGTTTTTTGCTAGAAAATGAAAATTGCATGTTTATGTGACTATTTCCTCTAAACTAACAACGCAAAACCTGTTTCTTCCTCAGCATGAGGAACAAGAAAACATCTGGCTCTGCTGTGAAGAAAACACACACACGGTCAATAACGGCAGCTAATGGTGAAATGTGTCGGTAATATCATGTATGGATCCTACAGAGCGTGGTGTTCCCCGGCAGTGATGTTGACTAATGTTTCCTGTTTCTTTTCTAGCAAGTATTTTCAAGCATTTCACACAATTTTAAATGCTTTTTTGGGGTGTAGATCAAATCATCTATTGATTGAACTGATCCTGATCTATGACTCCCCTCAGCCAGCTGTTACATGAATGTAGGTGAGATCTGGCCTTACAGTCACGAGCTTTTCTAAACCCTCACCTCCACTATTACTATACAGTATACACGATATACCAATCTTTATAGTATGCTGTTTTGGTAGTTAGTCCACAAGCTATTTGTGTCTTTTACTATTTGGTACTACTAGGAAATGATAAAAGATGTCATCAATCTAACTGTGACTTTGGAAAGCCAACAGACTCAATAAACATGTGCTTAATGTTGTCAAGTAAACAAAAACTCTTGCATAGGTTCAAGCAATAAAATCACTATAGTTAGGTTTAAGGTTTAGGTTCATGATTATACAGTGAAAATGACACCAAACGTTACGGAAAAAACTGTAACATGACGCACGGGACACGAACAGCAGGATGAAAACCTTGTTGGTTGTTTAGTATGCATACCACAGACTTCATATTAATGTGTGACCACTTTAATTTGACGAATCATGACGTATTTTACTTAGTTTACATACTTAGTTCAAGGCGAATGATGATGTTTTTCCTAAACCTAACTAACTTGTTTTGCTGCCTAAACCTACCTGCAGCTGTTATCGTAGTGAGCTGCATGCCGTAAAAATGTCCTTGTAATGTTACGCTATTTATACACCTTCCAGTGAGATCGGGTTAGGACTTCAACACTGCTGATTGTTTCCTGTTTCCAACTGACAGTATTTTTTAAAGCATAACCACAATCATTCCCTAACCTTAACCAACTATTCATTATTGTAACCATGACAACAAAACTCCCATACTCTTAACTATAACTTTGACCCAAACCACAATGTTTCACTGATCTTAAACAGGACTTACTCAGCACAAACCATGATCTTTCCCTAAACCTAACTAAGTCGTTTTTGTGCCTAAACCAAACCTTACCCATGGCGTTGTCACATCATAAAATGACTTCATATGTTAACAGTGATTTGAACAGTTTTGGAAGGAACTGGCAAATTTACAGCTTTCGAAGTTAACGCAATAATAATGCCATTTGTTTTAAGGGCACTAATTTCTTTAACACATTAATGGAACTAGCTATTTTCATTTAACCTCTTAAAAATCAGACAAGGGTCGTAGTGGGCTCAGTTTCAAAGCTTAAATTCTGATGAGGAAAAATTAGCATTTTCAAAGGGGTCCCTTGACCTCTGACCTCAAGATATGTGAATGAAAATGGGTTCTCTGGGTACCCACGAGTCCCCCCTTTACAGACATGCCCACTTTATGATAATCACACGCAGTTTGGATCAAGTCATAGTCAAGTCAGCACACTGACAGCTGACAGCTGTTAGGCTGCAGTTCACCATGTTAGGATTTGAGCATATTTTTCATGCTAAATGCAGAACCTGTGAGGATTTCTGGGCATTAATTGTCATTGTTTTGTGTTGTTAATTGATTTCCATTAATAAATACATTTGCATAAAGCAGCATATTTGCCCACTCCCATGTAAATAAGAGAGTAAAACACTTGACAGATCTGTCATTAAGGTATATTTTGTACAGATATAAAATGTGTGATTAATTTGCAATTAACGGCAATTAACTATGGACCATCATGTGATTGATCGTGATTAAATATTTTAATTGATTGACAGCCCGAGACAAAAACTGTTGTCCTGTCGATGGGGACACCGACCGAAAGAGACAGTCTCCAACTACATACTGGCATGTAAATGATAAATGATAATGGTAAATAATGACTGCATGCAGCCCTGCAGCCTCCCCGTCTCTCTCTGTAACAGCAGCAGGCCGAGGCCTCTAACTGAGCTCTGAGACAAATTCAAGTGATCAGTCTGAGCTCTCCTTCCTGCTCTCAGTCCCAGCTCTGAGCTCCAGGTAGGTTTGCTGTCACAGTTACAAATGACACATGCAGTTCCAGCACAACAGCGAGTACCCGCTCAGCATGCCTCCTCCCTACAAGTTGCTGAGTATTTAAAAAAGATTACAAAGGAGGGTGGGACGGACAGAAAAGATAACATCTGTGAGCGCCGAACGCCACATGCTCTAAAGTTAAATCATTTGCATATGAAGTATTGAGCTACTGACACCTACATTATGTATTTTTAGAAAATATTCCTCAATTTACGAGAACAACGTTTTTAGAGTTATCTGTTTTGTCAGCTGCTACCCTTTAAAGATTTTTCTGCTGTCAATCATTTTGTAAAAGTGGGTGTCACTTTTTTTTATCCCAAATGGTGCATGCCCCATTTTGGAACAAACCTCTCTACATGCTGTTACTCTGAGTGCTGCCTCAAACTGTCGCTCCTCTTCAGTAAAATCTCTGCTATCATCCTGCCGACCTATCTGCCTGCGCTCAAACAGCCGCATGCTCAGACAGATGTCTACGTAGCATGAAATAGAGCCACCGAGGGGATCGCCTTTGCCCAAAGTGTTTTCATGACGCTTGGATGCGGCAGCAATTCGTTCATACGTCTTGATTGTGTGTGGTTGGGGGAGACACTGAAGAGACCGGGAGTGTCAGTCTTTCTGCCAGCCATGCATCAGAATCACACGCTCTAACCCCAGTCATCTTCCAGACACCCCAGGTGAACAGGATACGCATCCTTTTTTCTCTTTTATTTATGTTTATTTATGACAAGACGTGATAAATCTCAGGATGCTCTGGAGTAGTGTTTCCCAAAGAGGATTTATACAGCACAGTAGTGCGGAAAGATAAGGTTATGAACTGCCATTCACTGTAATGTAAAAGGCTCAAAGCACTGCCCCTTAGAAAGGAGACGGGGTGGACATGACATCTCACCAGTTGAAAGCTGACAGGCCTTATCAGCCAAGGATCCAGACAGCTCACAATTAAATGGATTTTACTCAGACAAGTTGGATTTAATTAAGAAAGAAAAGATCTAATTAATGATGACTGCCAGCAGTTGGAGCTAGAAAGGGAATATCTTGACATTTTAGTCTTTATCATTCCGGTTTATTTCAGCGTTTCTCTTGTTCACTTCCTGAAACTGGCCCACAGGTTTTCTCTTGGGATGATAATAATTAGTAAATAAAAATTATTTATTAACTATTTAATCAATAACCAACATTAAGCATTTTAACCAATTAACGCGATTTGTTAAACGGTTAAAAGAAATATTGATAATTGATTAAAAAGCTGACAAAAACATAGAGAAGCAGCTCGTTACTTTAAGGAGAGTGGGTCCACCTTAAAAGAGAGAGCCAATACAGATACAGGAAGTTGTCAGATCTGTCTGTTGGAAACTCGCTGAAGTTATGCTACAGCAGGCACAAAGCCACCGACAACGCTAGCAGCTGCTAATGTAGCTGTCCGAAAATCGCTATCACTAATCTGGGCAGACACACAGATGAAAACCTGCTAAAATAAACAGTGAACACAGCAAAGTGACTGCTAACGCTCCCGGATGGTGAACTGGAGACAGTGAACGCAACATCGTGGCTGCTATTGATCCCGCATGGTGAACTGGAGACAGTGAACGCAGCACCGTGGCTGCTAACGCTCCTGGATGATGAACTGGAGACAGTGAACGCAGCACTGTGGCTGCTAACGCTTCCAGACGGTGAACTAGAGACAGTGAACGCAGCACTGTGGCTGCTAACGCTCCTGGATGATGAACTGGAGACAGTGAACGCAGCACTGTGGCTGCTAACGCTTCCAGACGGTGAACTAGAGACAGTGAACGCAGCACCGTGGCTGCTAACGCTCCCGGATGATGAACTGGACACAGTGAACGCAGCACTGTGGCTGCTATTGCTCCCAGATGGTGAACTGGAGACAGTGAACGCAGCACCGTGGCTGCTAACGCTCCCAGACGGTGAACTAGAGACAGTGAACGCAGCACTGTGGCTGCTACAGTAGCTCTCCTAACGGTGAACTGTTGATTCAGTTGTCTGTTGTGGCTCATAAACTGCAGCTGGCGCACCGCTGCATGTCGGGTTAACGGTAAATAATCGGTTAACGAAGGTCAGTTATTGGTTAATAATATTTTTTTCAAAATTAGCATCCCTAGTCTTTTAAAGAACCACACCAGTGTTTTTGCAAGTATCAGATAAAGCAACACTGATCAATAATTTCATATTAACAACAGATCAGTTGACTAATGTGAAAGCCGTCCCTTGCAGCGACGAACCAAAAGTCATTTCCCATCCGACTGCAGTTCCCTTCAGCTCATTGTTTTGATTTCACAGCCCACAACTTTGCTGTATTTGACTGAAACCAGAGCTAACAGGAGGGTGGATATTAGGATTAATCAGTCAGGTCTCCAGAAAAACAGCTTCAAATCAATGCTCATGTTGCTTCATATCTGCAGGCTGTGTAAAATAGGCAATTGTTTGCTAAATTAATAAAATACAAACAAGAGTTTATCAAATTGTTCTGCTGATCCAAAAAAGCATTAATTATGAATCATGTGCAGTATATCTCAGATTTTTGCCAACATTTTCAAGAACATGCTGTAGAGTTAAGTACTTTTCTCCCATTGTTTCTGATATGAAAATCAATTAACATACGCTTGATATAATAAGCCGGCAATATTCCTTTTTTTTTAATCATCAACGTATTCCATGAAGAGACCAAAAACAAAGCGTTATTTCATTAACTTACAACTTTCTGTCACAAATGTCATGAATATATATATATAATTCTACCATTACCATCTACCATTTGTCAAAAAAGCATAGTCCCTAGAACAGCTGGGCATTGTAGTTTTTAACAAACGTTACTCAAATGAGAGTAGATAGTGTGTTTGTTGGGGACCATTTTCAGCTACAGCTATTATCCTCATTACTATGGTAATGACGGAAAGTGTCATTCAGTGCAACAGTGAGGCTCACTGATGTTTGGACAGCAATGGAAGTCTATGGCACAGAAGAATGAACTACATCAGGCTTTGGATTCATAGACAACAGCTGTAGGTGGACAATTCATTGTTGGTTTTGGTCTTTTTAAGGGATTTGTTGACAATGAGCACAATATAGAATATCACCACAGATACTGCTTATTGCAGGGTTTATTTTTATAACCTATTAAAATAGATGGAAACCAACGGCTGCCTGGAATGGCAGTAAATGAGTAGCTGTGAAGCGAAGCATTTCTGACTTGCAGTAATTGGGATGAAACATGCCGGTGCACGGTCCTTTAATCTAAACATTATGCAGGAAATTGAGTGAAAAGAAAAATAAATCACAAAAATTCAGAAAAGGGGAGAAAAGTCTGGCAGTTTATAGAAGAAAAAAAAAGGCACAATAAAACTCTTAACACCAGGCATAAGACAGACGGACACAAACAGAGAGAAGGAAACAGCAACGTGAGCAACAATGACGCCAGTGAAAAAATCAAAATGTGACAAAAAAACGTACAGGTTTTGAAGAGAAACGAATGCACATGTGCCTTTTCAGACTGTGGTAAAAAGAGAGGAAAAGAAAGTGTCGGCCTCTCAGAAAAGGCACAGGGACCTCAGTAAGAACACAATGCAGGTTGTGGCGCTTTAGCAAGACCAGATATCACCCTTATCAGCCTCTGCGTTACCTCAGAATTAATCACTGTCTGACACTCTCCCTTTGCCACTTTCTGTCTCTATAGAAGAGACAGAGCTTCAGGCTGTGAGGTAGTAATAAGCCCCCATCTCCAGACTGGAGAGAGGACGAATAAGAGGCTCCTCCTGTCTGTGTCATACTCTGTTCTCTCCCTCTCCCTCTTTACCTTTCTTACTCAGCACTGATATTGACTTTTGGTTTTTCTCTGACAAGTTTCCGTGACCAGATCAGCAGCCCTTGGGTGTTAAATCCCACATCCTGCTTGTCAGGTGGGGTTGCAAAGACACACAAACAGCAAGTGACTTGTTAAATCCAGAAATCCCCCGCAGGCTGTATGACATGGCTGCAAGAGCAAATAGCATATCAGTGGGGATCAGCGGTGCCAGAACAGGGTGGTGTATCTGGCTAACAGGACTGCATTTGTGGCTAGCAAACATCAGAGGTCTGCATTGTTAACGACGAGAAAAACACCCTCGAAAGCATAAATGGCTCTTCAGAGACGCTTTGTGGAGAAAAATGCAGTTTGAATATATAATCATCACTGACTGAAGAACCACAAGAAGCTGTAAATAATTGTGTGTTGATCTTTGAAGCCTCATTCATAGCTGCAGCAGCCTGAAATCAATACATGTGAAGAAGCAAAGAATCCCTCTCAAATATCACATTTTGAAATATCAATATACCTCCATAAACCATCGTCACACTCATTGTTTGTTTGTTTACATTGCTATAAATGGTAAAGATATCCCCAACTATACTCAAGTAAATTATCCTCTAATACCCACAAATTAGCTCTACAGAATATATATTTTTAACACACGCATGTAGACTTTGTAGCTATAATATTAGCTTGTTTGGTGGCCTACTTGCTTTGTTGACAGGCTGTCCCACTCAGCCCCGGTGGAGGTTATATTTGTCCCACTACAGCTCGACCACAAGCATCACATTCATTCATAAATCTAAGTTCAAAATGACAGCAAAGCTGTTTGCGAGGGGTTAAACCAAATTAGTAAATCCAAAGCAGTGGCCTGCTGGTCTGAGAAGCGCAGCCAATGCTGAAGTGCCTTAAACTTGCATTCTGTCTAACAGCCAGCAGGGGGCGACTCCTCTGGTTGCAAGAAGAAATCTGATTGTGTAGAAGTCTATGAGAAAATAAGCTTACTTCTCATTGATTTAATACCTCAGTAGACATTGTAAACAGGAGTTTATGGTCTCAATCACTAGTTTCAAGTCTTCTTCAATACAGCATGATGTCCATTTAGTAAATTATAGAGTCATTTAGAGTCAAACAGACCATAAAGCAGGGGATGCTTGTGATTGACAGGTCACTACCACAGCATTGTCTAGTCTGGGAGTTATACATTTTTTGGTCTAACAACTTTAACCCTTTCACAGTGTGTTTTCAGCCCATCAAAGTTAATCATAACCTTTTCGGTCACAGAAAAATATCTCATCCACCATTCGGTTGTAGCTCCACCCTCTCGTGTCACTTCTAGTTGCAAAAAACCAAGATGGCGACGACCAAAATGCCAAACTCAAGGCTTCAAAATGGCGGTCCAGACTATACCTAGACTATGTCTACTTCTTATATACAGTCTATGAGCCAAAGGGAACGTTTAAAGTCTGCTTCAAAAGTTGTACTTGTTATTTCATTAGGAACGTTTGCTCCATTAGTTGTGAAAGAAAAAAATGTCGTCTCCCTGTTTTGTGCCATCAGATTACGGCAAATATTGTAATATGAAGTGTTAGGACACTGTATTTTACACATACTAATATATCTTTAAAATGACAGTGCAGTGAGGTTGCAGATTGCAACCAATCGAAGCTTTACCTGTGTGCGTGTAAGAGAACTATGGTGGACAATGCAAAAACATTAAAATGTGAATGGCTGTATCAGGAGCCAGTGTTTGGTTTGTCCGTTTTGGGCGACTGTAGAAACATGGCAGCTAGCGCCATGAAGAGGATGTATGCTCTATGTACTGCTAACAAAACAATTCTTATTTTCAGGTGATTGCACACTCAGGAAAACAAACTGGATGAAGAATAGAATATATTTCTGCCAGTAAATCCCACTAAATGCCACACACTGTTCCTTTAATGTCACGTAGACCTGTGAGATATCACTTCAAGTTGAGCATGGTTCAGGTTCATTCGTCATCTCAACTCAGATGTGCACTTACTGGCATTTTCAGAGCTTTCAAGCACTTTTTTTCAGTCTACATCAGAGCTGATCAGAGCACCAAATTAAAGAGTTTTAATAGGATATAATATTCCCGTAGATTCACTGCCTCTCTACAGCAGGTATCTCATATTCTCCTTTTGCCTCAGCAACAAACCATTTTCATTACAAAGGAAGCTGAACACTAATGATTTCTCAGCTTTCTCCACTTGACGCTCTGAATGTTTTCCGTGAACGGGAGGAACTAGGCAATCGGTTGGATATTGTAATGAGTGAGGCAACATTTCAACACAGTCTCGAATCACACCACCTTTCCAAATGTGACGTGACAAAACAACTCAAGGCAAAAGAGCCACTATCAAGTCTTAAGAAGAGTGAGGGCTGACTGCATAAAAGGGACAGGCAGATGGCTGACTGAGCTCACTGTAGAAAACAGATACGCCGCGTGACCTTTCCGTAACCCCCTACGTGTTTCTCCCTCTCGGCTAACTCTTTCGTCAGTTTCCTCCATTCAGGCAGAGGAGGCAGCGAGCACTCTTTGCTCAGAGCTGCGCTGCTGATGCTCTGTGTTCATATGGGATGCGGCAGTAAAGGTCATTTCTAGAAGTCCAACATTAGTGAGCGGAATTTCAAGTGAACCATGTTGCCCACATTTTGTGGCCCTGCTGTCTACGGGGAGTGCAGAGGACTCGTCAGGTGAGGCGGCTGACGGCCACAGTGAAATGTCACTGGAAATAAAGAGGATACACTGTCTAATGGCGCAAGTTACTGGTTTCAGTGTCATTCATATTAAGCACTTGTCATTGTCACAGGCCTCGTGTTAATCATGTTAGATTTCTCTGGGTGTGAGCGCCAGTGTGCCCATGAGAAAGAGTTTCATCAGTTCAATTTAAAACTAATCATGTCAGCCCCACCAGGATGGCGAAAGAGCCAGCCCAGAAGAGTGACTCACCATCTGTAATGCATTTTCACTTTTGTTGTTGGAGTACGCCTCATTATATTTCTTTGGGAAATTTGCAAAGCCACACAAATCAAAGTCACCAGGCGTGAAAAAAAAAAAAAAAAAAAAAAAAGAGTGACGGGGTTAGATTTGGTTTACCCGAGGGGATAGCTTTGTTGTGCGGAAATAAATCCCGCTCCTGATTAGGCGAGTTCTACACGGGGTTCAGGCCATGTGATGCCAAGCATCTTGACTGTTCACGAGTGGGGAGATATAATTGATATGAAAAATGTAATTTATTCAGTTTAAATCTTATATGGACTTGTCATCCAGGGCTCTTTATATGTAGATTGCTTAAAGCCTGCAGCAGCTACCTTGAATTTATAAAAAAAAGGGGCTAGGTCATGTCTACTCTGTATATAGGGAGAAAAGAAAAGTAAAAAAAGAACCACTGTTGCACACGATTGACTATTTGCATGTGTACTCATATACTAATAGACATGACTGTCCACCAGAGGATAGCGTGTGTCATGTTTTGCCTCGCAGAGACGTGAATATTTCACGACTGTATTAAGGTGCAGCGCCAGCAGAGGGCAACAAAGCCTTTAAAAATCATGGTTGGGCTTAAAATAAGTGAAGGAAACTAAGTAGAACACAAAAACATTGTAACGTCGGAACAGAAAACACATGACAGCCGTCACTGATGTAACCTGCGAAACAAAACACCGGCCTCGAACACGGGTCTCCTGCTTGAAATCATGTGTGACCCATTCGCCCACCATAAATGATTTTCTCACTTCAGCTCTGAAGTTAGACTGTAAGCAATACATATGCAATATTACAAACAACACCCGTCACTACAAAACACCTTCATGCAGGCTTGTATTATTCACATCTTTGCGACACAAAACATGACACTGACACGCTTTCTTGCAGTGGACAGGCGGGTCTATTACACATTTTGTCGTGAGACTGGGCTGATCTACCACCGTAATAACTACAAAAGCACTTGACCTCTGCCAAGACTGATCCAGTCCAAAGTTTAATGGCTTCTCTCTTGGCCTATGCTACACATTTCCACCAAGTTTCACAAAAATCGGGCCTGTAGTTTTTCCGTTATCATACTGCAAAATGGACAAACTCACCCGAAGAAATAACCTCCTCGGCAGAGGCAATATTCACGTGTTCTGAATGTTTTAAATAAATCCTGTTCTATCCTTTGTCGCATAAAAGATTTTCAGTGACAAGTATTTAAAACTGGTACAACAAAACGCCAAGTTTTCCCTCTCTGTACGTGCTAAGAACAGAAACAAAATCCTACTCTGTGCTGCAGACCATTTCCTCTCTAATACAGCTAAATAAACAACACAAATTTAATCTTTCATCTACCTGCTGGACCTTTGCAAAATCTTTGAAATTTCAACTTCAAACAGTCTTTTTCATTTGGACCAACACTATTGTGGCCGTGCAGCAAGAAAGCTGCAGCATGTAAAATATTTCTGATAGCAACGAGGGCTGTGTGCTGGCAAGAATACGGCGATACTATACATATCATGATATAGGGATTACGATTCAATATATTGTGATATAAAGTAAAAGGTTTACTCTTTTATGCAATCAGAACAGTGGGATCGGCATTTATCAGTGTCTATAAGATCCATCATTATAGCACTACTCCGAGAGGACGCATCTCTTTGCAAATGAAATAAAGTATAGAGTCGAAGTCCGTCCCCTTCCAGTGGACCACCAGGGGACCTTATTTCAGAGAACTATGAATGGTAGTCAATGGCGAGAGACTTTTTTTTTTTTTTATCCTGTTTGAATTGCGTGAATCACACGTATAATGTTTGCCATTTAAAATGTAAGTTTTCAGGTCAAGAAAGTCACAGTTTGTTTTAAACTGACCGTGAAAATACGTAATTAGAAAGACTGCACACCCACAAGTCGCATAATTGACGTGTGTCATGCTGAAGCTATGACTGTGGGCTTTGTATACTCACACCAGCAACACTCTTTCTCGTTCTTTCTTTCGCTTACCGGCTGATAAAAAGACCAGTAGTCGCTGGATAAAACACATCAATTAACATTTCATCTGTGCGTGGAACATTGCTAAGTTAGCTAGCCGGTGTTGGTGATGAGCGATGTAGTTCACAGAGCGGATTCACATAAAACTAAATGATACTACGACAAACAGACTTTCTTGACTTGCAAAATTTTCCAAAACATGGTCCCATAGGATCCACCGGAAGGGGAGGGACTTTGTCTCTTTATTGACTGAGTTAAGCTGTATGTAAACTACTGCTACAGCGTCACAAAAAAATAATAATACAATATTCAGTATTTTCTTACACATCTGTTTTGTACTGAATCAAGATAGTTGGCGGTGAATCTCTTTCTGCATCTATCTCCAGGCTTCCCTCGGTTTCAGCATTTAGGAATGTGAGCAACCAGGAAGTCAAGCGGGAAGAGAGACGACGCTTTTTACCACGACAACTTGACTCGCTCAGCTGGAAGACCCTGCAGCAAGACAGTGAACTCTTATCTGCTGTTCTGTTGTTGAGTCTGACCTCTGACCTTTCAGGGGCTGGGATCAGTTAACTATCATATTGATAAAACCAAGCGGGGAGTTTACCTTATATATGCATACATTAGCTTCAGCACCCTGGTTATAGTATTTGTCCACGATCAAACATCAAGTACTAGAAACTCAAAATCCAGTTATCCCCTATGAACTTAATTAGCACAAACAGAGCTGACTACAGCATATATTTCATTCAAAAAGTCAATGCCATGCTTATGTTGATGTGTCTAAATCTAGCCTGGAGACACAGTTAGACAGCCTGCTGTGCTAACAATAGCCTGTGGAAGCGTGTGAAACGTCTTCCTCAGCCCGCACTCACAACAGAAGATTAGACCTTTATTATCATGCTTGACATTTTTAGCTTTATCCAACTAACGTGCATGACGTACTGCACACATGTATGCACACACGCCAATTCAAGCTGGTTCCGGCTTTTGCGGGGCTTTAAGTGCTTAGCAAGGGGAGGACGTTACAGTGGAGGTTTTGGTCTGTGTGTGCTATACGCTAGTGCGTCTTCAGTGTCGGTCTACAAGCGTGTGAGTCATCCCAATATTAGGCCGTCTGCGAAGCACAACAAGCAGCCATAATCTGCTGGACACCGCGCTGTAATGGCTCTCCGCGAGACAGCTAATAAGTTACACACCAGATTGCAAACTGTAATAAGCCCGACTGAGTCACTATTCTGGGCTACATCATTATTTCTCAACCCGCTGACTGTGACCCCAGGGTGGGCTGCAGAACGGCTCTGACAGGGTTCAGGACACGACGTGGCTCAATAAACCCTGCAGGAGTAGCTGACTTCAGCTGTGATCTTGTTCATATATATTTTGGTATGGTGCTACCGCAATGCTCTTATTCTTTGTTTAATCATCTTTTAAAGCTGCAGTTGGTAGAAATGGAGAAAATATGATTTAAAAAAGTTACTTTTAGAAATCGGTCACTATATCCTGACATAGGGCTCCGGTGCTCCTAATGATGTCTGCAAGGTTTCACAGACCGGAGGAAATCAAGCAGCAGAGCTGCCGTCTGAGCAGCTGTCAATCACTCGTGAACTCTGATCACATATGAATCAATAATCTATTACTGTAATGACTATTTCTCTCCTGAAATGTTTTCAGAAACATCTTGTAGTTACTGCTTAGCTGTAAAATAAGAAAATGTGAGCCGACAGCCATGATGAGATCTGTTGAAGAAATACAAAGCACCGCCCACCAGCCAGAGCACAGCAAATAGGAACGCTCTCTCTAAAATGACCTGTCAATGGCCAAAAGTTTCCCGTCACCCGCTAGATATTTTAAAGCCTGAAAACAGAGCCACGAGGAGGAGCAGAAGTCTAGTTTTCTCTCAGAGCGCTTGAATTACAATCAGCTGAAAGGTTATTATGGATTTTTTGCCCAATGATGCCAAAAATATACAGCCTACTCCCACTTTAATCGCAGTCAGGTAACCTCAGAGGTGATTAGAAGCCACATTCAGCTGTTGAATCCAAGGCAAATAAATATGTGAACACAAAATGTCACTTCTTCAGCCAAGAATCATACGTTACATTTGGTGTCTGCATGCTTGCTTGTTTATTTCCCCCCCTGCAATTAATGACTGAAGCATACATCCTTTAGGCATTAAACAGACCCAACTGCTGCCATTAATATTGTCATTCACGAGCCAGGGCAGGATATTGATCCAGGGCTCTGCATGTGCGAATGCTGTATGCATGTTCGCGCCACTACGTGCCTGAGTTGAAAGTTAGGAGGATATGTTGGCTCTCTTAAAGCTAAAGGTTCTGGGACTTCCAACCAGTTTTTCCACAGATAGCACAGTGATGAATGGGCGTAATTGTGCTGCTGGATGTCAGCTCCATGTCTGCTTCCAGGTGGAGAGGAAATCCAACAAAGCCAAGAGAGGCTGGGGCGCGATGGGAAGGAGAATGGGAGCTTCAGGCTGGAGCGTTTTCAGCACCATGGAGAGCTCCGGCTGGATCACGGCGCCGCGCGCGCCCACCAATCCTCATTTCCCACTCCGCTGGCCGTCACGGAGGCTTTGCTGCCGCTGTGGCGGCTCTCTGGTGACACTGATAGGATTTTCCCATGAGAGAGCACCGAAGCAGCTCATTTACCACAATCAGACAAGAAAATCTCGGCTTGTTTAGGAATGTCTCCCACTCGTTCCTGAGAGTTTTTATGCATGCATATGCTCTATAGGATCATTAAAATATGAAGTGCCAAAGAAACTGGCTGACGACCGGTTGAGGAGGAGTGGGAGGTTGGGGGGGGGGGGGGTTGTTGAGACCGGGAATCCACGCCAGCAGAGAGGGATGTGCGTGTCTCACTATGTTATCATCTCAGTCCCTCTGCTGAGCAAACCTGGCGCATTCCGGGCACAGGAGTCCCGCTAAAGCCATCCATCAATCCTGTTGTTTCCTTGCAGGTAGAAGCCTCCGCGCGGTAATATGAGGTTACCAAAAAAGAGAAAAGCTGACATCTGGTCATATTGAATGATTAATCGCAGCCCGTGTTGCGCCAGACAATAGGCGACATACCAGGCAGCGGTGTAGTTAAACACTGTCACAGATTGTCACTGACATCGCCCTGCATGCGCTATACGAGGCTGCAGCTCACATCTTTCTGCCTCTTTCTCTATTTCTGATGCGTTCCTCCTCACAAACTAATCCTGAATTAAAGCACGCCACTGCCGTCCTGTTTACAGTTTCCATTCACTCACACTCCAAATAGTGGCGGATACAAGCAGCAACCAAACTTATAAAACATCATAAAATGCGCGTTTAAACCGCCTCGGAGCCCCCATTCCGCATTAGTAAACACAGCTTTCCTCCTTACCTGTGGTATTCCGAGGCAAGAGGGCAGAAAGGAAGGAAATGTGCCACAGATTTCCTCGCAGCGACGCGACCAAACTGCGCTCCTTTAGTTCCACTCCCGTCCCCCCGCTGCGCAGGGTTTAAAGGGTTCAGGTTAATTAACGGGCTGGCGTACGTGTGTGCGCGCGTGTCAGCAGCGACGGAGTAGCGCGTCCCAACTCTTAGCAGCGGCTCGCCATCCTTCAGCTCCTCCGGCTGGTCTCCTCTCAGCGCTCCGCTGCTGCTCTGCCCTATTTCAACTCCTCTCGCTGCGCTCCGCTCCTGACGTCAGCCGCTGCGCGCCGAATGCGGAGAGGAGGCTGCATCTGCAGACACACCGCGCTGGAAAGCGACACCTGTGTGTGTGTGTGTGTGTGTGTGTGTGTGTGTGTGTGTGTGTGTGTGTGTGTGTGTGTGTGTGTGTGTGTGTGGAGAGAGAGAGTGTGTGTGTGCGTTGACATATTTGTTAGAACAGACAAAAAAATCCTGGAGATTATCTGAAGATGTTTCACATGATTTGTTTCTTGATTTCAGGGATGGAGACCTTTGTGAATGGAGGATCTGAAGTCTGGATTTGGGAACAGATTTAGGTTTGGGTTGGCATGTAGTTGAGTTTTTAAGTTACAGTTTAGGAAATAGTGTGCGCATAGTGTAATGGGACAAAAAGATACAAAAAATGCAGTATTTTTTATAATTTTTATGCAAATAAATGTGTCAATCAAGTCGCTCATAATGAGGTGTTTATGACTATTTCAATATTTTTGGGAGATTTATGCTATTTGTGACATAAGGAAATAAATAGTGTAAAAACCCCGAATTTCCCTCTGGGGATTAATAAAGTTCCATCTTATCTTATCTTAGTAAATGGTAAACATGACCAAAACATGGAGTACATCTTTATAAACAATGCCATAAATGGTGTATTTTAGCGTATTTTCATCAAATTTACAGTCCCAGTTGTAGTGAAGAGTGGTAGATTACATCCACTTGCATCATTGTCTATAGGATCTGTGTTATACTGGTGATATGTCCTTTGAAATCCTTTTATACTGCGTGTACTTAAAGTAAAAGTATTCATTGTGCAGTAAATTGTACTTACTTACTTACTTGGGGGCGGCAGTAGCTCAGTCTGTAGGGAGTTGGCTTGGGAACCGGAGGGTCACCGGTTGGAGTCCCGCCATGGACCAAGAACTGAGTGTGAACTGGTAGCTGGAGAGGTGCCAGTTTACCTCTTGGGCACTGCCGAGGTGCCCCTGAGCAAGGCACCAAACCCCCAACTGCTCAGGGCGCTTCTCAGGAGCAGCCCCCTCACTCTGACATCTCTCCATTGTTGCATGTATATGGACCTGTTTGTGCATGTGTGTGTATAAGTTAACAGGGTGTAAATTCAATTTCCCCCAGCGGGACTAATAAAGGAATATCTTCTTCTTCTTCTTTTAAATTCATCAGAAGTTATCAGATTTTCCAGCTTCACCTGAAGTGTGTTCCAGGAAAAGAGAGTGAACGAATGAGCCTATTTGTCACAACTCGGCAATTAAAGAATCACTTTTAAATACTTCAAACTGTATTATACAAAATACTATTAGTAAGCTACTTGTTAATGTTCACATTAAAAAAAAAAGCCAAAATAAAGATGAAAATCAAAGTAAGGGAATAGATTTAGGTTTGGGTTAAAGTTATGCATGAAGATGAGTTTTGAAGTTATAAAACTACATATACACTATAAACATAGAGCCAAGCAGTCTTTTATTTTATATGCAAATCAGATTACAACAATGAAATCAAGCCACTAACACAGCAGCGATCTGATGGATAAGATACTGAGTTAGATACTGACATGTTTAAAACGAAAGGCAATTTTTTGTCACAACTCTGCTATGATTTTAAATACTGCAAACTGGGGCTGCACCGATAGCAATACTGGATCGGATCTTGGGCCGATACTGACTCAGCTGGATCGGGTATCCTGACAGTGATGCTGATCAATTAAACTCAGTTTGATAGGCTGTGGACTGATTTTGACCAATTTGTTGCTGCATTAAAAATATTTACACTTGAATTGTAATTCCTGTTAATTTTGAAGATTTTTTTTTACCAAGTTGCTGGAGTATGATTTACTATTTTAGTAATAAATAATAATTCAATAAATGTATATCTGTCTATTTATTCGGCACATATTGATTTTCATAGTTAGGAAAGCAGTGTTGAAGTCAGACTGATGTTGCCTGGCTTACACATAACAGAACGATCCCGGTCACTTCCACACAGTGAGGTAAACGGCCTATTAACTGAACACTGATATCAGATCAGTACTCGGGATTGGTTGATACCCAAAGCCTAGGTATCGCCATCGGTATCAGGACTGAAAAAGTCGGATTGGTGCATCCCTATACCGACCATAAAATGATCCCTTCCAGATGCATCTCCAGTGTAAGACAGCAAAACAAGATTCATTACTCCTTGCAAAAATACACTCAGTTAATACCTCGTATTGCTACCAGTATCAGGACTGAAAAACTCAGATTAATTTATCTTTACTACAATCTGTATTATATGAAATAATAATTGTAGGCTACTTCTTAAACAAAGATAAAGTTATGCATGAAACTGAGTTTTAAAGTGACAGTTCAGGGTACTGTATGCGTATAACGAGTCCAAAATAAAGCCAAGGTATCATTTATTTTATATGCAAATCAGTTTGTTATAAAACTTTAATTAAGCCACTCATAATGCAGTGATCTGCTGAATAAGATACTGATACTGACACTCCATGAAGTAGTTTATGCTACTTACTATGATCACATGTTATGCGTTAAAAAAAAAAGCCAAAATAAAAATGAAAATTGAGGTAAGTGAACAGACTTTTGGGTTAAAGTTATGCATGAAGTTGAGTTTTTAACAGTTTAAGGTATCATGTGTACAGATTAAAAAGTCTACAAAAATAAAGAAGAGCAACCTTTTATTTCATATGCAAACCAATTAAATTAAACCACTTATATTATAATTCTAATATTATTATAATATTTATAGGATACTTGTTAATGTTCACATTTACAGTGTGTTGTGTACTAAAAAAAAGCCAAAATAAAGATGAAAATCAAATTAAGAGAACAGATTTAGATCTGGGTTAAAGCTACGCATGAAGCTGAGTTTTTAAGTGACAGTTGAGGGAATTGTGTGCATAGTGTAATAAAACTAAAAATACAGCAATAAAGCCAAGTAATCTTACATTTCATATGCAAATCAGTTAAATCAAGTCACCCATAATGAAGTGAGTGATTTAATAAGATACTGTGTTAGAAACAGTGAGCCTAGTTGTCACAACTCAACGGCGGACAAATTATTTTTTATACTGTAATAAAGTCTGTATGAAATACTATTTGCAGGCTATTTGTCTATTGAGAAAAAGCCCAGATGAAGATGAAAATGGAGGTAAGAGTCAAAGAGGAGAACATGGTGACAGATGTTTCTGTTTTCTGAGTTCATCCAGCGAGAGCGTCAGTCAAATGCTGTCAAAAGTATCATATGCATATCGTAGTTTTTCATGGATTATTTTCCTCTCAGACCACCGTAGGGTTTCCTTATGCGCTGTCTGTCGGCTATAAGACAAACACTTTTAAGCATCACTAATCAACGAGGCAGTAATGATGTTCACGGAGGAATTCGACATGCAGAGGACAGGCAGGTATGTCCCAATCACTTTCACAGATGAGCAAGTTTACAGCAGATTACCTGCTTATATTAAGGCTGCGTTACAGCTACAGAACAGTAGATCTATGTACACTTTTACTGCAGTTATACTGAAACATTAAGGAAGTACACATCCAGTGACCCCAACCTCTAACACCTAACCAGAAATGGGCATCACACATATTCCCTCTCTGATACTCCCCTCCCTTTGTTTAAGTGGGAGGAGGGATAACTGCACATGGCACAATTAGGCCGACATACTGTATCCTTAAAAGATACGAGAATGGCGGCGTCCCCATCAAAGTTGCATGTGACGGTAAAATATTTATGCTCGATGTAACATTTATCAAGACAGTGGGAAAAATAAGGTTGCAGAACTAACAAGCAAAGAAAGAGAAAGAAAAAGGGAGGAAGAAAAAAGTACAGAAAGGAACTTTAGTCATGAAGTTCTAATACCTGATTCATTGCAATGCTGCAGGCTTCAAAAGAAAGAAAGAAAGAAAGAAAGAAAGAAAGAAAGAAAGAAAGAAAGAGGACATTTAGTACATACTGTATCTGCAGATAATTAATGTACAGCAGCAGAAGCCGCAGTAACAGGTGATGTCTGATGAAACGGTAAATGGCCTTGTAAATGTTGTACGCTGCAACAATCTGCAGTTAGAAAACTGTCTTACATCACATTCATGATCATCCATCCATCGTCAACCGCTTATCCCGTTAGGGGTCACGGGGGGCTGGAGCCGGTCCCAGCTGGCATTGGGTGAAGGCGGGGTTCACCCTGGACAGGTCACCAGTCCATCGCAGGGCACATAGAGACAGACAACATATAGACAGACAACCATTCACGCTCACATTCACACCTACGGGCAATTTAGAGTCATCAATTAACCTAAACAGCATGTCTTTAGACTGTGGGAGGAAGCCGGAGTACCCGGAGAAAACCCACGCTTACACGGGGAGAACATGCCAACTCCACACAGAAGAGCCCCAAGCCGGAATCGAACCTGCGACCCTCTTGCTGTGAGGCAACAGCACATTCATGATCATGCACTTTTGATATGAGCCAGTTTGTTTTTTCATGCCTTTAAGTAAATAACACATCTCTTACTTTTTCATCGGCAAATCAAACAATTCAGGTTTTTTTCGGGGTTATTTTAAAATCTTCTGGGATTCTGCTTGACTGGACAAAAACTATTAATGAGTTATGTTTATGAAAAGGGTGGAGGGGCGTTGACGTGGACGAGGTAGCAGTTTGAAGTGAGCTGCAGTGTCGAGCATGTGCATCCAAGCACAGAAGTAATTTTGGTACATGCAAAACATAAAACACAAAAAAATCTAATAAAACATTAAGGATGAATAATGTAAATCCCCTCTATTGATTTCTAATAAATATTTATTTTACAAAAAATGTTGTGTGTGTGGGGCTGCACGGTGGTGTAGTGGTTAGCGCTGTCGCCTCACAGCAAGAGGGTCGCAGGCTCTTCTGTGTGGAGTTTGCATGTTCTCCCTGTGTAAGCGTGGGTTTTCTCCGGGTACTCCGGCTTCCTCCCACCGTCCAAAGACATGCTGTTTAGGTTAATTGATGACTCTAAATTGCCCGTAGGTGTGGATGTGAGCGTGAATGGTTGTCTGTCTCTATGTTGTCTGTCTCTATGTGCCCTGCGATGGACTGGTGACCTGTCCAGGGTGTTCCCTGTCTTCGCCCAATGCCAGCTGGGATCGGCTCCAGCCCCCCCGCGACCACTAAGGGGATAAGCGGCTGACGATGAATGAATGAATGAATGTTGTGTGTGGGTGTTTGGGTTTTTTTTTTTTTGATTGGTTGCTAGGGTGTCATTTGTTTTTTATTTCCTGGTTGCCGTGATGTTGCTAGGGGGGTTAGGACTGTCGCATCACAGCAAGAGGGTCGCAGGTTTGAATCCGCTTGGGGCTCTTCTGTGTGGAGTTTACGTGTTCTCCCCATGTCAGAGTGGGTTTTCTCCGGGTTCTCTGGTTCCCTCCCACAGTCCAAAGACATGCAGGTTTGCTGTTGACTCTAAATGGCCTGTAGGTGTGAATATGAGAGTGAATGGTTGTCTGTCTCTATGTGTCCTGTGGTGGACCGGCGACCTGTCCCGGGTGAACACCACCTCGCCCAGTGTCAGGTGGGATCAGCTCCAGCCCTCCTGTGACATCCTAACGGGATAAATGGTTGAAGATGTATGGATGGATGGATGAAACTATGAAATTGTGCTGTGCTGTGAAAAAGTACACTGTATATCTACAGATGGAGACCATTGTTTCTATTACTCCCATCCACATTAGCTTCGGACCAACAGAAACTCTGATATGATTGTGACACGTCACGTAAATGTCAAAAATCACTCGCTTCACTCAGGACGAAACGAATCGTTCCTGCTGCTTAGCTTAGCTTACTAGCCAGCAAGCTATCTGGTGAGCAGAGAGGTATATTTGAGCATCAAGTGACGCTAAGACCAAACTAGCTAAACTGAGAAAATACGATGACAGTTAAAGCAAGCGACAGCAACGGGGGACCAGAATGCATCTTGTGTCTGAAGCCATGAAGCCAGCCAAGCTAAAGCGACATTTCATTACAAAGTATCAGGGAAAAACAACACAGTTTATCACCATGAAACAGGTCTGAAATTCTGCACTCCAACTCATATTTCTGAGTGAAATGAATCGATAAAATCCACACGTTTAGATGTTTCAGCAGCACGGTCAGAGACATGCTCTGCACTGTCCAGTGATTCAATGAAGTAATGAAAGGACATATTTCTATTCATCCTGGAGTGTTTGATTCATTATTCCTGCTAAATACAAGTAATTTTAACACTCCATCACTACTGAGAACAAGGTCAGTTTTTTGTTTTCTTAATGAATAAAAGCAGAAGATTGAGTTTGTTCTTCTATCATTTCTAGACATACAGCGGCGGCCCTTTTAATAAAAGATCAGTTGAATTAAGTGTCAATCTTAAAGCCTTGCTACGGGCGTATTTTTAAAGTATGTAAATATGCTGTGCTATGATTAATAATGTGTTTGCATGGTTTTCACACATATCTACTAACTATTCTTTCTCCCATGAATCCATTATCTGTAACTGATTATCCTATTCAGGGTCGCGGCGGGATGAGCCGAGCCTAGCTGATATTGGATGAAGCACTAACACGGGGAAAACATGCAACTCCACACAGAAGATCCCCAAGCCAGACTCGAACCTGCGACCCTCTTTCTGTGAGGCGACAGTCAGACCCAGGCTCAAGATGAGCAGTCGGTTGTGCACCAAAATCGACACGATAATAGCAGACTCATCGTAACGACAAATGTAGTTAGCATCTTTTATTTATGTTGTTTGTTAGCTTGTAAGTGGCAGTAGCTGACTTGTCACATACTGCTGCCTGGTAAATGCCTCTCTACGTTGGGGTACCACTCTAAAGTTACCTTTGGATCGGTCAGGGATGGTGTTCCAATGTACGCTTATTACATTATTATTGTCCTATACAGGCAACAAAAACACTTAGTTAGGGTTAGGAAACCCCTTATGTTAACTTTACTGACTAGCAATTCACATGACAAATATAAGTCAACGTTACTTTTAGTTTTCCATGGGACACAAACACTGGTCTCCTGAAGTCTTGCTTTTGTTTGACCCATCCACCACTACTACCGCCCACCCTGTCATGCTCTTAATACTATGTCACTTGCTCTGATCGTCAGATATTTTCACTGATGGGTTCACATTGGAGCCTATAAAGAGGTGGTACTTGACGAACTGGGAGTGAAACTGGGTTGGTGGTAGTGGAAGGAAGCTCCAGGGTCCGGTTTACGTCCAAAAAAATGCGCTTTTGTTGTCAAAAATGTCTGTACTGACAAGTCTCCTCTATTCTGGAGGTTTCAGGTTTCTTCACCTGCATTTGCATATTACACAACAACTGGCTTTTGAATTTGTGACATCCCGAATGTATATCTTGAGCATGTGGTGCTTACATGTCGTTGCACCAAGGAACCACACAAGTGCAGTGGAAGGGGAATAAGGATATTGATTAAGGACGATAACAGCAAGCACAACAAGAAGTTGACCATTTTTGCAAAAAAAGACAACTTCACATCAACATACATTCACATACAACTACTGAATTCAGTGGCTGTTTTGCATCATGCCTTACAAAGAGCACAAAAAATGTACTATCAAGCAAATGTTTAGCAAAAATACATAAAGTTTGCTTGTAGAAAAAGCAAACATGGTGTAAGATTTCATGGTTTATCGTGCTCGTCCACACAGTCTGCAACTTTTCATACAAATTTCCAGTAACGCCACGTTGTATTCTCTCTTTGGACATGTCTGTCATCTTTTGATTTCCTTTCGAAACACCAGCAGTTTTTTGCAGCAATTTCTCCCTTCAAACGCTTTTCAGAGCAGTTATGTTGATTTCCGTCCACTGACTGTCTGAGCATCTTTCAGCCCTTTTTGTGTGCAGCCTTCTCTGAGGGCTTTCAGTTATAATCTTCACAACTTTCCACAGAGGTCTTCATTGTTTGCAACATCCCAAACATAGACAGACAAGAAAACATAGTCTACTGTATAAAAATATTTTTTTTGCCATATTTCCCTGTGGTGGCATAATTCTGGCTACACAATCAGTGCATTATTCCCAAGACGCACTAAAGCAGCAGCGATCCTGACTAATCTCAATATTTTAAAATGATGTTTAATGTGATGTACAGTACCATAGTGGAGTGTTTTTCCTCCATCCTGAAGTCTGCTTGCCTGATGAACACACACATTTATTCCTTAAAGCTTTACAACACACTTATTTAACACATCTTTAAACTTTAACATGTCTTTCCAATCCAGGTGCACTACATGACGTATGAATGACCCAATAAGAAGACCGCTCTAGCCATGTAGTCTGTACTGACACCGTAAACACATCCAAGTATATAGAGAGATCTATATACTATGTATATAGTATATATAGTATAGTAGTATAGTAATATATATATATACGATATATATAGATCAGAGCTAGTGATGCAGAATAAAATGTGACAGAGACTAATTATGAGCGGCCCATCCCCGTATCTACAAAACTACATTTCCGTAAAATGAAACTGCATTTTTTAAAATCATGCTTTCATACTTAACCTAAACCACAACAAATAAAATAATGTGCATATAACGGAGAGTAACTGTTAATTGAAAAACAAACTGTTCAAAAACAAAGGAGAGAAAAAAGTTCATAATAATAATAATAGTAATAATAAAAATAAGAAATAGAAGAAATAAAAATTACATATTTAATTCATTAATAACAAATAAAATCATGATAATAATAAATAAACAAAAATAAAAAAAATAAATTAATTAAGAAAATAAATTCACACTAAATTTCATTCTCAATTACGATTTGAACTTTTCCGCAGTTTTAAACAGTTTTAAACTGTTTTACACGTGAAAAAACATGACTTAGTTAGGGTTAGGCAACAAATCTACTGGGTTAGGTTAAAGAACATCAGGGTTGGGCTAAGAAAAAACGACGTTTGTACTACAAGTACGTATGTACACTGACTTTTAGTTTGACATGGGAGACAAATAACAGCCTCCTGGGTGTCTGACCCTCCATCTACCCCCCTCCCGTTATCATACCAGGAAACCGTGGTGGGTCTTTTGTATGTTACGTTAGTGATGTTGGTGACGTGTTTTTTGTACCTCTGTTATGTTGTTTCCATACGTACTTAGTTTACATACCTCCCTGGTGGTCTAGTGGTTAGGATTCGGCGCTCTAGCCACTGCGGCCCCGGTTCGATTCACTTCAGGGAACTCACTTCTGCAAATTTCCCCACTGTGGGACTAATAAAGGAATATCTTATCTTACTTATTTTAAGCTCAGCCATGATGTTTTTCCAGTGGACTGTGGACGTTACCGTATAGTTTGTTACATGGCGTACAAATGACATGCGAAAAGTGTAACACGCATCCTCATGACAGGTGGTATTTATACACCTTCTCATGAGCTCAAGTTAGCGTTATATTAGTACGCCTTATTTACATCTTCTTACTTTTTCACAAGGTCAACCTAAGAGCAAACACATACAAGCTGCACACAAACTGTCTGAGCCAGTGGAATCAGTCAAATCCACATTATTGACAAATGCCTATCAGATCTAGTCATAAAAAACAACAGCTCTCTCTGCAATGCAGAGACGATCTCAGAGCGCTGTCGCCGTACTCTGAGCGGCAAATCAATCACACCTAAATGGTGCAAATATGAATCGACCCCCGAAGGGCTCATATAGACGACAGTCCATGCATGTCATTACAGGAGGAACATCGTGCATTTCACCCACAGCTACACCCACGGCTGACTAGCATGTCTGGATGGAGCAGCTACAGCCGTCATCATTATCTCCGCCATCATTTGCTCCCAAGTGTTTGTAGTCGCAGTCATACAGTACGTCTGAAACATAATATCTTCTCCCCTCAACCTTAAAGGCACTCAGGCATGTGTCAGCACTAAAAGGTCTTTCTCACGTAGCTGCTCCCTCGGAGACGGAAACACCAGGAGATAGAGCCATAACTCTTCTTTATGTCCTTCTCCTCCAGCTCACCACTGCAAGCATTCATGTAATTCACACACATATACCTACAGACTCTCATGCTGCAACTTTACTTCGTTTATTTAAAAAAAGTTATACAGCTGTATGAATACTGATCAGCCATAACATTATGACCACCTGCCTAATGTTGAGCAGGTCCAGCACATCCCGCAGATGCCCGATTGGATTGATATCTGGAGAATCTGGAGGCCAAATCAACACCTCAAAACTCGAGCCATTTTTTGCAGTGTGCACACTGCCTCCGCGGACTTAGCTTCTCAGCATAGTGCATCCTGGTGCCATGTTTTCCCCAGGTAAGCGACGCACCCGGCCATCCACATGATGCAAAAGAAAAGGTGATTCATCGGACCAGGCCACCTTCTTCATTGCTCCCAGGTCCAGTTCTGATGCTCACATGCTCACTGTAGGCGCTTTTGGCTTTTGGCCATGGACACAGGTCAGCATGGGCACCGTGACCCATCTGCAGTCCCATACGCAACAATCTACAATGCACTGTGTTCTGACACCTTTCTGTCGGCACCAGCATGCATATTTTTATGTCCACCTCTCAGATTCTCTTAATCATGGTCTCCTTTCTCATCCTCTCTTTCTTGCTGCATTATGAAACAAAAAACAAATGTGCAGAGGCATAAAGCTCGAATGAAGTAGTGTGCAAAATAAAGAGCAGCAGTAAACGATCAAAACATACATTTCCTAAACTGGTACTCTCAAATATTTTCTGCCATGCTTGAAATTCTGTACTAAAGTCCAAGTTAGGGCTGCTCAGATACTTGAAAGTTTATTATTACTTTATTACAAATCGCAGAATGAGGAGGAGATTTGTTAAAGGCGAAATATGTGTCGAAACAGCATTTTAAATTAATTTTTGTGGTTCCGCAGAAAGAGTCGTGGCCTATACATCATATTCTACAGACACAATAAAACATCAATCGATCAATCAATGATATCGAAATTGCAATATCAGCCAAAATAATCAAAATTAGATATTATCTCAAATGCAGCCCTAGTCCTGGTGGGATCTTTTCCACCATTCTTTTCTAGCCAACATATCGTCAACCTCCCACTAAGGCCTGCATCCCATTGGATACTCATTTTTTAGGTCAGGACATTTGGGGTCAAAGTTCAATTTAGTTTGGCTTTAGCCACAAAACTTGGCAGGATCTGCGTAGTGAGTTCTGCTATGGCTCACACAGCTTCATCTGAAACCTTGCCTCTGGCTTTAAAACCGAGCCAGCTGCAGCCGACAGTAGAGTCAACCGAGGGCTCCGGCGCCCTGAAGTTGTGGAAGAAGTTAAAATCGTTGCCACCATAACGCCAGCCTCCAACCAAGTCCTGCATCCCATTGGACTCTCATTGTGGAGGTCAGCACATTTGGGGTCGAAGGTCAATATAGTTTACCTTTTTTTCAATGTAATATGGGTTATACAGCTGCAGGAGAAAACCCAGCAGCTCCCTCATTTGGGAATGATGGCCTTGTCTCCAGCCCCAACGTAGAGGTGACAGTTAAATTTCAGTGTTTCAGCTTCTGAAAATCAAAAAAGAAAGCTAATTTTCTACTTTGACATCACACAAACACAAACAAGCTGGCATACATTCACCACGGATGTTGAACTTTAATTTTCTCTCCCGTCTTCACTACTGTAACTCCCTCCACACCTGCCTCAGTCAGTCTGCTTTAAACCACCTACAGCTGCCAGGTTACTAACTAGAACTAGCCGTCGGTCTCACATCACCGCTGTTCTGGCTTCCTGTAAAATTCAGAATAAAATATAAGATCTTGTGAATTACTAAGGCACTGCATGACCTTGACCCCGGTTATATTTCTGATCTTCTTCCTTATTCTACCTCTCAACCACTTATGATCCTAAAATCTCGGCCTATTATCCCCCACCCCAGCTTATAGGCCTCATCCACATACGTTTTAGTTTGTTGTTTCATATTATAAATATTGTTTGGTTTCTGTCATTGCACAATGCTTTATTTGTGTGTAAAGTAACGGTATGTTTTAAGAGGTGCTATATAAATAACGCTTTACTTACGCTACTAAGTACTTAGTGGATCAGTGTACTCAGTTCTCTGCGCACACAAACAAACATGCACGTACACATAGACATAAATAGCAGTGACTTGATGCTGTACTTTGTTAAATAGAGCTGTCAGAGGAACCTGTACTGTATCAGCTGCAGTGCTGCTGTTCAGTGAAACCACCTGCCACTGGAGAGAGAGAGGCAGTGCAGACAAAGTGTTGCGCTAGCTTTTCTTTGCAGCCTCCAGCCATGAGGCTTCGTGCGGACAAACCGGGGCTTTAGATTTGTTATGCAGCCCACACACACTCTCGCACACACACTTTGTTTCGGTGCACTCGCGGCGGCTCACCGACACAAATGCATGCGTGCACCCGCATACGCAGAAACATGCTCAGGCACTTGCACAGAACTATATTTCACACTCTTAGTCCCACACCTGTGCCCACACACATACACACCTTGTATAATAGTCTTTGTTTCCTCCTCCTGCCCAGCTCCAATTTGATGGCAGCGCGGCCGCCAGGTTCCCCAGATGACCATTGAGATAGAGCTAACAGATGAAAGCAGCAGTAAGACGCTGGCGGTAATGGTTGCTGCAGCTCCGGCTTACAGCCCATATTTCTCCCTGATGGCTCTGCTGCCCTGCCTCCCTCTGACACCTGCAGGAGTGAGCTGCTCCGAAGGGTTGTTAGTATTAGAGAAGCAGAGTCACATACAGAGAAACAGGAGCTTGTATATGGCATGAACACGTACTTACAAAGAGTTGAGTCCATGCACTTTGAGTTCATGCAGTTTCACGCTTTCATAATGAATGTGCAGGATGTAGTTGCTGCGTGGGGCGCAAACAAGGCCAAATGTGCATTTACAGAACTTGAAAAAGTAAGTTAGGATAATGGCAGACTAAACAGAAAATGGTTGGTTTTCTGGTTATGTTCCCCTGGGGAACTGTAAAACGATGCGTTAACATTCAAGAGACAAAGCCCTCTAGTGGCCGTATGAATTATGATTATCCACGTGTGACGCTGTTAAAAAGCGAAATCCACAGAGAGACCTTAACCAGGAAGTTATTTTAAACCAAACCACACTCTTCAATCAACCCTAACAAGCCATTTTTGTGCCTAAACCTAACTAAACCTTATTCGTGTTAGATCAGAAAAGATTTTTTTATTTTTGCAGTTGTGATTTGTAACAATATCATCCTGCTGATAAGGTTGTCAGACCAGAAAACTCTGACACGTGTGACTCGGGAAGGTAATTACAAAGAATTTACTTTGTGCTTTAATTTGAAGGACTTGCTGCTCGGACATGTTCTCTTATTTCTCAGCCTCTGTAGCAGATAAAAACATGAGATAAAAAACATTTAGACATTTGGCTTTAATGAGAACCTATTGAGTTTGTTTTTTTTATAAATACTAAACAAAAAAAATTAAAAAAATATATATAAATTCAGACCCATTTTACACTGACGCGTTTACATATCACAGTGCAAAACAGAAAGGGGCACTGTAATAAAAAGTTACAATGCAAGAACTTAAATGGTAGTGGATAAAACAATTGGGTGTGTAATATTTGTATAATCAGTATCCAGTGTGTCATTATCTTACTGAAAATTAAATGAAAATGTCTAAAACGTGCATGTTGTAGCCGGTCTTAAAGGTATAAACACACAAACGTAGTATCTGGTGTTATGGGTTAAGTACTGAAGTTCCACGACAGAACCAGGTTTAGGAAAAGATCATGATTTGGGTTAAAATAACACCGGAACAAACGGCGGTCTCCTGGGCCGAAGTCTAGTGTCTGTCTGACCCAAACGACCTCCTCCCTATGCAGCTTTTTGTCGCTCTTTATACTTCCTGGTTCACCATTATGTGGATTACATACAAATTCATTTTTGTGGGATATGTACGTATTATAGTGCATTTCATTTTCAGAGGGGTGTAAGAGAACAGCCTCTCTCCACCACTTTCTCTGAGCCTTTACCATTGATGAGGATGAGTTTACACTGTAGTTACTAAAAGCCTGACGCGTCTCATATCGACGTAGACAAAGAATCTGTCTGTATTTTACGCCCTGGGAATGAAAACAACCCTAACCCTAATTCTGTGAACAATGGAGTCCACCACCTTAAATGATTTACACACTTTTTAGTTATAAATGGCTCAATGATTTGTACCAACTCAGTACAGTTGTATTATTTGGAGATTATACAGGGAGAGAAAAACTAGATAATGCTGTGAAGGCTCTTTTAGAGAGAAATACATAACGTTGAGTCTCCCCACCCCCCCACCAACAACATACAGTCCCTACAGCAGCCGACTGGCTCTCAGACTGATGTGAGCCTGCACCTCAAACACATTCATGGATCACCTCGACAGCTTTGCAGTAACAAATCTCAAACACAGTCCTTACCCCAGGTGAGTTATGATCTCTCCGTCTCGCTCTGTCACTATGCACCGGCATGTGTCACTTTTGTTTCCAGGCATTTCATTTTACCTGCAAACTATTCCTGTGTTTTGTTTTCAGCTTGCAAATGGCCGCCTCTTCCCGAGCTGTGTGACAGGACGTAAAAGTGTGTATTTGCTCTCTTGTAATATCAGGTGTGAACCGCAATCTCTCACATGGATCTAGACTCAGTCCTGATGTGTATGGCTAGGTACAACTTCTTGAAACTTCTGTCTGCTTTTCCATGTTTTGCCTGTTTGTTTACAAAGAAGGAAAGAACACAATGTGTATCTGTCATTGGGCTTTTATATTTAAAGGGTAATTTTGGTCATTTTCAGCCCTATTCTCCCATGTTTTTGTGTCTAAGTGAGTAATGGAAATGTGAAATTGGTCTAGTATTGAGGGAGAACACTGCAGACGGATTCTGACATGCAACGTCTTGACTCCTAAAAGTGCATAACATAAAAAACATAAAAGAAAGGATCCTACAGAGAAATGAAATATGTGTTTTCACCTTTCGTTCAATCCGGTCGGTCTGTTATCACGTCATGTGACCTGATGCCAGAACACAACGGTGGAAACGTGAGTAACGGGACACTGGTGTTGCCAGTTTGTTGCGTCGGAGGACAGAAAACCTAGTTTAGTGTTCGCAGGATTACACCAAAAGATTGCAATGGATTTGAACGAAATCTTTTGGAGGGGTGGGGTGAGGCACAATGAACAAACCATTACATTTTGGTGGCAATATGGGTCATGGTCCAGATTTTTTAAAAAGATTCAGATTAGCCATAACATTAAGACCGCTGGGTAAAACATTTTCAATGTTATGGCTGAGTATTCAGATGATTTTCATTTTTCATTTCTCTGTAGGGGTCTTTCCATAATGTTGTGATTTAATATTATAAGAGCAATCTGAGCCTGCCAGTGAGAAAAACAAGCACTTTTAGTGGACATTAATTGATGGTGAGACTGATTACAGTACAGCCGCTCAGAGGCTGCCTTCTGCAGCGTTCTTCCTCAATACGGGACCAGTTCTAAAGGGTTTTCCCCATTAGTCACTGAGACCAACATATCTTCATACAACAGGTCATATGTTATAAAAAGTTATTCTCCATTTTTCATGTGTTCTCCTCAAATGTCCAGCACCACATGACACACGTCAATTTCCTTTCCAGGCTTTTCAAAATTAAACTACTTAGTTTAAGCAAAAAGAGGGAAATTATAATAAATAAATCAACGTCGGATTCTGGTTTCACACGGGAAACAAACACCGTTCTCCGGGGGGAAAGCCCTGTGTTTGTTTGACCCGCCCATCCACCCTGACCTCCTCTCATATAACAGCATTAAATGCTGCTATCTTTTATGTGGAAAGGAGGAAGTGGTTCCATCTTTCAAAGCTGTGATAGCAGGTTGAGCATCAGGACTGCAGCTGACGCTCTCACCGTCATATCCCACACACATTATCCTGTTTGGCCACTTTCGGTGTGTACGGCTCCGTTTAAGCCAGAAAGGCTGTAAATCCTCATATTCTCCCCTTTTTCTTGGTTTTAGGTTGTTTTCTCTCTGTCCAAAGCCAGACAAAAATCCCCAACACTAGTTGTCAAGGTGGGAAAAGGTGCCACTTTCTTGCATCCACTTCACAAAATGGATTTTCCTTAAGATTTCAAAGAAATCCACCAGGACGAGGACATCTGTGATGCTTGGTGCTCAAACGTTGTCAAAGTTGATGCACAATGTTTCTTAAATGTCACAGTTAAGATGCCGATATTATCTGCGCAGAGAATTCAGTTTTTGTTGGTGCCGTTTACCTCTGGCAAAAATTCAGAGTTTTGATTGTTTGGTTTTTATGCTTCACCATCATCACAGGTATCAAACAGGACTCACAAGTCATCCTGTTGTCATTTCAGTCATTGCTACTTTTGAATATGAAAACAGAAACAGAGCCTGGGACAAAGCAATAATATCGCTGTAAGAAATCACCACCCAACACTGACTAATAAAATAGATTTCCCAGTTAAAATATATTTTCAAAAAAGCAGCACAGTCCTTGTGGACAGCTGCAATAACAGGGTCACTATTAAAACTATGAGTCCCAGTGGCGTCTGACTGCGCTCACGTCATTTAGCTGCGTAATTCCCAGACAGGCCCGATCTGCCTGAAGGGATTTGGCACATAAAACGTTAGATCATAATCCCAGACAGTGAGGGCTGAGCATGGTAGAGGATGAAAACACAAATAAAACACACACAAAATGAGGTGAGGAGCACTTGAGGTGCTGACATTGTGGTTTCCTCCATTGCCATTTCTGGGGTCAAGGTTCACATGTAATAAATAAACAAATCGAGTGCTCCAGTGGTAACGTATTTTTGTAAGCCAACCAGGAAGTTAGCATCACCCCGGTTCCCGGGATATTAGGATATTTTCCACTTGACTTTGTAATACTGCTCTTTGGCAAACAAATGTTTATGATACTTACATGTTTTGTTCAGTGAGATAATTTTCACAAATGAACACCGCTTTTATGATTTTTGAAGTATAAATGCAACCGCCAGATGCAAAAAGCTAACGTTAGGCTATAAAAAACTACACCACGATCACATGAACGCAGTATCCACAACGAGTGGGGTGTTTACTAGAGGTCAACTGATACGGGTATTTTATGGACGATGCCATTTTTTTTTTTAAGGAATCAGGACAGCCGATGGCTGATATACAATGCTGATTTCTATTTTATTTATTTATTTTTTTTTAAGATATCTTTGGCTGATTTCCTTTTTTTCCTCCATCTCATGAAATATAACACCTTAAAATAACAAGTGATACAGAAAATTTCTGAAGTAAACATTTATTGAACAACCCTGATGGTCTGTCTCTCCAATTTACATTTTGTGTCTGCGCGGTTTCTCCCAGTTAGGACCCCACTGGGCTACATCCACTGACGTCTGCTGGTGGAGTTTGATTGACACAAGGGGTGGTGTCAACGACTTCCACAGCAACAACCCCGGGCTGTCCGCGGATGTGCCTGCTCGCTAATCAGCTTCATATTCTCAGGCATCGGTCAATGCCATTATGACAAAAATGTCAAAAAATCAGTCAGTAGATACTAGAAGTCGATCCATTAATTGGTCAGCCACTTAATCGGTCATCCTCTAGTATTTACTGACATATTTTATGTCGTAGAAAAACACTTTAACATCAATTAGACTTGTGTTAACCACAGACCGTATCTCAGGCATCTAACTAAAACTCATAAGCAGCACTTTATGCTCATGTGGTTTTTGATATTTCACATATCGAATATGATATGTAACGTGAAACGTAAGGAATTGTGATTTGGTTATAAGCTTGCAGATGCTTAAAGGAACAATGTGCAGGATTTGGCCCCTCCCCTCGGTGTCAGTCAGAGGCCATCGCCGGCTGGCGGGACCACGGTTTTGTACTCTGCGGCTCATGTTGCCTCAGTTTCACTAGCAGTTTGACTGTGAAGAGGGCCCGCTTCCTATGTAGATATGAAGGGCTCATTCGAAGCTAACGAAAACAAAAGGATTCTTAGTTTCAGGTGGTTATACACTAATGACAACATAGATATGAATATTATATTCAATATCTGCAAATAGATCCCCCGTAATGTCACACATTGCTCCTGTAAATGTGAGCTTCACTGTGTTTGTACTCCTGAGTGAATGTACAGTACATGTGTTACATGATGTGTAAAAAAGTCATACACTGTAAATATTTGAACCCTGTATTCTTGGATGCAATTTTTGGATTAAAACAAAGCATTTAAAATCTATGTGCACACCTGCATGAGTTCTGTACGAGTAAGCGTCTCTGCTTTCACGTTCATTTAAAAAGAGCACGTTCATATCACACTGATGTGAGTCCACAAATCACTGGATCGTCTCCAGTGATTTTATTTTCTGCTGAGTGAAATGTAAACCTACAACCAGCAAGCGTCGTGCTCTGTGAAGCAGCAGATGAAACGCTGACTTGTCCCGAGTGGCCTCGCAGTCTGTCACTTGGTGGCTTCTTTGGGTTTGTGTAAGATCAAGATCAGTCTTAATGAGCTCTGACCAGAACACACAGTACGCTGATGACTAGTCCAACTCCAAAACGCCTGCTTCTTTCTATGTAAGCTATGATCTCTAAATCATTTCACTCATCACATCTGCTTCATTTATAATGGCAGTATGCAGTGAAAGGGAGGAGAGAGGCCACGGGAGGGTTTTAAAGCCTTAAGATAACTCGTTTGTGGACTGCACATAGGGCTGTGTTTTTCATAATTAAGGAGTCAGACAGGGAAATAAAACTGAACTAATGACCAATGCAGTAAAAGAGTTATGACAGAGTAAATGAATAATCCCTGCCACAGGCTGAAACAAACAGAGCTGACAGTACAAGGATTAAAATTTAAAAAGGCCAAGGGTCATCAGGGCCCAGTAGGCTCATCAAGGATCAAAAGTCCAGACCACCCATGCAAAGCCTAGAAAGAAATCAATAAAATGCTAAAATCAGTTCACAAACTGACAGACAACCTGTTTTGCAGGCTTTGCAGGAGTAATTCTTCTGCCTCTTTTTGTCTAAATTCCAGTCTTTAGGAAGCTTATTTGATCAATGAATGATACCATAAGCTGATTTCTAAAATGAAGATGTTTAATATAATATTAATATAATACTTTATTCTCTGTACCGCAGAGATCAGAGATCAGGGTCAACTCAGGCTTAAAGCCAGGTGCTCCCACTGCAGTATATATTAACACATTAAACTCTTAACTTTCCCTCTGATTCATCTACAGGAGCTGGTTGCAGCAACAACTGTGATTTTAAGGTACAGTGTGAAGGATTTGGCAGCATTTAGTGGTGTGGTTGCGGATTGCAACCAACTGAGTATCACTGCATTCACTCCTCACTTTCCAGGACTGTGGCGACGTGACCCAATGTGTGCAAAACCGTGGTAACGCCGTTCGCCTCGCTCAAAGGTCATCCTTACCACAACAGCTTGCGGGATTTGGTGGCATCTAGTGGTGTGGATAAAGATTGCAACCAACTGAGTGCCCCTCCGTTCACTCCTCCGTTTCCAAGACTGTGGTAATGTGAGCCGCTGAGCACAAGACCATGATAACACATTTTGGCCTCGCTCAGGGGTCGTCCTTTTCATAGTAACATGCTGGATATGTTTGGAGTAACGGAAATCAGATGGCGGCCGACAGTACCACCTTTTTGCACACAGTCCCAGTGGCATCTGACTGCATTCCCGTCACTTAGCTGAGTAATTCCCACTCAGGGATGACCTGCCTGAGGGGATATGGCACAAAAAACAATGTGCTAACACCATTCGCCTCAATCAGACACTGTCCTTACCATAATAACTCAACACTGAGAGCAACGGAAGTAGACGGTGGCTGGTCGTACCACGTTTTACACTCTATTGCTCACGTTACTGCAGTTTCACAGGTGTGTCAGAGAACTACGGTGGCCTTCAGATAACGTAAAAATGTGAATGTGTCTCTAGAGCCAGTGTTCGGTTTGCCCGTTCTGGGCTACTGTAGAAACATGGTGGAGCAACATGGAGGACTCTGTGAAGAGGACCTGCACCCTGTGCAGATATGAAGGACTCATTCTAAGGATTCTTAGTTTCAGGTGATTATACGCTAAATTTGGATATAATTCCCATTGAAAGACTCATACTTTTCTGCAAATTTTACACTTCACAAAGTCATCCAGTGGGCCGGACTGGACCCTCTGGCGGACCGGCTCTGGCCCTCGGGCCGTATGTTTGACACCTTTGCTATAAGGTATCACAAAGGAGTTTTTTCACATAATCTGATCCCCTTTGCATTTATTATACAAAAAATAATTAAATTGCTTTTCATACAAAACAACCATGGCATTACATAAACAAAATTTATGATAAGGACTGATGTTGGTAAAAAGAATAACTCAGTGATAGTTTTACAATTATATTTCTATGGCCGTTTATGACCTTTTATGACAATCACTTTTGTCCTCTAACAACACCAGATGATTTTTTTAAAGTGATGCACAAGGGTGAATACTTTATAACTTTAGATGTGTGAAACCATGTTAGCGTGAAATATCTTCAAATTATTCAGTTTTTGGAAGAACTCAGTGTTTGCGAGGAAGAAAGCTAAATATGAATTTAATATCACTTAGGCAGCACACACACAAAGGCAGTGAATGATGATAAATGATGATAAATCATCTGTGAAATATCAATAAATACCCAAATCCCTGATCAACGTAGCTCAGAAATATTCTTTGATTCATCACTGCTTGTTTTTGCATACCATTACTTTACGTTAGCTGAGTGTTTTATATGAGGCAAATTTGCGATAAGTGCTGGTACAGTAAATAAAAATGTTTATAATTTTATCGACACAAGAGGCCTGGTGGTAATTAAGGACAATCTATGACACAACAAAGACGGATTAATGCGTGAATAACAGTGGTTTCTGTGTTTTTCCTCATAGGCAGACGAGACTCAATACTCTAAACCACGATTTCCCCAATTGTCGCTCTGATTTGCACATCAAGCTACAAATTAAGAACAGAATAAAGAGGACGTGACTGTTTTGTTCTTTCACTCCGACACAAATCGAGACTTATATTCCCTCCATGATTCACTGGAGAAAGGAGCAGTTCTATTTAAAACTTTCTTTGTAAGAGACATGCAAATAAAACCGTTTTAAATGCAGTCATAGCAGCATACTATTTACATTTTCCCCTCAGACTGTGGAGAGACCCGAACTATTTAAGCAGAGAGGAGCGAGAGATCAGGAGCAGCTGCGGAGAGGGATTATAAATGACTGGTGGCCCTGCCAAAGCATGAGCCCGATCAATACCGTAGATGTGAATCTTTGTCATTATGGTTAACCGAGAGCCTGCTTGGCACAGAGGGACTGGGTTCAGTCGCTCCCTCAGTGTAATGAAGATGCTAAAATGAAAAAACAACTGTTCCGCTTTTACTTGTCAATTCAATATCATTTGCAAAATCCAATCAAAAGGGACAAATTACATTAGATTCCTTCAGCGTGGTGCCAAACATCACCTATTGTATGTAGACAGTTGCGCTTTGTGAAACACGGCTTATAACACTTTGAGTTTTGAGGTTAAATAAGCTGAAAAGTATAAAATGGACATATTAACGGGTGCATAAAAAAAAAAGTTTGGTGTCATCTGGTGTACTTAGGATTCCCAAAGCCACCCCACAGTGCACCAATACTTATTAAAATGATGGTGGCACCTAATGTTGTAGTCAAGACCACCTAAACTGGGACGGAGCCATGACTAAGCTGGCCCAGCTGACGTGTTGTCACCAAAACAACAACCTGCATTTCTTTTGAACTAGTCAAATGGCCACGGAAAACGTCTGCTCTACTCCTCTTCTATTTCTATGGCTGTAACACACTGATCTTTGATTCCTAAACTAGTTTACTTGATACTAGATAGTCCATCCACCGCTGAATGAATATAACCACTAATAGTTGCATGTAAATAACACATCCAATTTAGAAAAGTCAGGAAAATATCCATCCATCTACAAATGCTCATCCCATTCGGGGTCACGGGGAGCTGGAGCCGATCCCAGCTGGCATTGGGCGAAGGCGGGGTTCACCCTGGACAGGTCGCCAGTCCATCACAGAGACAGACAACTATTCACGCTCAAATTCACACCTACAGGCAATTTAGAGTCATCAATTAGCCTGCATGTCTTTGGACATGTCTTTGGGAGGAAGCCGGAGAACCTGGAGAAAACCCAACGCTACCAGGGAGAGCATGCAAACTCCACACAGAAGGGCAGATTCGAACCCGCGACCCTCTTGCTGTGAGGTGAATTTAAAGACAAGCTACTGAGGCTTGAGCCACCTTGTTCTGCTTCTGCTTTCCTCATGTGTGTAATTTCCTTTTCCAGAATAATATTCTGTTGTGCAATCATGCTGTTTGTAATTAGTACAGGAGGAAACACACAAACAGCTCAATCTGAATATCACCTTAACAGATATGCGCTTTTATCTGGAATACTTTGTGCGGGTAAACAAGTCCGATGTCGTCATCTCTGTCAGTTTCTGAGATCTTTGGTTGCACCACGCTGTCTGTTCTCTGTCGCTATTTCAGGAACAAAGACAGACCTCCATGAAAGCAGCAGACGAGGGGGTGACATAGACAGAGAAAGAGAGAGAGAGAGAGAGACAGAGAGAGCATGTGCATATATGTACATCACGTCTTTGTGTCCCCCGCTCGCTCCCTCGCTCGTGTACTTGTTTGCGTTTCCCCTCTTGTCTTGAATTTTTGAACAAGGTTATGTGTTAGTCGGAGCTCTGCTATCACTGGCCTTCAGCACTTTCACCCGTCACGTTTGGGTATAATGTCACAACGTCTGTCCCGTCTCATCTATCACTCACTATTCTTGTCGTGATATACATCCATAGCAACCGCTGAGGAAGCACTGCGCACCTTGAAACTGTTTATGATGATAATTTCGCTTTCTGATAAGCAATAATCTCAGGATTCGCTTTATGTGCAACATTTTAGGGAATCTTTCCCAAGGATTGATGAGCAGCTAAAGAGTCCTTCCCATTAACTTTATGTTGACACGTTCAGCCCCTGCAGCGATCAGTAAATCTAACCTTACATATCCATCAGCAGCAGGCATCCTGTCAAAAGTGTCCTTGAGCTTCGGAGCCTCAAACTAAATGTAAAAAAAAGCTGAAGAGTTCCTGCAAATATAAAAAGAAGACTCATGCCATCTTTTGTAAAATCCATCTCGTCCCAGCCAAAAAAAAAGTCCATCTTTAATCGCTTCTCCCTCCACTTCATTTATATCCCTCCCGTCGTTAATGAAGCACGTTTAATAGGTTAATTTAATAAAGGATCAGCACTTTCGCTCATATTGAAGCGGTCAGTCTATTACAAGGAAGGATCAGGTGTGCAGTCAATGTATTATCCACCGTGCTGTAAAATGAAGGATTTAATCAGATAGCAGTGATTGGTCCTTCTATGAAAATGACCCTCGGTGGGTGGGCGCACTTTTGTCACTGACCGATAACACCTTCCTCACATACAAAGATATACATACACACCTCATACATATATGTGAGGAAGGTATGTGAGAAGGTCCATTAATACCAGCTGTATTAATTCCCTGATCATGTAGGTTATGTGGAAGTACTTTTACACCCGACTGGATTTCAGAGTATCATATAGTTATGAGCAGATTTGAGGACATTTGCTAATGTACAGTAGCTGTAAACGATTACAACTTCTCCTATGAAGACACATTTCATATCATTACTATACTGTGATACACTAGTTTTACTATTGCCATTCATTATTAATTTATACACTAACCTCCACTTATGGCTGTTGTTGTTCAAAAATGCATTAATATACCCTAATATTTGCTTACACTACAGCTACATTACAGTGCGATACAAACCATGAATTACAGTATATAAATGCTGAATACAGAGACTTAAACTTGGGCCAGACCAGTCGCGTGAACAGTGCGTGGCGGCTTCGTGATTCACGCGTCTGTTGTTCACACCGGCTGCGTTTCTGCTGATGCTGATGAGTTTCAGGTGATTATAGACTAAAAAAACATAGCTATGAATATTATACTCTGCTACAATACACTCTAATCTCAGCTCATCACATAACGCCACCTTCTGACACCCCTATTTTATTTTCATCAAAACCATTATAATTAGGTTTAGGAAAGTAATGCATGGTTGGGATTAAAAGTACTGAAAAATGACTAATATGTCTGTTTCCCTCTTTAAACTACATTACCACATTTGCTGTTGCTGCGGATGGGTTTACATTATATATAACCCTCTGAGACCCACCATAGTGTAATTTTTGTCTTTTTAAGGCGGGCACAGGGGGTGTTTAGGGGGAGATAGCAGGTCAGCAGTAGAAGTCATATAGTGGTGAGGTACATCATCTGAAAGCTGGAAACCTGAAGATTAATTTCAGATGTGGCTCAGGACTGTGGGTCAAGTTGTTCTAGTCATAAATCACAAATAAACATGAATTAATGATTTCAAATCCATTGTAAAAGTGTTTATGTACTCTATATAGTGTATATTAGTTTCAAAAAATGGTCTCACTACAATGAACAGTCAGTGCTAGCATACCAATGGATTCTTTAGGTTTTCTAGTTTCATATGATATCTGTAGCTTCACTAGCCCTAAAACTGAACCTGCTAGAGCCTCTGAGAAATAATAAAGTTGGTTGGGATCGCCCCCCGGCTCCACGGGTCTCTTAGGGTTAATGGAACGCCCGGTCCATTTCATATGGGTGCTAAAGGGTGCCCTGTGCAGTGGTGGTGCACAAACAGCTGTGACAAAGCCTCTGTATTCGACAAAGTGTCGGTAAAAGGTCCAGAGAAAATTTATTTTAACAAGCTCTACACCTTCTTGTTTTACTAGCTGTGTTTTTCTTAGCAGAAATCTATCAGCATCTTAATTATGTTTTCTCGTTTTTCATTTCTCTTTCTATTAACAGAAGAGCTCCTTGTTTCTTTTTGTCTTTCTTTGCTAAAATCTTTCTCTTGCCCTGAGTATTTGTGGTGAAAATTGGTAACAACTTAAAACAGTGATCCTTAAAGCTATGCAAGCATGCGTACCTACGCAGATCCCAGCCTACCCACTCCCACACACAAACACTCAGGATACCGGCCATCCAAGCACCAACGGACTGCAGTGTATTCACAGCAGAGATGCGGATGAGAGGCCATCCTTTGCATTGTGTCGCCCTTTATCACCGAAAGTGTACAATCCTATCAAGAGTAGGAGGGGGGTTGTGGGGCTGCAGCTGTATAACATACAGTCAGCAGTATCTGTACTTCAGCTACATGTCTTCTTCTTCTTGTATCTGGGGAGTAAAGATGAGCAGAGGGCAACAGAGGCGAGGCCCTTTAAAGCTAACACAGGTTATTTGGGCTTTATTGGAGATTGGACAAAGGCCTGTCTGAGAGGTTTTCCTTCCCTCAGCTCAGAGCTGTGTTATAGGCGTATACCATGTGCTGCTTTCTGTCATATAAAAGACACAGGATTGAGAGTGGGACAAAATGCAGGAGCTGTGGAGGAAAATGATCTTGTAACTGAGACTGAAATTCTGGCACATTTTGTGGAGGCAGTGATAAAAGTGTGTTATTACTCTCACATTGTCCTCAAAGGAACAGGGAAGGAAAATGTGAGGGAACATTTCTTTTAGAGAAAGATAATGTGCACATGTAACCATATTTCCAACAAAGTACATTACATTATGAGGGAAACTGAATGGTACCGGGATTCCACTTTTCTCAACGCAGTATCAAAAGGACTGAGTAGCTATACCTCCTATTTTACTTTTCAGGCTAACTTAGGATCACACTGAACATTTGTAATGTCCTGCCAATGATGCTTAGTGTAGGCGATGACGGTGAACGTGATTCGAGAGAACGGCACTTATTTGTAGAGTTTGCACGAGAGATGACTTTGAATGCACCAGTTATTTATTTAACTAGCTTAGCTGGTAATTTAATTTTGTAATAGGCTATTACACAAATTGTCAGACTGATGGACGTATGGACACACACCCCTTTCCATGCATCATAGCAAGTTCAGCTCGCCAATAATTTATAATTTTCCTCAAAACATGATCATTTAAGCGCCTGGTAGGATAGTTTAACATTTCCCGTCTGCTCCATAGAATACTGAAATAGAGAGATTAATTGTTAGGTAATGTAATTGTTAGAGTGAAGCAGCTGTGTAGAGTCAGTTTGGACTTTAAACTATTTGAGTCATTAATGAAATTTGTGGCAGCTTCAATTTTCACAATTGGTCATTACAACAACACACACTTCTTCCTGGGTTGACTTCGAACATTATACCATTAAACTTCAAGCTGCATTAATCGTGCACAGTCGCACCAAATTGCGTAAAAATGACGTGGTAATTCACAAATCATTTTGTGTGCAATAAAAACACTATTATTGCTTTCAGCATGTTATTGTATGCCACGTAGTCTGTACTGACTACTGAAAGGAAGTGGATGGGTGAAACAAACACTTGATTTTCAACCAGGACACCAGTGTTTTGTCTTGAAAGTTACATCAGTGACATGTTCTGTGTAGTTCTTCTATGTTGTTTCTATACATTGTTTGCGTACATACAGTATTTTAGTTATTTAAAGCCCAACCATGATGTTTTTCCTAAACCTAAGTGAGTGGTATTGTTGCCTAAACAAACTGTAAATGTGGCTGTTTTGTTGCATGGCATAAAAATAACATGCAAAAGAGGCGTACAAATGGTAAAAAGGCAAAAATACGTACTTATGAATGTCCTTGTAATATCGTAAGCCTTCCTAAGAGATTGGATTGATTAATCCATTTATTTTTTAGCCATTTGATGGCAGAGGAACTCCACAACAAGCTGAAAACGCTGATGTAATCACATTACAAAATGTAATATGTTATAACATGTTATATTACATAACAAATAATTACAAAAAAATGCTTTTGTCCGAAGTAGGGATGTTAATAATTAAATGTTTAACCAATAACTGACATTAAGCATTTTAACTGGTTGATACTATCATTTAAAGGGTTAAAAGAAATATTAATATTGAATTAAAAAGCTGAGAAAAACACAGAGGAACAGCTCATCACTTTAAGGAGAAAAGCTGGTCCACCTTAAGAGAGAGCCAGCGCAGATACAGGAAGTTGTAGCTTGTAGCCTCGTTGCATTTATTCACTGACAAATAAACTCTACACACACTGTCTGCTACAGCAACGTTCACAGCTTTAACACCACCAATAAACCCATAATTGCCGCCACCACACACACCGTCTGTTGGAAACTCGCTGAAGTTACGCTAGAACGAGCACAAAGCCACCGGCGATGCTAGCAGGTGCTAACAAAGCGATCACACAATCGCTATCGTTAATCCAGGCAGACACACAGCTGACAGCTTACTAAACTAAACTAAATGTGTGGTGGAAACTTTTACTGGGAAAGTGGCTGCATGTCCGCGACACTAACACCCACACAGTGAACTGGTGACGGTGAACGCAGCACCGTGGCTGCTAATGCACCCACACAGTGAACTGGCGACAGTGAACGCAGCACCGTGGCTGCTAATGCACCCACACAGTGAACTGGAGACAGTGAACGCAGCACCGTGGCTGCTACAGTAACTCTGCTGATGCTGAACTGTTGACTCTGTTATCTGTTGTGCTCATATGCTGCAGCTGGCACGCCGCTGCATGCGAGGCACAAATCTTGTAAGTTAACGGTTAATAATCGGTTAACGACGGTCGGTTATAGGTAAAGAAAAATTTTCTAAATTACCATCTCTAGTCTGAAGCGATAAAAAGCAAACAACTGCCTATTTACAGTCTCAACACACACAAAGCAACAATATCATTAATTTGGATTCAATGTTTCTGTTGACCTCACAATGTTCACTATACTTTTAGCTCAGTTTTGGTCTTCACCAAATCCTCCAAAAAAATATCTGGCTCGTTACATGTTCAAATATCCTCAGAAGCTCGTTGTTGGAAAGGAGATTGACATGACTGATGAGACTGATTTACATGGAATATTTATGTGCCATGAAACCACAACAATGAGCTAAAAGATGCTAAAAAGCTATTTGATTAAGAAAGATCACTTATTAAATCTTTAAAAATATGACAAAACAATCCCAAAATACATGAACTTTCACATACAGAGATGCAACGTTTTCACAGTGAGAAGATCCAATTGATATTTACACACTATTTGCTGCAAGCGATAAAAAAAAAAAAAGATCACTCATACCGATCTCTCTTTAAAACAGTCATGAATCATGATTGCTTTATACAAAATTATACGACAGCAATCAATGTCACTTTATTGATGGATAACCGGAGTGAAAGAGGAAACTCTCCAGAAGGCAATAACATTAAAACTAAAGTCGTTAAGTTGTGATAAATGACAAGACAGCATAGAGCTGGAGAAGGTGTTGATGTGCCAGCCCTCCTGCCTCTCGCGCTGCTTCCCACCAGTAGTTGGGCTTATCTGCAGAGTAAAGCAGCCAGCTGGCCGTCTTGATAGGGCTCTAAACCTGCGTCAGCTGCAGAGTCGACATAAATCTCGGCCACTCCTTCAGGTAATAGGAGACAATCCAACAGGTGAGGCACTGCCTGAGACCCATCCACGGGGAGTTGTTTCTAGCTGGCAGTAAACATTGATTCGAAAGGGATGAGAAATAAGAAGCAAAACCACCGTTCACGACCTCCTCAGGTTGGGAAAAAGAAGAAGGAAGGATGGAGGGAAGGGAGAATATGAGGGAGAGGTGGAAAAAAGTAAGACAGAGGGTGGCAAGGCAAAAATGAAGCACCAGTTTTCTATAAAAGAGTTAGAGGAGAGGACTAATACAGGAAGAAAGGGTAGCAGGCCTTGAGACAGAAGGTGTTTTATTGCTTTTCTACCAATCATAGAAGATGGAGGGAGAGAAAATGAAGAGTCACAGTTAGGAAACCAAGAGATGACATTAAACAAAATAATCTCATAAAATGTCTTATTAATGAGTGTACACAACATACAGAGGTCGAGCCTTACTCTGCCGTAAACCATATTATGAAACAATAGTATGAATTATTAGGTGACACTATCACTTGTACATGTCTGTCTTTTCTGTTTTGAACCTAAAACAGTTTGGTGGTTAGTTTTGAGCGAGTAGAAGAAATCTGGTGACTCGAAGGGGAAGTTCGGTTTTCTTTCCCTACTTACTGCAGTTTGAAAGTACCGTTAACTGAAAGGTGAGATTAGCCGAGTATCACTGTTCAAAATGAATGTGTTTAAATAAAAAAACACCTTTGTATACCGAAAGATCGCTCAACTCAGGTGTTTTCTTTCTTGATACTGTGGGCCCTCCTATAGACAACTGCAGTCCTCCTCCTGTAGCTGTGGTCTACAGCTCCAGCCCCTGTATTTGTTTACCTTTTGGCAAACTGCCACCATTAAAAGTATGCCGAATTAAATACAGAGCACCGCAGGAATGAGTCTGGTTCCCTCACCTGAAAGTCAGTTTCTTTTTTTTTATTATTAGGTTTTTAGTTAGGTGGCTGCAATAAGGTCTGCAGTTAACACAAGCTGAAGAGATTTTATCGGTTTGGTCCATAAATACAGCAGTAAATATCTTGTGACTGCTGAAGCTTTTACGCGTCTTAAAAAAGGCGCTTGCTAACAAGTGGCTAAATGAGACGATTAAACGCCATCACGCTGAACGCTAGTTAGAGCCTAACGTTGGCTTTTTACTTCTGCCGATTGCATTTCCGCTTCAATAATCATATAAGTGGAGAAAAAAAAGTGGAGATTTGTGGAGATTATCTTGTTGAACAAAACATTTACGTATCATGTACATGTTTGTTTGCCACATTTTCTGCAGTTACCCAAAAGCCAATGGAAAAATCCACGGGTAAATTAATGTTCACATCCATGCTTTCTGCCCTTTAACTTTACAAATATACAGAAAACTACCACTGGATTACTTTGATACTGAAGAAAACTTTCTGTCTATGATTTCTAAGCTGATTAATGGATGTTCATTCACAACTGACATCAGATATAATGATATCCTCTGAAAGTCACCCTGAATCTAAAAATATGTGATTATCCCTGTTTATATGTTACATATTTATCTGAGTTATGACTCTGAGAAGGAGTAACATTTCTGCAATCAGACACCTTAGTTACCTGAATGAGATGTGACATATCTACGTCTGCAGCTCAACACCTGCGGACCAAAGATGCCAGATCAATGAATATCAGCACGTTATTAATCCCATGTACTAAATGAGTAAAGCTCAGTTATTTTCTACCTCCAGAGGAATATAAAACATAATTTCCCCGTGTGGGTAAGTAGATCAAATCTGCATTATCCCCCCAAATTGAATCATCCCTGTAATCCCTGGGGGCGGCAGTAGCTCAGTCTGTAGGGAGTTGGCTTGGGAACCGGAGGGTCACCGGTTCAAGTCCCGACATGGACCAAAAACTGAGTGTGAACTGGTAGCTGGAGAGGTGCCAGTTTACCTCTTGGGCACTGCCGAGGCCCCTGAGCAAGGCACCAAACCCCCAACTGCTCGGGGCGCTTGTCAGGAGCAGCCCCCTCACTCTGACACCTCTCCATTACTGCATGTGTGTGTGTGTTTGTGTGCATGTACCATGTATAAGTTAAACAGAGTGTAAGTTGAATTTCCCCACTGTGGGACTAATAAAGGCAGATCTTCTTCTTCTTCTTAAATATTTTAGAAAAACATAATCTTAAAATGAGATCATCACACAGAGACTTATTGCGGCTGCTGATTGCCCAAACGTCCTCGGCACAAATGTGACTTCTTTTATGGTCACGTCATTGTCAGAAGGTGAGAAAAGTAAATAAAAGAGAGATCAAAATAGATGATAAAGAAAACTGAGGTGCATTATAGCTTTTCCGAGTAATCCAATAAAAGCTGATAGAGATGTAAGGTAAAGAGGACAGATATGACTTCTAGACAGGTTTACTGAATCTATGACACTTCACAGCTCACATTAAAGTGTACGTCTGCCGTGAGCACTGAAATCTGATTTCTCATTCCCTCGGCTGTCATGCATATTACGTCCTCATAATATTTACATCCTCCAAAGTTGACAGTAAACATCTCGTCTCGCTCGCTCCCCGTGTGCCAGCGCTCTGCTAATCCAGGCTGCATGCTGCCTGTTTGAGGTGTGAGAGCTCCGTCAGATCCACAAAGAAAACGCCACGTTCACGCTGCTCCTATAAGATGATTGGACACACATCGCTTCACTCTTTGTTGTCAAATCGGTCAAACGCATCGCTGACCACCTCCAGAGATTATTTACATGATTTGATCTTTACTGCGTCCTGGCTGCACTTACTCTTTTATTTCATGTGTTGCTTTTGTTTTTGTTTTTTTACTTTGTGATTACAATCCACCATCTATGCTAATGCAGATTAAACTGTAACATGTGACACCCTTCTTGGTCAGGTTTGATTAAAGGTGTCACCTATTTGCATTGGCCTGTGATCGGCCAAACATAGAGACGCAGCATTAGTATTGAAGGACACACACAAGCAGTTTCCAAACCATGTAGCCAAACAGTACTTACTCTTGGTAGCCATGTTTCCTTCGATACTGAAGCAGATTTTAAGTCGTAACAAAAAGAAACGTGAATTAGGCTTGTCAACCGGTTTGGAGCGAATAAACTCGGATACAGCGTAGTTTGATCAGAAGTTGGCAGTATAGGCTACACAGGGCTGTAATCTGCCAGTTAACAGAGTAGAAGAAGCAGAGGTTGCGAACCGGAAAAAAAACAAGTCGGACAGTTCTACGAGAAAAATGAAGAGAGGTCTTCAGAAATTTGTTTAAGTTAGGCAAGTTTTAATCGTTGTTTCATGTCAGCTCGTAATGGTCACGTTTCATGGAGACGAAGACGAGCGTTCTCACGTAATGGGAAACAGCTGATCAGTCATGTGACTTAAATGTTTGCTAGGTCATCAGCTCTTTTCAACAAATGCAAATACCTGAAGTAAGCGCGACTGAGAAAGTTTTAACAAATTTTGTCATTTCCATGCAGCTTTTCTAACGTGATACGTAAAAATGCACTTAAAATATGTGAATGGAAGCATGGCTACTGACTGCTTATTAGCTCATGCTAAACCCCCCTCTATAATAGATGTATATACATTAGTAGCTGGGCTACACGGTGGTGAAGTGTCGAAAGCACTGTTGCCTCACAGCAAGAGGGTCGCAGGTTCAAATCCGGCTTGGAGCTCTTCTGTGTGGAGTTTGCATGTTCTCCCTGTGTTAGCGTGGGTTTTCTCCGGGTTCTCCAGCTTCCTCCCACAGTCCAAACTCCACACTTCATTCAAACTCATTTGAATGCATAACGTGCTAATTTTGGTGGGAAAAGGGTAAAACGAGTCTACAGCCAAGCTAGCTGCTTTGAGGAGCCGTACTATGGATACAGATGTAATTAAATGGAGAGGAGTTAGTGTGTCTGTGGCCTGAAATTGTGTTTGTGTGTACGGAGGAACATTAATCAATGTTCAGAGAAACTTTAGCCTACAGTGTGAGACGATCTAGAATTAGTGGACAGTAAATGAGGTACAGTTGCTGCTTTTAGGAATCTCTTATTGATTAACTGAAGGAGACATGTAACCAAAGGGTAAGAGTGAGGAGTGACTGAGGCAAAATAAGGGAGGCAATTCTGTGTATATGTAGAAACAAATAAAAAACCAACACCCCCACACAGGAGCTGAGCTCAGGTAGATAGGAATTTACGTAAAAAGTAATTTAACATTGCGATGAGTGATTTTCCAACATCTAAACATGCTACCACAGATGACTTCCTTCAGCCACGAAATGATGGAATTACAGCCCGAGATGGCCGCCGCTCGGCTCTGAAATCACCCAGCTCTCCATGCAGCGGGGCCTTTCTGATGCTGGAAACGGTTTGTGGGAATCACTGTAGCATGGGATGACCTTGGGATGGGAGGTATCGCATCATTTCCTCTACGCCAATGAGATGAGATGGTGCCCACCTCAGCTCAGCTGGTGTCCTCAAGCACTTCCTCCTCTACCATGAGAAACTCCCCCAACCACTTGATAGTTGGTGGTCCAAAGTGACCTTACAGCCCGTTTGGCAGCACAATATCATTGCAGTACCAAACACAATCAGTGGGTTCTTTCAGGCTCCAGCTGCTACGATAAAAACTCCCTCACCTGAATATTTATGGGCCGGTATGTAGAGCACTTCCTGTAGAAAGGTCACAGGGGTCAAGCCAAAGTGACCTTCACGCAAGATTTAAAAGTGGTCTCTATCTAAGTGGATGGATACTGAAATAATGCAAAATTATAAAATACACATTCTCCCTTTTGGTTTCTGATTTGTCCTTAAAGGACAACACAGGTCAAGTCATTTAGACAGCTACGTACAGTATGTTGGAACAGATTTAATTTCAGTTGGACTGAACTGGAGCAACAGATGGTAAATAATCTCATATTTTGTGCTGATAAAGCGAAAATATGACAGCTTTATATGGATCTCAACTTGAGCACTCTGGCTGTTTGTTTGCATTATTCCACCCAACACTACATCACAGTGCATTCATTGTATCACTCAGCATTCAGACTTGAAACTGATTGAAAGAGAAAATAACTGTTTTTGAATGGATGCTGCTATCCAAAGCACGTTCATCATAACCTTGAGACTCTGAGCTGAGATGATGGCTTGGTTTGTGGTGAGGTGAGGAAGAACACTGAGACAATCCGGCAAACACAAATATGTCTCATAAATGTGAGTATTCCTGACCTTTGGGAACAGTATATGTAGTATATTTTGATGTGAACGATCCAAGCTCAGGTGTCATGGCTACTAACAACCTCACAAGCTTACAACCTGTTCACACAGTTACGTGATATTACATCATTGTTGACTTGGTTTCACGCACAGAATTGAACTGGGGTGATATTCACACCACACTGTGATTGGTCAGCAGGGTCTCTTTATTCAGAGACAGGCAAGGGGGGGGAAAAGGGAGCAGCGGCATATTTTCCCATCTAACGCTGTGGATGAAGAGATTATTTCAACAATATTGCTGGAACGGTGGAAGAGACGGGTGGACAGACAAACCATGACGGTTTTGGTGAGTTTTACTTTATTTCTGTCGGGTTTGAATCGCGGGCTGCAGGGTGGTGCAGTCGCTAGCGCTGTCGCCTCACAGCAAGAGGTTCGAATCCGGCTCGGGGCCCTTCTGTGTTGAGTTTGGATGCTCTCCCTGAGTCAGTGTGGGTTTTCTCCGGGTTCTCCTGCTTCCTCCCACAGTCCAAAGACATGCAGGTTAATTGATGACTCTAAATTGCCTGTAGGTGTGAATGTGAGCGTGAATGGTTGTCTGTCTCTGTGTGCCCTGCGATGGACTGACTGATGGAGTGATGTGTTGTTCGTGAACGACCAAGCCGAGTGCTTGACTCCCATCTCGAGGAGACGAGTCTTCAGTCGCTGCTGAATCCATGCAGGTAAGGGCGGGACTTTATTTTGATGGGCACACCATGCGGCCAATCAAATGCGAGGACAGCTTAGGATCATACCATTAAGTGAAAGAAGGAAGGGAGGCAGACGCACCGTAGTGGTACAGACCAGGTACAACCTGAGCGACAGAGAGACGGGGAGCTGGATTTAAGCGCGTTGGGATAAAGTCAAGAAATGAGTGAAAACTGAAAAAGAAGCAGCATCTGGCTGCATTTCCATGATATAAAAGACTGCAAAGCTGAGTGCAGAATTTGTAAAATGAAAACTTTTGTAATGCATAAAAATAAAGCTTTTTTATGAAAACACTGAATGAAAAATTGCTTACCAACACATCATAATTGCTAAACTAGGCTAAAATAGAAGGCTCCCGGTGATACTAAATGGAGGGCCACTTGGGATTTTTTTTATAATTTAACAGCTATTCAAAAAAATAAAAAATCATGACCTGCTGAAAAGGTGCAAGATGACACCCCCCCCCCCCCTCTCTCTGACAGTGGGCTTTTCACTACAGCTTTCAGATGTGAAATAATATACATAAAGTCAAATACTATACTAACAGAACAGACCAGAAACACAGTTAGAGTGCAATTAAAGTGCAATAATAAACTGTAAAAGCAAATAAATGTGTAGCAGGCAATATTATAGACCATGTAAGGTGGGTTAATTATCAAACGGGTGGAGACTTTTAATCATTATAATTAAAAACATACAGTATAATATAGGCCTATAACAAAGAGAAAAATATAAGCAATTTAAGAGATTACAGCATAAACTGGGTTGCAGAAATGCAGGCCTACAGGGGGCCAGATTGTATAAGCACACCTCTGTGTTGAGAGAGTTATACACTTCACAGCTACTCCAAGTCGGTAATATGTACTGTGTGCATTTGCAGATGGAGGTTCTCTGTGTACATAACAGTCCGAGGCCGATTGATCATGTGCAGCCTTCAGGCAGCACTGAATGGGTTTGAATCTTTTCACACTGTAAGAGCACGCTTCCATCAATTACAGTCCCAGGGGATAGATAAGATTAAACAACTCGCTGGCTGACTTTCTAATGCGGAACTTCGAACAAAGCAGCTACACTTGTATCCTCCTACGAAAAGGATCGATACCTGAATCAGATGAAGAATCACTTTATTCACAGAGTGCAGGGGAGCAGGATGGATTTGTCTTCGTAACATCAGCGCATGGGCACTTTGACAACTAGCGGGGAAAGATAAATACATGCAGGCAAACCAGGTACACGGGTGCATTCAAGCAGCACAGTGGCGTGTAATATGACTGTAGTGGAGAAAGGTCCAGTTATAAACACAGAGTAAACATGAAATTACAAGCACCAAACAGCACTGTTAGAGTTTGTAAAGTGTCAAGATGTAAGAAGCCTGAGGTCACACCGACTTGCACAGACGTTGAGAGTCTGACTCTTCCCCGTAGTGAGCTTTCCTATTAGTCCAGTCTGGTCTCAGGGCCACTTACCTCTAATTACTGAACCCTAATGGCAGGGCCAATCACTAGCAGGTTAATTGTTTGATCTCTGCCATATGTACAGCCTGCCGCCATGTTAATCCACCTCTCCACACATACAAGAGCCCACCACCACTCAGTATCCCACCCGGCCCAGCTGCTCCTGTCAGAGGAGCAGTCTGTGTGGGTACAGATACGGGAATCGTGTCAAGGTCAGTTTAGATGGGAGGTCAAAGCGAAGTTGCAAAGTCTCAAACTGGAAAAATAAAGATATATGCAACATTTTCTCCATGATGAATGAGTGACACCTACCTCACGGCAGTTTGTGAAATAGTCCCAAAATGTTATCTATTTGGTTCAAGTACACAGACAGGAATTTTCCTGTTGTTTTTGTGACATTAAACAGCGTATTTTTTATGTGTTTTCCAACAAATGTCCAGCAACATGTGACGCACACGCTGCCCCAGTATTTTCAAAACAAAACTACTTAGGTTTAGGAAAAAATTGGCTTGGCTAGGCCTAGGCAACAAACTACTTAAATTTAGAAAAAGACTGACTTGGCTAGGATTAGGAAAAAAACTACTTAGTTAGGCTAAGGAAAAGATTGACTTGGCTAGGATTAGGCAACAAACTACTTAGACATAGGAAAAGATCAACTTAGCTAGGCTTAGGTAATAAACTACTTAGGTTTAGGAAAAGACTGACTGGAGCAACTGCCTTAGAAGTCAGGTGACGTAGTATAAAGGTCGGGGTGAATACATGAGTCCAAAAACAAACAACAACCCCATCTGAAGGCGCCATATTTTACTGGGAAACTTCATTTTAAATGTGCTTTTCCTACTATGGTAAGTCAATATGTCTGCTGTGAAAAAGATCCACTTGACTGTTTTACTTAGACACCGCAGAGGCAGCTGAACACAGGGGTTCATCTACCAGCCGATCACGGCCTGTTTCAGTGTTTAGCTGAACTCCCACCACGTTAATAAAAAAGTAGAAATGTATGCAAGCCTGTGAGTATTTCGCTCTTCCAAGCAAAGAGATTGCGCCCTTGTGTCCCAAGATTGTGTACTTGTTTGGAAGGGTCATTCATATCATTTGAAAGATAGATCTCACACACATACACACACACACACACACACATACTGTATAGCCCACACACAGTACTCCAAATAGCGTTGCCTTGATGGAAACAGCACATCCGGGGGGAAAGGACAGACATTACACGGATCATTAGCTGCAAATATAAAAGGGAGCATCGCAGCGGCCTAATGACGCTTTGATAAGCTCTGTTCTGGAAGTAAACATAATCTGTTGACTTTCAATTCTTTTGTCACACCACCAATGATAGTTGAGGCAGAATGAAGCATTCTGCTGTGAATCGGCTGCTGTCGTGTGGCGCAAAGCAATGTGGGATACCCCTGAAGAAAATAGGAGGTGGTGGGGAAGAGGAGTTAAACATGTAAATATGTTTTTTTACGCGACATTCTCTCGATGACAAACTCAGCCAAGTGTCCACAGCTGCTTCTCATCTGGCTCGACATAAATGCCTGCTGTCTTCCAGCCTTTCCATTACCGTTGATCACTGAGTCACTGTGACGCATAACGCCTTCTGGCAGGACCAGCAGTATTTACCACAATTTACAAACACCTGCAAATTAATGCTGCATTACAGAGATGCCGACAGTAAAATCCCCTCCTCCTAACAGGTGAAAAAAAAACAGAAAGGCTCATTAAGGCTGAAGATGCAAAGTCTAAGTCATCTTTCAAAAAGCAGTGATATGAGGACGTCACTATGGCAAAGAAATGCAACCTAGCAGTAAAGTTACGTCTTTCTAACCCAAATGCACAAATTCTCTTTGCTTTTCTTGTCCATACATAAAACATTTAAAAGGTCAAACACAAACCTGATGCACAGTTGTTAACAACACAAGGAGTAAAGAGTAACATTTTTTTGTGGCTGGTGGTGCACAGCACGTATAAAGTGCACATGGGAAGTGGTTGGCATTAAAAAGAATCATCATCCGTTAGCATGTGAGGACGAAACCTGCCAAAATTTAAAATAAATGAATAAATAAATACTTACTTGACAAATAAATGTCATTAAATATAGCAAAAATAATATTAAAAATAAAGAAGCCATTCATTTATAAAATATTACATAAATTGATATTTTTTTTATTTACTCTTTTATTTATTTTTCTTCGTATTAAATATTTGTATTAATTTTCAAATGTATTTATTTTTGCATTTATTTTAATTTATTTATTCTTAATTAATTTATTTATGTTTGCACTTATTATTTTTTATTTATTTTATGTTTATTTTTAAATGTATTTATGCATTTATTTATTTATTCATGCAGGATTTTCACTTTGCATTTCACCCCTTATCTATTTCCCCAAACTTCTGCAAGACTTCTGTCTTTTCTTTTTACATCTCTTGACAAATTCATTTATGCATTTCTGCCTCATCATGCAAATGAGGGAGCTGTCACTCAACATGTGGCATCATGGGGTCAGGATGCATGACTATATGCTCCCTAGAAATATCAATTCATTAATTAATGGCTTAATTTATTTTTAATATTATTTTTGCAACATTTATTTATGAAGTCATGTATTTATTTCTCAATTTATTTTTATTTTGCCAGGTTCTGTCCTCCATATGTGTGTATGGGATTGGCAACAACCATGTATGTTTACATGGACACTAATATTCCACTATGATTTTGAATTTGACAATATTCAGAATTTGATATGGTTCATGTCTGATATTCTGAATTAGGCTTTATTATGAACGAAGCATTTTCACATGTAGGATGTGCCAGTATTATATATAACGAATTTGGTGTATGTGTCTCAACTGGGTTTTTTATGGCAGGCTGCGACACGCGGCGTCTGCAGCTCTGTGAGTTGTACACAAACCAACTATAGTTGGTTAAACTGTAGAAAACTACAGTTTTCAGAGATGCACGTCCAACAGAAAAGCCCAAGTTTCTGGTCACACCTAAACAGTATGAAAGACTTTTTGGATATGTGCAAATATCTCAACGCCAACCTTTGCACCATTTGTTCCACCACTGACGAACCTGACCTTTTATCACTTGCTTTCCACAGAGGCTACAAATTATTTCTAACTTCCTCTAATCTGCTGTTGGTTTTACTCGATTACTTCTAACTTTACATTTCACGTTTACCTTTCTTTTATTGTTTTATTGTATTACATCATGAATTATTGCCTTTCATGTGCTGTGTTTTTACTGGAAAACATCGATAAACTGACTTGACTTGTGAAGAAGTTGGCTGCATTTAAACGTGAATAGTAGAGGAATATTCATTTTCATTAGCCATGTAAACAGCTTGGTAGCAATATTGTCTTTTTCAGAATAAGGGCAAAACTCTGAATATTTGTGCATGTAAACCTAGCCATTGATTTCATGACATATTGACAGTTTAGTGATGTCCAAGAAGGGCCACGGGAGCTTGTGGAGAAAATTATGAAAAACTTGCACCATCCTTAAATAAGCTAAATGACACGATGTCACTTCTATGTTGAATTCACATTATAAGTATCTTCCTAATAGTCATGATTTCTTGTTCAGTTTGTGCTTTTGTTTGAAATAAGACCCAGACGTCAGACTGGATTTTTCTTCCCATTCATTTCTGTCTCGAACTGGCCCAGACAGCTGCTTCGGGTCACGGATTGAGCAGTTTCCTTTCACCTGACTGACCTTTGACAAGACTGTGGATAAGCTTTGAGAGACGGGGTGGACTGATCTCTCATTCAGGAAATATTCATATTCATTCGTTCTTGTTTTATAACTGCACAGGGACATCACACAAGTACAAGAGAAAGAAAAATACTGCTTGGTTGCAGTCAGTACAAGGACACTCATAGAGGTTAATGACAGTTAGATGTTTGACAAAACCATAGACTATATATACTGTATACTATATTATATATACTATACAAAGTGGACATAGTCACCGTGACATCACCCATTGATTTGTGGACTGCTGCTTTGAAGCCTCCAGTTTGACATTTTGGCTGTCGACATTTTTAGGCATCCAAAAAGGTTAGACTTAAATTTCATTAACTGAAAACACACTGCGAAAGGATTAAAGTTATAAGATGAAAACATGGACAACGCCGTGCTAGCGACCTGTCAATCATAAGGTAGCCATGCCCTATAGCATACCCTGCTTTAAGGTCTATTTACCACTAAATGGGAGCATAATTTACTAAATGAACATCATGCTGTATTGACTTCAATACAATCTGACTTCTTTTTGCAACCAGAGGTGTCGCCCCCTGCTGGCTGTTAGAAAGAATGCAAGTTTAAGGGACTTCAGCATTGACTTCACTTCTCAGACCTGGATTTTACCACTGATCAAAACACAACTTTGTGGACTGCTGTTGCTAGCCTGCTAGCCTTGCTAGCCCCAGCTGGTTATGTTCACAGCCCTACACATGCTATTTCCCTTTAACTGATGACAAACAAGGTTTTCCCTTATCAAGGAGTAGCCAGTGAGCAAAAAAAGATGCCGACAGGTAAATATACTCTAATTGGGTAATGGGGAGCAGGGATCTCATTACAGAAAAAGTCAGAAATCCTGTCCTATCTCTGTTTAGGATGACATTTAGGACTTTTGGTATTACAGAAACATGTTTCCTAACTGCATTTAGGGAAAAAAAATCTTATCTTAGGATAGGAATTTAGCTATTACAGAACCATCCTAACTTACAGATTCCCGAAGTTAGGAATCACAAATTGGGAAGGCGTTGGGAAAATAATTGTCAAAGATAGCAGCAGAATGGTTGTTAGGTTTGTATGGCAATGGCAGCAAAGATCAGGAGCAACTGAAATACAAATATGATTGAGAGGTTGCTCAAACTCTATGATGATGCTTGAAATTTCACAAACCATGTAGTAATGAAAATGAATTCATTAATTAATGAAAAAAAAGGTGTTTCCTCTCCTTTAGCAACACGATCTGTGCCTCCAATTCCTCGTAGCAAAAACTGAAAGCCTGTATTTTTTTTGTCCTTGATAGCCAGTGACAAGCGAAGGCTTGTCCGTTGAATAGCCTCCTGGTCTGATCTAATCAGAGAAACAGGGATGAAAGGACAAGTACTGACTGAGGAGTCTAATTTACAATTATAGTTAGGATATCTCAGATATCTCAGGATAGCTCAGATTTCACAATAATAAAAGTTGTGAGAGAAAAGACAGACTTCTGCACTGCCTCGTGGCTCTGTTGTCAGACTTTAAGATGGTTAATGGCATTAAGCTCTTCAGAGATAGAGCGTTCCTATTGGCTGTTCATTCAACTGAGGCAGCTGTAAATCACTGAATGTGATCAGCACTGCCTAGTTTGATAGTTTTATTACAAATAACTTCTTTTTAATCATATTTGCTGCAGTTACTTCAGCTTTAAGTTAAGATAGGAGACCTGAGACAGGACACAGTCATGAGTTTAGCAAATGCTCCTGTCATAGGAAGATTTCTCCCATCATTGAAACTTAAGTTAAGATAGAAGAAGCAGTTTTCTGTAATGAGGCCCCAGATGTGCAGGCAAGAACACTGAGGACAACTAGTGGCGGGTGTGAAATGACAAGAGAGATAAGAAATAAACAGTCAGACATGGAGATGATTGTGATGATGATGCTGCAGTTGTCACGACAAAACCAGAATTGAAACAGATCAGATTTAGGGATCATAACCTTAACATCTAATGCAGCAGTACAACATTGCAGCCATAGCGCCCCTCCCTGGTGCACTTGTGCGTAACTGAAGGAATGTGAGGCAGCCTGAAAGGGCAAAATGCTTAGTCAATCTACCCTGAATAAATAAATGGAGATGCATTACTGAAAAATGCCTAGTTTGGTAACAGAGAATTGAGGTCATAAAGCAGAAACCACATTACGTGTAGGGCAGATAGTTGTCATCATTTATTCCTCTCCACCATCAGTATACGAGTCATAAAATTGAAACTTTTGGAGGGGGCTCTCCACGCAACGCTGCACATTAATTGTTGTGCCTCTCGATCATGTTACACGTAACGCGATCCCTCTTCACCTCATTACTCAAAATGCAAATCATCCTCTGGATCATTTAAATGCATCTGAAAAAAACTGCCTCGCGGTGAGAGGAAGCTTGCATTAGGACAGGGTCAGCTAAGGTAGCTCCTCTATGCTCATTTCCTTTATAATCGCTCAAATCCTCAACAGCATTTAGAAAGCAATCCTCAGCCAGAGCTGTGTTTACTTTGCGCACGATCTGGAAAGTCTGGTGAGCAGAGAGGAGGCAGAGGAATACTGAAGGCCCTGCTTCATATTCACATCTCTCTTCTGCCTTTGGAAGGGCCTTATGAATCCTAACACAGCAGGAAAAAGCACATGGGGAGTGTGGTCAGTAATGTAAGTATTGATCTGTGCAGCTGTGAATAAATTCAACGCACTTATGATTCAATAATGTAGCTTACTTAGATACAATAGAAAGTCATGGTCTCGCATACAGGAGCACTTTCTTGCTCTTTATCTCAGCAGCAGAAGTAACAGCAGGTAGGTTTTTTTCCTTTACTGCCTCATTTTTTTTAATGAGATTTATGTAGTTTGGTTTCCATAGTTACATTGTGGGACAATGAATACAATATATGAACATTGATTCATATGCATCCTTTCCATATCAGAGTAATTAATGTCATTCTCTTGAAAGAGTGTGTGACAGTGTTAAGAAATGAAAGCCAAACTGGGTAATCTTAATGTAGAGTCAACACAAACCGCTGATGGTGCAATGGAAACATTAAATAAAAAAAAAAATATATTATTTATTTTCTCATAAAGATCGCCATGTATCAAAAACACTAAAACAGGAGTTGTGTCGTGTAAATGATTCATAGTCTGGTTACTGGGTTGGTTAATAGATCTCCAGGTCTTTACAGGTTCACACGACTCTGCTCAACTCAACTCGCTCTTTTATGGTTTTCCATTAGCAAAAGTTGTAGATAGTACCTGGTGCTGTGCCGATACTAGAAGCTAAAGACCACTGACTGGTCAGAGAGACTCGTCATTAACACATGGGACATTCTGCACAAACCTGCCATCTTTAAATATTCGTCAGTAGCAACTGCGATTACTTTTTTAAACTGATTTAGTGAAGTAGTGAGTGTCGAGATGTCAGAGCAGCTTCACGTGGCGGTGTTATGGCGATCAGGTGATAGTCCCGCCTACGCTGAGGGGGTTCAACTATCTGCAGTGGAAGACGAAATAGAGAAAAAATATGTTCCCATACAACTGAACTGCATTCTCAATTATGTTTAGGGGGAAACATATTTTTTCTCCCGATAACAGTCACAGTTTTTAAACAGTTTCAAACATGTGGTTAACATTAACAAAACTACCTGGATAGGTTTCCGAAAATACATAATGATTTGGCTTAAAGTGACCACTTTTGTTATGTTATTAAGCTACAGACGTAAATGAAAATAAGTTAATAAAACTCAGTGGTCTCCTGGGTGGAAGTGTGTGGAGTGTTTACTGACCCAACAGGGGCTGCTGGTAGGTTTCTGTTCCGTTATATGCAATTCACTGGTGAAGCACTTTTCCAACAAAGAGGATAACGGCATAAATATCACCTCTGCTGGTGTTGACTACAATAATAACATGCATAATGGATAATAATATAAAAAAATAAAGAAAAAAATAAATAAGTCAGCGCTCAGAGCACATAAATTGGAGTAAAAAGTTGTGCTCACATCATGAAACTCTCCATCTAGACGGTGTTGGAACAGTTAAATAGCAGGAAAATGATCATTCCATGTGCATAAGGCATTTAATCTATTCAAATGTGAGTTTCTTTGGGTAACTTTAGACCTGTGAATATTTTTGTGAATATTTTTCATTAGACCTATTTTATATTAAAAAAGACATAATGGTTGTCTGTCTCTATGTGTCAGCCCAACAATGGACTGGCGACCTGTCCAGGGTACCCCGCCTTAGTCCAATGCCAGCTGGGATCAGCTTCAGCTCCCCCATGGTTATTATTCCTAATGGGATAAGAGGAAGCAGATGGATGGATTTGAAACCAACTTTGAAACCTGTAAGATAGTTTCATATATAACATATTCCACTAATTAATGCAAACGGCATACTTCACGCACAAAGCATACGAGAGCCCCGTAGACACACAATTATCTACAAATTGCAAGTGACAATTATTTGTCAAAACTTACGTCGCCACCATTTGTGATACAGTGCTTGCAAATTACTTTTGTGAAATGGGCCCCAGAGCAACAGGGATATTTTTTTCTGGAAAGCCACACATTTTTTTCAATGTCATTTTTTAATGGTTTGAGTACTATAATTGAAATTCCAGTCACCTCCACTGTATTAGGGTGGAGGCCAAAATTTCAGACAGATACCTCAAAAACTGTGCAAAACGAAACCCAAATTATCATAAATACCTCTCGGCTAAAGCGAGGAAATGTGTTTTTGTAATTTGATAATACATTCTTTTTATTAGAAATTGTGAATTATTAGAGTAAGTTGTCCTAAGTAGGACGCCTTTCATTCCCTGGGTTTCTGTCCAAAGTCAAAGCTGTAGCACTGCACCGGCTCGCTGCTCAGCGTATGCCTCAGTTAACCTGGACTGTGTTGTACACGCCCTGAGGCATGCTGTCAAAAAACCTTGCCTGATGACAACCTGACAACTCCATCCATCTTATTTACCCGCTGGACAGCGCAGATCTGCCGTGGCAATCAATAACGCTCACAATTAGTTTCCCTCCTGGGGGTGGAGGCAGAGGGAGGTACAAGAAGGGGGGTGGTGCAGCGGTTGGCTGGCAGTCCCCGACACAGCTGGACAGAGTGTATGTGTGGCCCGGGTCCACGCCAGCCACATGTCCTGACATTAGCGAACATCTCTTGGGAGGCGCTGACATTTCCATATGTCCAGTAGAAAAGAGGGAGAGGTGTGTGTGACGCAGTTCGTCTGCATGCATGCATGTCTGCGTACATTTCTGCGAGTGTGTGTTTCCTCCCGTTACGTGTGAGCACTCGTGTGCATTGTTTTGTTTTTCACCTTGGCTTGGTGACCTGGAAAATCTCCTCCAAAGGGCAGTGAGACGCTGAGGAGGGCTCTCCGGAGGAGGCTGATGGATCTATATCAAGCCGTAAAAATAGATAACTGTCGTTTGTCATCGGGGTGTCTGGAAGTTAACCCTGACCAACGGGGCTTAGCCAAACGGAGCAACCACAGAGCATACAAGTCCCAGCATGCTTTAGTGTCCATTTGGATGCCCTTAGCAACCTGGCATGACTGCAAGCGGGTGATTGATACCAGGTTTCCTCTTTGCGATTATCTTTTTATGTGGTGAAATAGATTGGATCAGGAACAATATAAGGAGGAAAAAAAAATCACATAAGAAAGACATATTGCCTGAATTCAAGAGATTCATTGTTCTGGGCATGTGATATATGCTAAATAGGACCTGTCATCCAGGAATGATTGAGGTGAAATGACTGAAAAACTATTTTTTTGTCCTTTATTTCTCCTTTTGGCCAATGACATGTCATTTAAGAGCATTGCTTTTCCAACCTGGTCTCAGTCCCAGTTCGTCAAGTACCGCCAACTGGGCAGCACATCGGAAACCGACGAACTGAGGCACCCTTTAGCGATATTGTGTGATGAAACAATCCCACTCACGCTGTTATTCGAGGGTCAGAGAAAGTGACGTATTAATACCACAAGACAAGAGTGGTGGATGGGTCAAACAAACACAAGACTTTCAACCAGGAGGCTGCTGTTCGTGTCCTGTGAGAAGCTTAAATTGATGTTGACTTAATTTGTCAGTCGAGTCAGGTGACTCGCCGGTCTCGTCAGTCCAGTGAATCATTATTCTGTGATGTTAATGTCAACCGCGACCATTTCCTAACCCTACTTATGTGGTTGTGTTGCCTAAACCTAACTTCCTGTCAAGAGTTTATTTTGAAAAGACACTATGCATGTAATGACAGTATTTTGACACACCGTCCCCAGTCTGTCGAAGAAGTAACGTAAGAGGGGTAGGTGTCGGTCTCTGAAATTTTCCTGCAGGATCATAAACTTGTAACAATACTGTTGTCACCGGACATTTTACAAGAAATTATGACCGTCAGTATGTGTGCTTGCTTACTTTGATCTTTAACGTTGGATGGTTGCGTGTCTGGCCTCTCCAGTAAAGATTTCGCAGCGAGGTCGCAGGTTTCCACCCGGCATCATGTGCCACACACACCGGCTGCGACCGCTCCGTTCTCATACAGTAGCATTGGATTTAAATGTGAAATATTGCCAATTTTTTTTTTTGCGTTTGGCTTCGACACCAAATCCTCCGCCATCTTGTCTATCAACTCTGTCGTCCTGTTTGTGAAAAGCTTCTGCTCTGTGTTGAGACTCTACATGGAGCAGATGCATTCACTTCCTGTTTGTAGCGTTCGTCGTCCGACTATTTCTTGATAACATGGCGTTGATGCATGAAAAATGATGATGGAACGGTGGATAGGTAATGTAATTGGTGTGTGTCCGACCACCGTGTAACACTGACTACCGCGGCAAACCTACCGAGCAGCAGTGTTTTACGAGCCGAAGTACCATCAGAAGTACTTTCCTCCTCTCTCTATGCTGTTTCCACACTTGGCTCAGTTAACCATCATAATGTCTTCACTGCAAACACATTACCTTTCTTCAACCTCTTCCACCCGCACCCATCCAAATGCTTATCTGGCACAAGTACTTGCGACACATTAAAAAAAAAAAGCCACATTTCCTCTTTTATGCTTTGAGAAATTATTAATGTTGCTAAACCCTTTTAAAATCCTAAGAGAATGGCAAATACATATTCGATTTCCCTGGAGGGCAGCGAAGACAGTCTGCACAGCCAAGATGTTCTGCAGGAATGCTGCACCGCCGTGAAAAATGTATTAACTCAGCATTACAAAAACGCTAAACAAATAAGAGATATTCCCTTTTTTAATAAATGAGGCTTCAGCAATGAGAAACCAGAGGAAAACTGTTACTTAAGGCAGAAGCAGTACTTCAGGCAAGAGTAAGAATGTGCTATTTTGTAGTATTTAAAAAAGAAGTCTAATTTATCCAAGTTCACCACAAAAAAAAAAAAATCGTATCTTGATTGTTTTTAAAAAGAACACATTTCCTTTTCGGTACACCACTAAAAGAGTGCTGAGAAAGTGGAATAATACATGAAACTTGCTGAGGGATGTAACCTAAAAACTGAAGCTGTGTCAGTTTAACTGTACAACTTGTGTATCTCATCAACCTGGATGTCCTTGAGGGTTAAAGACAGGGGTCTCGGTAGCCTGTGGCGCCATTAAATCACTGCGTGTCAGTGTTAAACTTTGATCATGACAAATAATGGTGTTTTCATGTGAGCCCACGCATTGGACATCAATAAAGCCTAATGGTGTGTCAGCCCTATTAATGGATTACTGCACAGAGCTCATAAAAACACAATATCCCATCAAGTCTAAAGGCCCTAATGATCCCACGGTGTCTAGTAAAGTCACTGTAGGTCCCATCCCCTGATGGATATCAGCTCTTAGTCCATTTCATCTTACTGCTGTTTAAGAGAACAGAGGATGTAAAGGGAGGACGAGCCTGTATGATTACCTGCTGCAAGGTAGGAGACTCCCAGTGTAGTCTTAAGGGCAGGAGAAAAATGTGCTGAATATTAAACTGGTAATAAAGGTGAACACAAATGTGTTGGTTTATGTGATATGAAGGAAAATTGAAGGTTTTAACACCACTAAATTTTCAAATCAGACCCATAGTGGCTTTAAAGAAAAAGTTCAACATTTTGGGAAATACGTTTATCCGCTTTCTTGCTGAGAGGTATAGATGAGAAGATAAAACCACTGAGAGGAGGCGGTTAGTTTAGATTTAGACAGGGAGACACAGCTAGCCGGCTCTGACCTTGGTAGGGATGAACAATTTTGAATTTTTTGGAAAATTTTTGATATTGCAATTGCAATATGATGTGCGATATTAGAGGGAATGATCATATTTACATCATTATTTTCATTTTCATTAAAAGACATAATAAAATCATTATGGTGCACAGATCTGTACCCTACAGATTTTTTTTAAAGTCTGCAGAATACAATGTGTAGGCCAGGACATCGCTGCAGCATCACAATATTTAATTTAAATGGTATTTGGAAACACATTCCACCATTAACAAATACTACACATCCTGTAGTTTGGAAATTGCAGTGGGCAATAATTTTGCAGCCCTTGTCCGAGGGTAACACAATTTGGCTAAAATGTGATTGCGAGTGAAGGTTTGCTGATTGTGTGTCACTGACAACTAGCCGATAATATCTTCACTATCAACAGTCTCTGCCGGCATCCGACACTTTTAGGAGAAAACACAAGCAGCTCAAGCTGACCAGCCACAACCTTGTAGTCCTCATGGCATCTTGGTGCCGCCATAATTCCTAATTTGTAGTTGCATTTTTAAGAATGATAAAAAGCATGATATTACAAGGAAGGTGGCATGAGGATGAATTTTTACGCCATCCAACAAAACTATGGTAACATCTACACAGGTTTAGGCAACAAAACAACTTAGGTTGGGCTTAAAATAAATACATAAACTAAGTACATACTAGAGCTGTCAAAGATTTTTCAGTTGTAGCAGGCTCAGTTTTAGAGCTAGTGTGAAGATACTAGAATCATGTGAAACTAGAAAACCTGAGGAATCTACAGGTGCCAACCATGTCATACTAACTTCTCATGAAGGACGTTAAATAATGCTCCAAACTTATGATAAAGTTAAAGCTGTCATGGCCATTTTCAAAGGGGTCCCTTGACCTCTGACCTCCAGGTTCTATGGGTATCCACGAGTCTCCCCTTTACAGACATGCCCACTTTATGATAATCACATGCAGTCTGGATCAAGTCATAGTCAAGTCAGCACTCTGACACACTGACAGCTGTTGTTGCCTGTTGGGCGGCAGTTTGCCATGTTATGATTTCAGCATATTTTTATGCTAAATGTAGTAACTGTGAGGGTTTGTGGATGATATTTGACATTGTTTTGTGGTGTTAATTGATTTCTGATAATAAATATATACATACATTTGCAAATCAAGCAGACTTGTCCAGTCCCATGTTCATAAGAGTATTAAATTCTTGACAAATTTCCCTTTAAAAAGGTACATTTTGAACAGATAAAAAAATTGCAGTTTATTTGAAATTATTCACAGTTAACTATGGACAATCATGCAATTAAAGATTTTAAATGACTGAAAACATGCAACAGAATACACTAAAACATGTCACAAACGTCACTCATGAAACTTTTTTATTTAAGTAAGTAGTAAGTTATGATTATGAATCTGCACATACCTAGTGACTAATATTGTCAAATAAATGATTGAAGAAGTACAACATGTCCCTCTGAGATGTACTGGAGTAGAAGCAGGTTACTGCTAGCACAAGATCTAGTCTCTTCATTTTGCTTTCAAATTGCACCAGATTGATGCCTTTAACTTTAAAATGTACACATTTTCTTTGGCTCCCAGAGCCCCTTAGAGGGTCTGAGGATCAGGATGGTACCACCTCCACCTCATTCTGAGCCAGGAAAAACCTTGTGAGGGTCAACAATAAGAGGGAGCAGTGAGAAAATGGGATGAGGAAAGAAAACCTGCAATAATCATGATGCCTAGTCTTTTAATATCAGTATATGTTTACATAAGTGTGGGAATTTCTCCATTGTGAGACTAATAAAGGAATATCTTATCTTATCTTATATATGCAAGTCTATAAATGCTTAGATAAACAGCATAATTTGTAGCTGCATATCCCCACATGCAGTTATGCAGACGTGCATGTGTGTGTGTTTTTCCTGACATGAACATCAATAGGCTGTTTAAACCCTCTTAGGCAGTCTGATCTGAAAATAGCTCTTTTATTCGCTGGACAGGGATATCTCTATTTTGGGAAAATACTGTTGACGCTCATTTTAAAGCTTTCTTCATATATCTGTGTGGTATCCTGTTAGGTAAGGAAGTGTGAAATGTCATCAGGTCACATTCACCTTCTTCTGTAGATACTGTAGAGCAATACATCCACCACACGTAACGTTGATCGGATGAACCGGTGATGAGAAAATCAAAGGATAGACAGACAGGGACTCCTTCCTCATTCACATAGTTATGCTGCCTTTTTTTTAAACAGTCCATCAGATTAGACGCGAGTCATGCTTTGACAGTGTATTAATTAATTAATTTGACTTTGATTTAATCGCACAAATCAGTCAATAAAAAAACTTGTGTTTCCGCGGTTTCACTGGTATACACAGTACTGTGTAGGAGCGGCACAGCATTATTTGTGGCGGGAAATAGATTTTACTTTGCTTTCTATTCGTTAAATATCAAAGGTCTATTTATAACACTTCCTACAAAGTGATGTGACTCACAGTCTGAGCTTTTCTGTCGTTCGTGAACACACTGAGTTTTTCAAATGAAGACGTAACCAAAGACATGAAGGCATTGATCATCTTCTTCAGACAGACCCCTCGAGGGAGTTCAAATCCAGTCAGCCACACCTAGACTGTGTAAATTAATTGTAAAGATATGTGATTTAATTCTAGCTGTACACAGTGAACTAGATCTCCCTCACCTGCATGAGCAGTGGCTGTAGCTGGATTGACTTACATATAATACGTTGGTGTCAGTTTGCTGTAAGAAATTTAGTAGTTGATACCAAAACAAGGGAAAGTCTATGATTTTCTCGATACCCACCTTACCACGATAAAGAATTTATTATTAATCCTTGATCCGCCTCAAGTTTCTCACCAAAAACAAAATTTACAAGATTACATTTGAACGCATCAGAATAATGTTATAATTTACCTTTGCCAAATACTCATTTTTACTGAATGGAGCCTGAATGCATCATAATTAGTCAATGTATCCTCCGTACATTAGCTGTTAGCTCCGTTATTTAGCGAAGTAGACGGGCCGATTTCAACATGGACTTGTTGTTCACAATGTGGTTTCATCAGGGAAATTTCCTATCAGCCCTGAGGGGACGTGATGCCGCTGATCTCGAGCCCCGTTGAGAGTACTGTCATGTTTTCAAATTTTTGGCATCTATTTGGTACCGAAGTATCTGTTCTCGTGACAACCCAGATGTAGTGTAAAACTACTGAAACTGTTGTTAATAACGATTATATATGAATCATCTTAACTGTTACCATGAACGTCGTGCTGCATTTAGTATGACGTCATTATATAGACTGACTATCTCTTAGCACCCCCAGCTCTGACTGACTTCCAGCCTCCATGTCTGGAAATGTCAGACAAAGTTAAAAATTTCACCACTTTTAACTAATGACACATACTCTCCGTGGTTGATTGTTGAAATCCCCAAACTCATTCACGGTGACACATGGAAATGTGGCTCTATCGCTGCTCCATCAGAATTCCCACTCTGCACAAGTATTGGATGACAGGCAAGGACACTATTAATATCAGCATTAACCATGCATTGCATCAGCTACGAGAAGCTGGTCACTGATGAGTGGTCAGCTGGGGAAACAGCAACACTCACTCCAAGCTGGTGTATTGGGCAGCCAAAATACTCTTTCTCCCAGTCATCCTCTGCCACTGCCGTCGTCACCACACACCATCCCTCTCTCACTCAGGTGCAGTGTATTTACGCTCCAGGTGGCTAACACACCAGACACTCAGGTTATTATCCAGCAGGAACAGTAAGGGAAAAAGGAAATACCAATGCAACCCACTAAACATTCTCAGTCTGTAGTCTATCTACCAAGAAATAGTTCAACATTTATACTTTGTAATCCACACAGGTAGGCCAATATCCAACCTGTTCTCACTCCCAGCTCGTCAAATGGTAAGTTCCTCTCAGCTTTGGAAACAGATAAACAGAGGCAGAGGCCTCCTTAACCAACAGTGAGGAACTGGGCTTTCAGCTAACCCCAGTGTAAACCCACCCGTGGCGTTATTCAAGGGTCAGAACAACTGATGTAGCATTAAGAGCGTGAGAGTCTGCTAAGGGCAGGAGGGGTGGTGGATGGGTCAAATTTATATTGTAAATTTCTCCACTGTGGGACTAATAAAGGAATATGTTATCTTATCTTATCTTAAACAAATACAAGCCCTTCAACCAGAAGACTGGTGTTCGTGTCCCGTGTGAAACTAAAGTAAGCCCTGGGACAGACCGTCCAAGTGAGGAGCGCGTGGCGGCTGCGTTACCTGTTGTTTTTCATTTTGGCGTCCATGTTAACAAATTAGAGCTTCCACAGCTTCTCAGCTCTTCTAGAGATCTGAGGTCTCGACAGTTAAAGTGATCTTCTGACTGTATACTGACATCATATCATCCACATTACTATAGTTTCAATGTTTAGACATCTGTAGAAAATGTCACGGACATGAAAAAAAAGTCAAGATGTATCTTGAAATCAACACTTCCTACTTTCATTTCAAAATAAAGCACACAAGCCCCACAAGCATTTTTCTGGTGGCAAAACTCCTTCATTTGGTAACACGAGGCTTTTATTCTGAAATATGTGCAGGACAGGGCTGTAGAACATGTAGTGACTTGCAGGGCTCCATGAATGAATATAGTAGTGGATTTTAATTGTGGATTATTACTATTATTTATGAATGAGCACGTTTCTTGACCCTTCTCTGTCAAAATAAATATAAATGACATTCATAATGACATGAAATGGTCGTTATGAGAGTTAATGTCTGTGCAGAAAGACACGCAGACACGCAGGTGGTGTGAACAACAGATGCGTGAATCACGCAGCCGTGAGGTAACGCCGCCGCCACGCACTCTTCAGGCGTGCGGTCTGTCCGAGCCGTTAATTTAGCCAAGAGCACCCCGCTGCCCCTCCGCCTCCGGTTCCCTCACGCCTACTACCGCTGTTGCTAACCTGTTGCGAGATCCCAACCGGGGATTAGAGCTGATGTCGGTAGGCGTTAGCCTCAATGACAGTTAGCGTTGTCCTGATGGTGTCTGTGTAGTCTTCATACACGGCGGCCTCCAGCCAGAGTGGTAAACATGTGTTACGATAACTTCCCTTGTGCTTGTTTCTCAGGGAGGCCGTTTCATTCAGCCACCAGTGTCAGCTAATAATTTCTGGCCCCCCTGTCCTGTTGTTCAACACGTTCAGTACCCCCCCCCCCCACCGAGTCTTCCCCGACTTGTTCTCATTAGACACGTGTGTTCTGCTCCCAGTCTTGAGCGTCTCTTCTCTTTCTCCCAGTCTTTCTTTATCTCCCTCTGTTTGCCGCTTCTCTCTCAGCTTTCTTCGAGTGCCTCTCCAAACACTCCGTTAAATAAAGATTCCACTCCAGGCAGAACAAACCCAAAATTCAATCAGAGGTGTATACACAAGCCTGACTAATGCCTGCACGGCCACACGCTCGCACAGGACATGTTTACAAAAGGCATGCAGGTGCACACACATAAGCACCTCATTGACATGCACACAAATGCACACCGCCATGAACAAGCTGGTATGCAAAACGAGCGGTTCTTGTATTTCACAGGCATATTCCCCACTGTAGGTTTATTAAAGATGTTTACAATGTTGTTTCTGCAAAAAAAAACAGTGATACTTTATGTTTGAACATAAATAATACTCTGCATACTAATTAAAAAAGCTCATTTACATTTTTGTTACTAAGCTGAAATGCTGCTAATCATCTACATTCTCAAAGCTCGAAGCTTTAATTTATTAATGAAGGTATAAACATAATCCATATTCTCACAATCGTTGGTGATGACAACACTGTAATACAGAAAGTGACGCATAATAATTAGACTATTTGTTAAATATTGTTAAAGTGTCTGAAGTCCTGTCTGTTATGCTACAGGCTTCATCCATTTTTACTCTTACTCTGAAAGTCTCCACATTACTACGGCATTTTTTACTTCCTTTCTGTCACTTATGGACCTGAAGTCAGTATGCGGTTAGCCTAGCTTAGCATAAACAGTGAAAGGATCTTTCAGTGCACTATCCCCCTCCTAATCACACTGGGCTTCATGACTAATAGTGCGTAGAAATGTTTTTTCTTGAATACACAAAATTATACCATTACCATTGGATTTGTGACGTGTGCAAAGGCCAATTTCGTTCTTACCACTGTGCATATGGTAGTGAATCACTGTAAAATGACAGGCTGCCCGCTATGTGCAATCAGCGTAGTGCCACGCCCCCATTTCTCTATATAACGACACACTTTTGCCGAGAGGTTTATCTTGGAGTTAGCGGTGAAGTGGAAGGAGAGAAGCATGGACCCCGAAGCAAAAACTGGAAATCAGAACAAGCAAACTTTTCCAAAAGTCCACAGGAGTGATGTGCAGATAAAAAAAAATAAGGCTTCTGCTGAATGTCGTCCACTGAGATACAGATTGTGGTTCAGGTACTAAAGAAATGGTTTGATGTCTAATTTGATTTAGAAAAAAAAAAGAAAAACAGACCATAAGACAAAGAAGGAAACAGCTGGAGGAAGAGGACCACCTGGTCCGTCAGCCCAAGACGAGAGACTCGACCCAATTACTGGGCAAACATCCAAAAGTGGAATCTGTCTAAGAAATGAGGGTGAAAGTAGAGACATCCAGAGTTAATTTATTAATAGGGCGGAAGCTCCATTCATTGCCTTCACATTTAAATAATAAATCAACATCTGAATGCTGTGTAGGTTTATTTTTCTACATGTCTATTCATTGTATTTCTGCAGAGTTGCAGTTAACTCATATCATCAGTATTATATTATTTGTAGAATTGGTGGCGGTGTTATTTGCAGTTCATGTGATCCAAACATTTCCAATAACTCCAGAAGTCCAAAAGTCAAAATTTATTAAAAAAATCATTTTTAAAATTCGCGTTTTTAACTTACGACATTCTGCTTCGGTCCATATTTGTTGTGTTTAGCATTTCAAAAACAACATTTTTGCTATTGCACAAAAACTTTGCTATTTGCTACCATTTGTTTTAGTTGATGACGTCCTAAAATATGACGACAGATATTCAAAGCTTAATGTGAAAAAAATCAATAAAAGCTGTGAAATATTTGTTATTCTTATGGTAATACCTGATGAGGATGAAAGGACATCAGTTTCATAGTTGTTTAATACATTTAGCCAATGCTACCAGTTTTAAACATTGTTGTCTATTAAAGCTTATTTAAACAATGCAGTTTTACTATAAGCTGGTTCATCATTTGTGCGTACAGTCTGAGGCAATTTCAGATTTGTTTGTAGAGTAAGAACATATTCAGATAAGAAAACATTGATGATCCAGGTTTAAGCATCTGCAGATTTGTGTGAATGAGGCCCATTAATGAGCTTTTGAGGTGCTGGTAGGTGTATTTTTAACTTTACACAGAGCCAAGCTAGCTGTTTCCACTGGTAACCAATCCGTATGCTAAACCAGACTACAGCTCCGTAGAGATATCATACTGATATTAATCACTCATTTAAAAAAAGCAAACGTGATTCTAAATATATTCCTATAAAGGCGGATATCCGAAAAGCAAACGGGACTTTTTAATGGAATTGTATTTTCATTTTTGATGAAACCAAGAGAGGAGCAGGATTTAGCCTACAATGAAATCTAAACAGACAGTGGATTGTTTGAAGGCCTTATTACTGGACTTATTCAGAGCAACAGCAGCTCCCGTAGGGATGGATCAGCCACAGCCACGACACGTCTTTTAAGTCCATAAAAGACACTAATTGTGAGGCTTCCTGGAGAGCTTTAGCATGAAACATAAAGCTTTTATTTTATTTTTCTCACCTGGAACCTCCAGGAGCAGTCAAAATAATAATAGATGCACTCTGAGGCTTTAAGTATTTTGCTTGCATTAGTGTTGTTTTTCTGTATCTGAAACCCATTAAACACCTTTCCTGGGTGCTTAAATCAGAAAACATTTACAGTTAGGGTGCCGTTAAAAATATAGCCTAAAAATCTTGTTTTTTAAATCAAATTATCATTTTGTTGAACATTCGAATGCAGTCCGTGACCAGAGACGAAGCTTTTGATCCAAAGGATGCATGTCAATCTGTCTGTTTCCAAGGAAAGAGAGATGATAATAAGAAGGAAAATGTCAGCTGTCAGTCTCCATGTTAAACACAAATGTTTGCATTTCATGAGGGAGGCTTGCTTTCCACACTGCTGTATATACAACTCTGACATTATCATAAAGCCTCAACATGCAAGCTGGATGATTCACAAACAGCTACGCTGGCTGGAAAGGCTGCATGACCCTCTGTAAGGGATAATATCGCCTTTTCCCCAAAACTTTGTTTTCACATGAAGGAATCAGATAATACGATGATCATTTTCTTATATTGCACCTATAATATCCACTGCTAAAAATAACTCACAGTCTAACAGAGATGATGCAATGCTTCATCCCGACACACTTATTCTCAGAAGCCTTTTAACCCCTGACTATTCTGCCCTCATTTTAGAGAGGTGAGGACAGGGAGGTAGATGAAAAGTCACCAGTAGATGTCACATAGAAGTGGTGAACATCATCTGAAAGCTTAATCTGAATGCAGCTCAGCATTGTGTGTCACGTTGTTCTAGTCATTAGATGTCACAACAGGTCGTTTTAACCACATTTTTAATTTAATCCATTTTATTTTATTTTATTTATTTTATTCTAATTTAAATATTTTTTGATTTGTTCAGTTTTATTAGTTTTTATCGTTTTAGTATTTCGAATTAATCTCCTGTGTTTCCTCATTTCATTTAATTTCTTTTTAATTCCAGATGGCATTTCCTCAGTACTCAGTTGGTCATGGTGTAACGTATCTGTGAGTTTTGTGAGTGTTGATTGTAAAGTCCTTTGTATTACATTTCCTTTTGTATATGTTATACAAATAAATTTATTATTACCGGTACTATTATTATTATTATTATTATTAGTAATAGTAGTAGTATTAATATTCATACAGTGATCAAAAAAATGGTCTAACTACAATGGAATAGCTACTATGGGGAACATCATCACACATGTTAACAACTGGGATCATCAATCCACTACAGTCTCATCTTTACAGTGATATCCAATTTATACAACTAGTTAGGAACTCCAGTATGCAGAAATACTCAAAATATACTATTTTAGAATAGGTGATTATAACACATCTATACTGCATTCAAAAAATGGCATGTTTTTGTGCCCCAAACTGCATGTGATTATCATAAAGTAGGCGTGTCTGTAAAGGGGTGACTTGTGGGTACCCAGAGAACCCATTTACATTCACATATCCTGAGGTCAGAGGTCAAGAGACGTCTTTGAAGATAGCCATGCCAGTGTTTCCTTGCCAAAATTTAGCATTTGGAGTGTTATTTCATGGTCTTATATTTTGCAAAATCTTCCCATTAATTGGAAAACAAAGACTAAGAAGTGGCCAGGGTTAGAGATCAAAAGTATTTTATTGAGTCTGCTTACTGAACCTGAATCATTTCAAATGCCTTATTGCATCTTTTTAGATTGAGCTATCTGAATTTTAAAACAACAAAACTAAAACTCATACTAAAAGAATGGAAATTCATATTGCCTGCACTACACGACTACTCGTAAATAGCTTTTTGTTGCTTATTCAAAATAAAAGCCCTGCATAACGGGGGGTTTCTTAATAATGCATGGCTTACAGATTTTCTTTCTCAAAATGAAAAATATATATCTAACATTAAAATTAATTAACCAGCAAAATCGTTCTATAGCTTGTTTGCTTTGTGGTTGTGAATATAAAGGTATAGTTAATATTGGGGTCACATAAATAGACTATATATAAGAAGTGAAGTTACTGTGACATCACTCATTGATTTGTGGTTTGATCTGGTTTGATTTGATCTGCCGTCGACTTCGGCATGTGGCTGTCGCCATCTTGGTTTTTTGCAACCAGAAGTGACACAAGAGCAGCTAAGAACAACCGAACGCTGAACAAGACATTTTCAGTTGACTGAAAAGACAACCAGATGGACAACTCCCAGACTGGGCAATGCCGTGGTAGCAACCTGCCGATTGCAAGGTAGCCACACACCCTAAATCATCCCTGCTTTGTCGTCTATTTGACTTTAAATGGGACCATAATTTACTAAATCAACATCATGCTGCACTGTAGACTTGAAACTAGCGACTGAGACCATAAACTCATGTTTACAATGTTTACTGAGAGTCATTTTCTCATTGACTTCTATACAATCAGACTTCTTTATGCAACCAGAGGAGTCGCCCCCTGCTGGCTGTTAGAAAGAATGCAAGTTTAAGGCACTTCATCACTGGCGTCACTTTTCAGAAGTGGAGGCAGCCCACTGGTCACATGACTACAGTAAATGAAGTCATAGTCAGACACCACTTCAGTGTAAATCCATGCACCCATCTGCCCATTAGTCTTGCCACTAACAATATCTGGCAACAAGATTTCTCCATGGCCACCAGGGAGATGTAGTCATTCAGTGTACTCCCAGTTGGTCATGCTTGAGTAGCTTAGGAACTCTTTACTAGATTGTCAACCCACCTGAACCACCAGCCACCCTACATAGAAACCTCATATCAGTCACTTGTATCCCCGGAGTCAATCTTTCAGTCATTATCGGGAGCTTGTGGCCATACAGGTGATGATGAAGGTGCAGGACTATGATTGGCCTGCTCTGTCTGAGATCTGTGTGTCCTCATGAAGGTGAGGCTGCAGGCACAGAGTGGTCTGGTCTGATTAGCTGTGCATTCGTTCAAAGACATTGCTTCAGGTATACACCACCTGTAATTCACACACACACACACACACACACACACACACACACACACACACACACACACACACACACACACACACACTCTCTCTCTCTGTGTGTTATGAGAGCCACAGGGGTCTTTGCTATAATTCAGGTGAATAAATGGAATGTTTAAACGAGGCGATATTTGATTTAGTGTAGATGGAGGTTTCTGCACCACAGATAACGCCGTCTGCAGGCATTCTCTCGCTCTCATCATTCATCATTACATGGCCTTTCACGACAGAACATATTCCAGGGGACAAAACAAGATGTGCATTTAAGAGATTAGGGCCGCTGCTATCTTGAAGAAAAAAAAAATGAAAGGTTCTCAAAAGAGAAAAAATCTGATATTTATCTGGAGGAAATTACACATCTGCATCCGCCAGAGTCGTTTACTGCTGTCAAGCTGTCGTACTTCTAACGGCAGACAGACTGTATGATCACCATGAAAGGGTGATCTTTTTAATACAGGGAAGATAGGGCTTTGACAATATATGGAGTCCCTTTCTTGAAGCCCCTGTAAGGTTTTGTTTTGCAACATGCAACAGCATGTTCACAATTTAGATTTGCAGAGACGTTAACCACATTCACAGATGACTGACTGCTGTTATGATACTGATCACATATCAGTAATGCTAGTTATGAGGCCTCTTTTGTAGCTGCCACTAAATGGCTTTCAACCTCCCTGTATGTGCTCATGCAACATGCTGTTACGTGCATATGCAGCACATAAGGCACCACATTAACTAAGTAGCTTCTATAAAACCTTTCCTGCTACTGTGCTGCCTTATGTGTGAGTCACACACTGAAGTAGAGTGTATCCATTTCCTTTGTTTCTTCCACATAGCAGTTAGGGCTAACATCAGAAAACACCAATCACACACACATACACAAAAACACACTCAAGCTCATACTAGGGATTTAAAAAAATTAACTGTTAATAGATATTGAGCATTTTAATTAACACTATTGGTTAAACGGTTAAATGAAATATTAATAATCCATTAAAAAGCTGAGAAAAATGCTGATGAGCAGCTCGTCACCTTAAGGAGAAAAGACGGTCCACCTTAAGAGCCCACCTTGCGAGAGTCTGAGCTGGTGCAGATACAGGAAGTTAGCGCCCGTCTCATTATTAGGTGTTGCCTTATTCAAATAAAACATGCAGGAAATATAATTGACTATATTCACTATGAAAATCCAAATAAATATAGAGACTTCCTGTTTAGGCGACCTTCCGTGGATAGCTGCCAAGTGCAGCCATATTAAGCAGTGCATCTGCAGTGGAGTTTAAATGGACATTTTGAAATGACCTACAAAATCTCTACAACTGTTTCTTAAAGTTTTCAAAAAGCTACGGGTTTCCCACAGTTACATGGGCAAAAATGTAGCTGCAGCAGAGATACAAATTACCCCACTGACGGGAGTCTCAACAGACCAGAAAGCAATACATTCAGCTCTTTTTTTTTCCCCCACTTGTCTGTATGTGTCAAAACACTTGCTTTTAACCGTGCTTTCCCTATTGATCTCCGCATCTACAGTACATGTAATACTGAGGGCAACAAGTCCAATCACGTTCCCTTGGGGATGCTGAACATCACTCGGCAAACTGCAGCAAATCATGATGCAAATCAGAAATGGATGAGGCAGTTCAAGGGAAAGTAGGTACTGATATTTCATAGAGCAACAAAATAAATCCTAAACCCACTGAGCTTCACAGATTTACGATATAATATTGAGCCACGGGGTGGAATTTCTCCCTTACAAGCCCGCACTCGTACTTTGAAAACTCCATTAAGAACGGTAATCGAAAAGTATAGCGCGGGTGCATAATACATGACCGTCCGCACACAACACATGCGTTTTCATCTTCATCACATTGGGCAATATGCTGTTAGTTACAGAGTTAGACAGACATGTGAGAAAGCATCTAAAAGCCTCAGAGCATGTGAAGGAGGGAGTGTAATGCCTCACATACAGTATGTGCATTACAGTCTGCAATGACATGCATCTCTAACTCTATTCATCACCTCACATCAGTGTGTTTGCTACCAAGAGACTTTATAGCCAAGCAAACACAGCAGAAAGCACAAAAGTACAGTAACAGATAGAGACAGGCTAAAACAGCTCACACACATGGAAGCACATTATGACACAAGTGCACACACACACAAAGAAAAAGACAGTCAAAGGCAGTTTTGGTCAAACTGCACACACACACACGCACGCACACACACACACACACTCTCTCTCTAAGCGTAAACTGACTCAGACAGTCTGTGTAACAGCCTGCCTGATCCCAGCCAGAGCTCATCTCGCCCGAGCTGCTCGCTCACCTCTAAATGAGGCCTGTCAAGCGGAGCCATAGTGACGCCTGCCACCTCTAATTGGCAGTGCATTAACAATCAAATCAGGCTAATTAGCCAGAGCATGGCGACGAGGAATAATATTCTCAATGTGTGCCGTTGTGGCACATGACTACTCCGCCACCAACAACGTCCTATTTGCATTTTCTAATTTCCTGGGAACAATAGAAGCAAATTAGAAGAGTGGAAGAGTAAGAGAAGAAGAGATCTGACAGTCTGTGTGACAGGAAGAGAGAGCGAGCTCAGCTCCATTGCAGCCGAGGTTGGAGGTTTGTTTGACTTCAATTTACTCAGTTCAACAGTTCCACGGCAACACGGCCAAGCGGCGGTACTGGGGGCCGAGCAATCAGCCCATTTCAGCGGGCACTGCACTAGTTTTAATCAGATTTTACACAAATGATCCATTTTGTGGGTTCCCAGATACAAGACATTGCCAAAATATATTCCAGGAATGAATAACTGGTTAATGAAGGTCAGTTATTGGTTAAAAGAAAATAAAAAATGTATCCCTAATACTGATACATTTAGGCTCAAGTCCAGTTCTATGCCAACCAGTCAAGTTGCAGTTTGCATCCATGTCTGTCCAAAATATCATCACTTGATCATTTTATCCTATTAAACATCTGTGTAAAATTGTTATAATTAGCATAGAAATTCTTGAGTTATGGCCAAAAGCCATGTTTTGTGAGGTCACAGTGACCTTTGACCACCAAAATCGAATCACTTCATGCTTGAGTCCACGTGGGCGTTTTTGCCAAACTTGAGGAAATTCACTTAAGGCACTCCTGAGATATCACGAGAATGGGGCGGACATTAGGTCACAGTGATCTTGACCTCTGACCACAAAAATCTCATCACGCCATCCTTCAGTCCACTGCACGTTTGTGCCAAATTTGACAAAATTATCTCAAGGTGTTCCCGACGTTCACAAGAATGGGACAGACGTTAGGTCACAGTGACCTTGACCTTTGATCACCAAAGTCGAATCAGTTCATCCTTGAGTCCAAGTGGACGTGGACCAAATTTGAAAAAATTCCCTCCAGGCGTTCCTGAGATACTGTATAACGTTTACAGGAATGGTCCTAGATGGATGTATAGATGGACGGATGGACGGACAACCCAAAACCATTACGCCTCCAGTCATTGCGAACGCCAGTGTGGAGGCATAAAAATGACAATCATAAGGCTACCCAGTTAGGCTGAACAACTGGCACCTGAATGAAAAAAACCTGATCCAGAAATATTAACAAAGTTCAGCCACAGTTTTAAAACATGGAAAAGCTTCTCAAGTTGCTGTTAAGCATAACCTGACAACAATGTACAGATCAGGACAACAACAGCTGCTGCTAAAAACATGTGTCACTTCTCATTATCTTCATGACAAATGCTACGTGCGGCATAAGATAAAGCGATTGAGTCCTCTTTCTCCCCGTTCTGTATTAAGTCCACCCGCGCCCAGAGTATGAGCCAGTTCGGAGCGCCTTGAATAACCTATTCTAAATCACTTGAAAGAAGCATCGATTGGCCACACTAGATAAAAAGTCCATCCTTAAACAGGCTCAGGGGAGCCGTGGCATCAGGTTTGGAAAGAGGGAGCAGCCTGGAGACGGCTGAGCAGAACGCAGAATGAGTAATGAACAGAAAAAATGCATTAGAATGAATAACAGGATAGACTATAGTCTCTGTGAGCCACAGATTCAAATGTGTGACCCCTTAGTGAAAGCCATGGTAGTGGGTGTGTTCGAGTGATGGGAATGCAGATGTATTCATGGAATTGTAAATGCAAGCTCTCATGTGTATATGTGTTTGCATACTTCTTGTATTTCTATCTTTATGAGGGCAAATTACATCCTTGGACTCTGGGAGTGAAGACATTTTTGTCCAGTCATCAGTTTCTCTGTTTAAGTGGCTGTTCCTAGTCTAAAAGGTCGGGTCACCTTTTACAAAGAAAGTCTCACTTACCTTTAGTAGTATGTAGACAATGAAGGCTTTTGTGGCCAGAATTTGAGATGCATGTATCCGTCTCTGCATCAACCTGAATATAATTGAAGCAAACAGAATATAATTTTGTGGTGAGAGAATCATCTTACCGCAACAAATGTTTTTGGATAATCCACAAAATGTAATGTGAACAGGTTTTATAGGGACTATTTTTGCTTGGAAAAAGTAGTTCCATTGAAAACTATGGAGAGACGAGTTAACCAGTTTTGGCTAAGAAATATTTATAATATCTATTGTCTGGCTAGACCCTAGTGTTGCAGTCAAAACCACTAAACCAAGACCAAGTTATGACCAAGAGCAGAGTGTCTAGAGACCAAGACAAGACTTTAAGGGGTTGTGACCAAGTCAAGACCAAGGCAGGGCGTGACTGAATTTAGTCCGAGACCTGACCAGAGCGAGTCCTAACCGCTTATCCCAATCGGGGTCACGAGGGGGGTTGGAGTCAATCCCAGCTGACACTGGGCAAAGGAGCGGTATACCCTGAACAGCTGATGAGTGGGATTTTTCCTTTGTTTTCTTTGAGCGAACAAATACAAACAAACACTCCTTTTCCATGTTTTACCATCCACCTAACACAATACAACTTTGTGTATCGTAGTGTGTGTGAAGGAAGGGATGAGAGATGTTAACAGTAAGATAAATTTCAAATTAAAAATGAGTCAAGGTATTGGTCCAGTCACAGTAATGTGGTTAAACAAGTAAATCAGACAATGCACAGCAGATTAAGTGTTATCACTGCAGTTGAGGTCTTCAGAGTCCTATTTGTCTGAGGTCGAGACCAGAGTAAAAATACAGTCGATTCCAAGATGAGACCTTCAAGGAGTGGTTTTTGAGACCAATCTTGAATACCGTAACACCATTAGATACCACTCTTGTGTGGGTTTCTTTTATTTGGATTAACCGACCCTTTAAGACATGGCTTTAGGGTTAAAACGACAGCTCAGCATTTTGGGAAACTTGTGAAAATGCTTATTCGTTCTCTGATTGAGCAACACATTCTCACTCCCAACTCGTCAAATACCGCCGCTTGGTCAGTGCCCCTCGGCATCGGAGACTGACACACAGGGTACCCCTCTTGCGCTGGACCAGGATACACGCTTGTTACATGCCAAATGTCCTTTCAAAATAAACTTCTGTTTTCACAGGAAGTTAGGTTTAAGCAACATAACCACTTAGTTAGGGTCAGGAAACGGTCATGGTCGACGATTTCTTCGCTGACTAGCAACTTGTGACTCAAGGGACTGACGATACTAACGAGTCATGTGACAAATGACTGACGTGACAAAATAAATGACTTCTATCCTTATGTTTGTTCGACCCATCCACCACCCCATCTGTCCGTGCTGAACGGATTCTTACACTATTAATACTTCACTTGCTCCGACCGTCGAATAACGCTGTGGGTGGTTTACACTGGAGTTGGTTGAAAGCCATACTGTGATGCACTGTTACTTGAGGGTGGCTCCATGTGTCGGTTTCCGGTGCTGAGGTGCACTGACCGAAACGGGTTGGACTGAGAGTTAGATGAGATTGATCCCACCTTTGTGCCAGTGTGCTAATTATAAATCAGCAGCCAGCACCCATTTCGCTTCAGTCAGCACCAAAGTGAGTAGTCTTATCCAAAATGTCAAGCTATTCTGTTAGATTTAGGTTTGGGTTGAGATTTTGATTAAAGACTAGGCACGGTGTCACGGGTCCTCACAAAGTTGTGTACGTCTGTATGTGTGTATGAGTGATGAGATTTGTGCATCTTTACAGGGACATTTACAGTTGATGCAAATGCTGATGCAGCGTTACACCACACCCCCCTCCCCAAGCATTTATACCATGCCAACATACATTAGTTATACTGGGTGATTCATACACACACACACACACACACACACACACACACTCCCTCATGCATGCGCACACACACACTCACACAACCTCGCTAAGACATTTACAATGAGACAGACAAATGGACACATAAGCATGCACACACACCAAATCCAATACTTGATTCACTCCTACATAAACACACACTCTCACAAAAAGACATTTGCTAATGTACACACACACACACACACACACACACACACACACACACACACACACACACACAAAACACATTACTTATCAGCCTTCTCACAGTGCCCAAGATGGATGTGATGTTTGCACTGATGTTATGCGGGACATTTTCTGCCCTCCATTTTATTCGTGTTTGGCCTGTAAACTGTGAGAGGCTGTGCTTTCAAATGAGTAATTAGAGAGCTGTAATGCAGTGTTTTGTTTTATTTGTTTTCCCCTAAAGAGTCTAATAAAGAACCAAAAGAGAGAGGCTGAGATGGAGGGTGGGTGGGTGGAAGAGAGGGAGGCATGCAGGGGTAAAATGAACAGATTAGATCATCACCCCAACACAGTATTGATTGCTTTTCTCTACTTCTTTCACATTCTCAATATACAGCATTTTTTGCCTGGAATGACAGTTTAGATTTTCTTTAACATCTTACAGAAAAACAGACCTGACACGCTATTGGCTCATCAAGCCACGTAGCAGTTGTCTATTTACAGATCAAGCAGATATGGAACAAATTTAGCATTCATTTGGAGCTGCGTCTCTTGTTATTTTACATATTTAGCTCCAGTATTCACTCACTCTTTTTGTTACGTTAAGGTTTTGCAGTCTTTCGTTGTTAGATGATCTAGTTTCTTCACTAGTTTCCATCATTTTTCTCTTTGTGCAAGGAAGGTCACTCGTCTTGGTGTCAGCCATGATACATTGAATTCTTTATAAATATGTACAGTAGCTGTCAAAAAGGCTGGTGTAACCTAAGACGGATTAAAGCAGCTAAAATCAATATGTTTACATTATCAGTGGATCACATGACTACATGTATGTGCTCTGTATGGAGCTTTAAGGCCTCATTCAATGCACTGTTTTGGTTCACTCTCACCACTCTCATCAGTTTCATTTTTTTTCCAGCTAAGAATCTTTAAAAACTACCTGCTACCTGCAGTGCCATGAACGGCCCATTACAGTCCAAAAATGTGCCATTCTTCTGAAAATACACGCTCTCCCTGCAACAAACACAAGCACATGGCTAATTGTAATGCAAAATGACTTCATCGGACCCTGATATTCTCATGCTAACCCTAGGGCTGGACGATATTGAACTTCCTACTGATGATATTGCTTTCAGAAAAAAGATGATTTATGAAGTTATCACCCAAAAAATGCGGAAGAGCGATGCACTTAGTGGCCACAGTGTATGTCTATACAGCTATATAGCACTATTTTACACAATAACATGCCGAGATCAATGAATCAGATCAATCAGCTGGCGACTAGTAGCTGCCCTCGTACAGTCTCGTCACCGTTTATATTTTGTTACCTTTGATTGAGGGTTGATTGCGCACCGTGGGAGGAGTTTTGATCCGGCTGCTCTTTGTGGAGGAAGTTGGTGGCAGAGTTGATGACGAGTGGCAGAGGAGATTTGTGGCGTTTCCATCGTTAGTCCCGACTTGTTTATCGTGCAGTTTACAAATCACTTCATTCATATTCTCTGGCTCTCCTTTTTCGTTTGGTTTAAAACCAAAGTATCGCCAATGATCCTCCTTCTCCCCCTCAAACCAGCATCCATGAAACCAGAGAGAAAGACGCTGTGTGTTCAGCTTTCACTACTTTTGTAGCTTCTAACTCCGTCTCCAACTTCACTGTCTGTCTGTACTTTCGGATATCTGCTTTATTTTACCGTTTTGCTTTACAGCTACATAGAGTCGTGCTAAGGGGGCTGCACAGTGGTGTAGTGGTTAGCGCTGTCGCCTCACAGCAAGAGGGTCGCAGGTTCGAATCCGGGCTTGGGACTCTTCTGTGTGGAGTTTGCATGTCCTCCCCGTGTAAGCGTGGGTTTTCTCCGGGTACTCCGGCTTCCTCCCACCGTCCAAAGACATGCTGTTTAGGTGAATTGATCACTCTAAATTGCCCGTAGGTGTGAATGTGAGCGTGAATGGTTGTCTGTCTATATGTTGTCTGTCTCTATGTGCCCTGCAATGGACTGGCAACCTGTCCAGGGTGAACCCCGCCTTCACCCAATGCCAGCTGGGATCGTCTCCAGCCCCCCCGCGACCCCTAACGGGATAAGCGGTTGACGATGGATGGATGGATGGATGGAGAGTCATGCTAAGTTGCTGCTGATGAAAACCCAACATTTCCTGATTTTGCTTCTTCGTAATAAAAGCTTCTAAAATAACACACTAATGGGGGACTTTTATTATGAGGAATATAGGAAATGAAATGCGTTTATCACCATTTTACAGCCGCTCCTTTGGGTAGTGGGCAACTGTTGTAATGGAGGCGTAAATCCCTGCTGTGCCGGGAGGACGAGCTGAGTCATGTATAGAAAAACCCTGTAAGACAAAGGAACTTGGCTCGTGTCCTGAGGAGTTGTTGCTTTCATTCACCAACATCCTGAACTGTTCACACTGCTACACTCACAGCTACAGCTGACTTCCTCTCACCATCACACACTCCCTTCCTCTCTGTCTGTCTATCTCGAGAGCAAACACCGGCACTAGCTCGCATTAAACACACAACCTCTGCACTGAGTTATTCTTTAAAGAAGTTTGCAACTTGTATAACACATTTTAGCTTAAAAAACATCAAATACATAATTCCCCCATGTTTTGCCCAGCGGGGAGTCATCTCAGGCCCGCTCTACTCTGATAATCTTATTAAATCGCCCAAGCCTAGTTAACCCTGACCCGCTGGATTTGTTACACAGAACCATCTGAGAAGCTGTCAATGGAAACTGGCAGACATTAACGGGCACTTTCAAAAAAACGCCTGATAGGTGATTGGATGAGCTATCTGTCGGGGAAACTCTTGGAAACATCGCCTTCAGTGCTGTTCTTTGCTCTTCAGTCAATGAAGAAATACCACAGACTGGTGCGTGGGATAAATATGATGAAATAAAATGATACTACTGGCATAAAAACAAATACAAAGTGCTTTAAAAATACAACTCACCATTACGCTGAATTAGTGGGAGCCCTGAGCTTGTTTGTCTGCAACGAGCTGGTCCAATCTAGGGGTAATGGGAGACAATGACACTTGAAGTGTGTTCCTCGTGTCTAGTCTACTCCGTAATTTTGTTTTGGTCGTTGTCACTGAAAACCCTGCTTCACAAAGATAGGATGTTGGAAATAGAAGCAAGGTTTTCAGTGCTTTTTTTCTCAGGGTTGATTTTAATCCAGAACACCGGCAGTGTTGTTGTCTGAAACATACTTATAAAGGCCTTTTATGGTCTCCATGTGCCGAAGCAGTTTTGAAGGCTCCATTGCCTCATTTGCTAGCCTGTCGCCACATATTATGCAGAGCAGGCTTGGCGCGTTTGAATCACCTGTAGCGATAAACCCATATTTTAAGTTGGACTCATGATATTGTCTTATAAATGCAGCCTTCTTTTTCTTGGGCTCTTATTCTGTCTCCTCATTGAGCCTTTTCCCCTTTCCAAAAACGCTCTCCACGTTTGTTTTTTTACTCATTTTTGCTGCTTGTGGGCTTAATTTTTGGGGTATCAGGTGAACGAGATGAGTGTATTGACATGTGTCAACAGGCAGACAGGCACAGACGAATGTATCCAGGCATTTTTTCAAAATAAAACCTCCTTCATATTCTGATAATCAATAAAATATTTATTTTTATCCATTCTTTCTGTGTGACCCGGTACCAAATGACCCACAGACTGGTCTGATTGGTCCCTGATTGCCGGACACAAAACCATTACTTGAAGCCTGACAAGATGGATTTTCATGTGATATATGCTTTCCTCATAGTAGGAATTATTCAGCATAATAATTAGCCAAGTGCTTTTGTTGAACCCAGCGTTTGTATTTTTGGAGCAATGGGCCTTTGGACAAATGAGCTTTCAGTCCAATGGGATATTTTTCAGACTATCTGGTTTTTGAAATAATGGGCTGTCCCCCTATACATTTAACGACTAGCTGGTGAAAATAATGGAGCATTTAGCAACTAAAGAGCCAGATAGTTTCCTAAGAAGTTAAAAGCAGAGTGAATATTAGAATCAAGCCCTAGCTAATAATTAATAAGTCCGTCATATTAACTTAAAAGGTGATGATATGTCAGTGTTTTGTTCAAAGCTTGTTTTTGCCGCTCTTAAGTGGCAAAAATGTCAGTTATAGAGATGGTGGATGGACATTTCAGCAGTTGTCTTAGTGTAGCAGTCGCCACTGTCATTTCTATTATGTAACCCTCAGCCTGATCTTACCTTAACATAACCTTGATTACAGTTCAATTTTCACATGCTTTTATTTTGGTAACGCGCAATATAAAACGTTCAGCAATGTTTAAATGCTATATTACAAAGTAAATATTTTATGAGCAATTATGCTTGTGATACCCACATAATACATTTTGCAAGTGCAAAAACTGAACTGATAAGATAAAAATAAAACCTGAAGTAAAAGGGATCAAGGTAATCTGTGAGGGATAAGGTAACAGATTACTTATTGTCCCTTTAAGTGCCAATGGTGAAGAAAACTGTGACAGTATATTTCCCCAGCTGGTGGAGTAACGTGCCAGCCAACCTTCTGGTTATTAATCTTCAATTTACATCACAATGTACTGCTGCGAGACATACTGGACTATACACTTGTCCTCAAAATTATTCATACCCCATGGTAAATAACATTCTTTCTTAGATTCCTCCTTTGTAAAAGTTACTATGATGGTACTTCTTGTGTATCTGTTTTCTACTTGTTGTTATGCACAAATCCACATACGAGTTGGTTAAACTTTATTTGCATATTAATAGATATGGTCAAGAGAGATGTTTTGCTCATGTTCAGAATTATTCATACCCCTGACAATATCCCAACAAAATGTATGAATCTTTGGCCTGTAGTTATTTCAAGATGTTACAATGGAAAATTAGCTTTGTTGTGACCAAGTTTTAAACAATGATTTCAAAAAATTAATAAATAGCATCTTTTCAGAAAAGTATAAATTGAGAAAAAATGTTCTGGTCATTCCCAATTTCTGGTCCTCATGGTAAAGAAGACAGAGCTCAGTGGAGACTTACGTCAGCGTCTTGTGAGCGCCCACAATGAAGGAAAAGCTTACAAAGCCATTTCAAAGCAGTATGATGTCCCTGTGTCGACCGTCCAGAGCATCATCAACAAGCACAAGAGGTTCAATACTGTTAAAAACCTCAGCGGGCGTGGCAGGAAACGTAAGGTGTCCCCCAAACTTGCCAGGAAAATCTCCCGGGAGGTCAGCAACAACCCCCAGACCACAACCAAGGCCCTAATGGAAACACTCAACCAGACAGGGACAAAGCTGTCACAGTCCATCAACGAGCGAGTCTTGTACAGAGGAGGTCTCCATGGACGTAGGCCTCGGAAGACACCTCTGCTCAGAAAGAAGCATGTGGAAGCTCTCCTGAAGCAAGATCCCAGCTTTTGGTCAACCATCCTGTGGTCTGATGAGACGAAGTTGGAGTTATTTGGCCATATGGATGTTCAATATGTCTGGAGGAAGAAAGGAGAAGCATCAAGCCCAAGAACACTGTGCCCACCATCAAGTATGGTGGTGGAAGCATAATGCTGTGAGGATGCTTCTCTTCAGTGGCACAGGGAACCTCGTAAAGATCCAAGGAACCATGAAAAAGGAGGATCACATCAGGATCCTTGATGGAAACTTAAAAGAATCTGCTGTGAAACTCCAGCTTGGACACAACTGGACGTACCAGCAGGACAATGATCTGAAACACACCGCCCAGGTAGTGAAGAAATGGCTCAAGGACAATGGTGTCAGTGTCCTAGAATGGCCAAGTCAGAGCCCTGACCTCAATCCAACTGAGAACTTGTGGCGAGACTTGAAGACCAGAGTGATGGCTAGGAAACCTGACCCGGCTTGAGGCCTTCGCCAAGGAAGAGTGGGCCAACATCCCACAGGAGACATGCAGGAAGCATGTGGACACGTACAAGAATCATCTAAAAGCAGTCATAAACAACAAAGGCTATGCTATAGACTATTAAAGAGAGACATTTGACTAGGGTATGAATAATTTTGAACATGGCATTTTTTGGGAATTAATGAATAAAATACCCCTAAAATATAAAGTTTTCTTTTCTTGTGTATTGTTGGCATTCTTTCACTTGTTGGTCACACATAAGTGTATATACTGTACATCTCTTACAAGACAGATTATTGTAATTTTCAATCCTATTTGAACTTATGTCAAAATATGACAAGTCTGTCTACTGAGACGGCTTTAATTTAACAAGCGAGTGTGATTTACATCACACACATTAAGTCTGGCTACACTCACGACACTGATACTACATTCAATAACCTCCCTTTATATGTCTTCCTCATTTGTCTCATATGGAGTATTTCAACACTATCTATATGTGAATAGACTGAGGCCAAATGATAATCTATTCATTTAAAGCGCTGTTCTGGATATTCACTACATTTGATTCTTTTTTAAAGACCATGCATTTGTTGGCAGCCCACTCAGAATGAGATCCAGCTCCACTTTTGTACTGCCTACATACATGAATTCATATTTCTAAGCACCCAATAATACATGAAATTTCAAAAATAAATAACATTTTTTGAAAATCAACAATGACAATAAATGAACTCTTCCCCCTTAGACAACTGGGCCCTCCCCTTCCTCCTCAGCCCAGATTGCCAGTAACAACAATACTACTAGTAATGGTACGTGTCCACAGGATCCGTCCCTTCCAGGTTTCCCATTCATTGTCTATGTAAGTAGCTGTGCAATGCATTCTGATAGTGCAGCGTTGCATTTCAAGAGATGGGCTGTCCAGCCCATTCTCATTCCCGGGGCGTCAATACTAGCGCTTTGTCACAGCGGTCAGCGTTAGAAACCAACGCACGAGGCAGCCCTAAGCAAACAAACACAAGGCTTTCATCCATGAGAACGCTGTTCATGTCCCATGTGTCACGTTACAATCAGCTGTTTGTTCATGTCCTGTGTTCACAATGTGTCTTTTTCACTGTACAGCCAACCATGCTGATTTTTCCTGAACCTAACTATAGTGGTTTTAGTGCCTGGTTTAATTGAAAAAATTAAGCATGTGTCAACTGTGACCGAAAAGTGACGCCAAAGGGCCTGACAGAGTTGTGGTCTAGGCTACTTTATGCAAATCAGGACTCTGGAAAACTGGAAACTTTTAAACTCATCATTGTCAACAAACACATTTCAGTGAACTGTTTTCCTATGTAAAAGAAGAAAGTTTCCAAAGGAACCGCCATGTTGGTTCCGGTTTGAAAGCTGGGAGCAGCAACCCACGAAGGAAGGCTTTTGTCCAATCAGGTGCCTAATAGGGGTGGGGGGGGGGATCAGTTCACCAATGTATTTCAATTTTTTTTAAATCACTTTTTTAATGCCAGAATCTATGTATTTGCCTCATTTGAGTCTATGTGGAGTTACAAAGTTACTGCTTTTATCGTTGTAAAAATACAATCAATCACCACAATTGTACAAGCCCCATAAAAGTACGACAAATATCTTTGTGAATATTGTTTTGTCATCACTGAATTTAAGGACCAAACATGCATTTTGTCTTTAATATAGTTTATTACACAGCTTTGTGGAAATCAATCACGCCGTTCTACGGTCCGTTATTTTCTGTATAGCAGACCGTTGCGACGGACTTAGTTCTGATGTCGGAGCGTTTTTGTGTCAGATTATTGATTTCCTCAGTAAGCAGCCGTATGATAAGTGGGATAATGTATAACTAGTGGGTCATTGTTGTGAAATAAACCCCTTTGCGTCGTCCACCACATTGTCCTGTCGGGGTTTGTTTCACAACAATGACCGGTTCGCTGTATACTGCCCCTTACTAATAAAAGATGCAACTTTTTAAAATAAAATATATATGGCAAGTAGCACAACAGCAGATGAGATCATAACAAACAAGCTTACTTCTTTGAAAAGTTTTTCTTTTGTTACCAAAATTGTGACACTGATCCATACGCGCACACTTTACTCTTTTTAATTTGCACACAGCACCCTGACATACAAGTTGACAAATATGTTCACCATCATTACCAAAGCTCGCCCGTGACTCGATTTGCTCGTCAGCACAATTAGCAACATGAGAGTAATCGCAGCTCTTTAATACTTCAGCCAGCACAGCTGTGAGCGGATACAACACTGAGCACAATTAACAGCGCCTAAATCCAATTAGCAGACAATGAAAGGTAACACAAGCTGATGTTGCTAGTTAACCACAGAGGAGCTCACAGCCGATGGCATGTTGGAGGAGAGGTGGGACGGGGGGCAACGAGGTGGAAGTAAGGACTGCAGAGGGAGGGATGAGGAAGACGGGATGTAGAGGTACGTGCAGGGAGTGTTATATTCAATGTTTTACTTATAAAACACATCTTATCTGCAGCATTAACTAAAATGTGAGGCTGCAACAAAGAGGAGCATTGTGCCCTCAAACTCCCCTCAACACTATGGTTGGCTACGATCATTGGATGGGATGACTTGAAATTTATGTGTCACTTCTATTAATTAAACTTCCAGTTTAATTCCCAGTTGGTGGATCATAATTACACTCCACACAAAACACTGCTTCCCTTGCAACAACTAAAGTTATGGGACTTATATTTGGCTGAATTAGCACATGAAATATGCTTTAAATTTAAGTGCAACTTTTATTTTATTACTTGCAACACTTCTGCCAGCATCGCACATTAATAAGAGGAGGTCACAGAGGAGTGAGATGTAAACGTCCAGGATATAAACATACAGCATACAACTTTAATTTGAGCGTTAAAGTAGGGCAGATCCAGTGATCTCAAAGTCAGAACTGTGATTTAATCTCTATGTGTTGCAGAACGCACATTCGAAATTCAACATTCAAACGGGGGTGCAGCATTACTGCTGGTAATTCAACACAAATCAGGGATTTTAGTGTGGCTGTCAATATTTGCAGGGCGTTTTCAGTAGATTGCCTTGTGGTCCAGCAGAGGGTGTTTTAAAATCTGTCAGTCTGGGGTTGCATTATGCTATACAGGGAATTACCTGTTAGTTACAATTTGTTCAAATGCGACTTCTTGAAAAAGTGACACTAGGATTTATCATCATCCAGATGTTACCTTAATAATAATTTGGGGTAAATTGCTTCAAAATCTAGAGGCTCTGCTCTCGCTAGACCTGATTTGGTGTAATGTTGCAGCGTAATCAGGTAGTTTTCCCCAGTGACTGCACAGAATGTGTACAGGTGCACAAAACATATAAAAACATGGTAAAGAGCCCTGCTTGGACTACCTGGCACCAGGTAAGAGCTCCAGACGTTCAGATGAGACAAAAAGAAGAAGAAAAGATCAACCAGCACCTGGACACACATATCAGATGAGTGTAGCTAGATGGTGCTGTGGTTGGTCGTGTGACGATGTGGATACTAAATGGAGAGGATGGATCAGAAAACAGGGATGGAGATAGTGCAGAGGAGGGTAACGAAGGACTCGGAAAAGAGGAGGAAAGGATTCAGGAGGAAGCTAAAGGGTGAGAAGAAAGAGGGAGATACTGTAAAGGAGAGAATACAGGAGGATAAGAGAGGAGTGCACCGAGGATAGGTGGACAGGTAATTAGCTAGGGAGAGCAAAACTCACTGATTCAGTGGAAGAGGAGGAGAAAAGTAGAGAGGGATTGTACAGGTTTAATGAGTTGTCGTCAGGAGGGCAGTTCTTTTACAACCATCTAGTGGAGAGTTTTTTTGAATTGTTGAACTTCAGATATTTATTTAGGGAATTCAGCCCAGATTGTACAGTAAATAAAACTTTATATTCATACTTTGTGGTAGAAAAAACTGCCATGAAGTAGAACCTTTGAGACTATAAGAGGGCTTTGGCTACAGGGCTATAAGCGGTGGCAGCTCTCCCTGATGGTAAATATACCCACTCAAATACACTGCATTCAGAGCCAGATTGTTTGTAATGAGACTCATTTCACCACAAATAGAGTTAACCAAATGCCCTCTTCATTACGCAGTACACACACACTAGTCTGTAACCATAATTCTCCCCCAAAGCACTGGAAAAGACAACAAAACACCCTCAGCAAATAAATAATGAGTTGTCTAGAAACATGGGGAGACAAGCTACCAAGGGGAAAATATACAGCATGCTTACTCATACCACCAGATTTGTTGAAGCTGCATTAATGTTTTCTCTTGGCCACTGAAAGACACAAAAAAAACTGCAAAATACCTGACAGAGACACACAGCCCTGACAACCCAAGAGCGTTAGCTAAACAATGACGCAGTTAGGCATTGAACAGACAAAGAGCAACAGCATACATTTGGAGCACAGACTGAAGTTGACGTAGTCAACGTGACGTCACTGTGACCGTTGGTTTGCGGCATTTTGGCTGTCGCCATCAGGGTTTTTGGCCATTGCCATGTTGATTTTTTGCAACCAGAAGTGGCACAAGAGGGTGGAGCTAAGTAAAGCCAAGCAATGAATAAGAAAAACACACTGTGAAAGGGTTAAAGTTGAAAGACAGAAACACCAGACAACACTGTGGTAGTGACCTGTTAATAACAAGGTAGCCAAGCCCTAAACCATCCCCTGCTTTATGGTCTATTTGACTCTAAATGGGACCATGATTTACTAAATGAACATCATGCTGTATTGAAGAAGACTTGAAACTAGTGATTGAGACCACAAATTTATGTAAGGTGAGATGTAGGGCCATTTCTCATAGACTTCTATACAATCAGGATTATTTTTGCAACCACAGCGATCGCCCCCTGCTGGCTGTTAGAAAGAATGCAAGTTTAAGGCACTTCAACACTGGCTTCACTTTTCAAACCCAGAGGTCGCCCACAACTTCGGACTCATGTTTCTGGCCATCTAATAAATGCAGTCCAATATTCACTCTTACGCTCAGCTTTGGTCTCCTGAGAAAAATATCCAGCTCTTTAACTTCTAGATGCTCCACTTTCGTTACCAGCTCGTCATTAATTTTGTTGTTTGTCATTTGGTGCTGGGCAGGAAGGATTTATCAAAGCTGTTGAGCTGAAATCAGCTGCCCCCTACTGCTGGAAACGAGGCAGATAGCTGAGAGCAGTGAGATTGAAACAGTCAAAGTTACCTACAACCAAAAACAATGATCTAACAAGGCTAAAAAGCTCAATAATTCAAGCTGGCCTCATACACCATTCTTAGCTTTGTCTACGAAACGTAAATGCACTGCAATTCGTATACAGCCCACAAAATCACTTCGTATCCATGCAATTGTGAACAAGAAAGCCTAAAGAGTAGCGAACGCCACATAGGGAGGAGGTCGAGGTGGACGGGTGGAGCGCCATTTGTGTCCCGTGTGAAACCAGAAGTGAACATTGATTTATTTGTGTCACAGCTTCCGTACTTAAGTGACGCCACTTCTTGTGTTATTTTAACCCAAACCGCTATCTTTTCCTAAACCTAAGTACTTTTTGTCATTGAACTTGTATACTTAAGTCACAGTATGGCGTAACTTAACCACCATCATTTCCTAAACCTAAGTGGTTTTGTTGCCTAATCCTAATCTTGTTTTGTTGCCTAATCCTAACCAAGTGGATCTTTCCCTAAACTTAATTAAGTGATTATGTTGCCTAATCCTAACCAAGTTGTTAAGTGTGAAACAGACGTTTATTTTGAAGAGACTGGAGCAGAAATTGTCACGTGTTGCTGGACATTCGTAAGAAGATGCACGAAAGATGGGGAATAACTTTTGTAAGATATCATGAGAGCCGTTGTATAACGATACATTGAACAGAGAAACTCCTCTCTTGTTACACATATTTATTCATTGTTTATATATAAAAGAACATTAATACAGACTTAAATCCAGGGAGCACAGGTCTTAAGTTTGGCCGGGGATATGGTAGACTACACACAAAGTAAAATAACTAATAATTTCATATCAGAGTATTTGATTTGGTAATAGCTCAGCCAACATCCAGTGTGTTTTTGTAAAGCTGATGATAATTGTTAACATACCACATGGTGTAACAAGGAAGTTTTAACCGCATAATGGAAAAATCCCTGATATAATATTGCAAATTGCAGAGCAGCACACAGACTTTTAGCCTTTCTGCAGCGCAACCAGCCATGGAGATAATATGAACCACATGAATCCTCCCCGAGGGGGCAGCTGCTTCCCTGCAGCAAACTGTGTGTTCATGGTGGTCAAACAGCCCACAAGCATGTGTGAACGCTGCCGAGCACACAGACTAACCTCCACTTCACTATGAAATAATAATTACTTAAACTAGCCATAATTAATCCCCAATTAACCCCTCAAAACACAAAAAAACACCTAAATCAAGGGACCATTTAACTAATCCCATTTAAAACACATTTACTTCAAAAGTCTCTAATTAACAAACTAAGAAGGTTTTAATCCCTTAATTTACACAATACTTTACTGTATATATTTGACAAAAAAAATCCATTAATTATCAATTTACACTGTTTTTAAGACTGAGATTTCGGTTTATATTAAGGGTCTAATAATAATTTAGATTTACCTCAGATTTGGGCTAACATGATTAAGACATGGATTATTAAGGGGTTCTTGATAAGTTTCATACTTAAAATCAAGGTTGTTTTAAGGGATAAACATTGCAAATGACCCTTAATTTGTAACTCAAACAGACCTTGTTTTTCAATTGAGGTGCAACTTCAGGGTTTTTTCCCAATGTTGGCTTAATTTATAGATCAATCATTGAGATATGATGGCTTTTGACTTGATTATTTCTGCAGTTTAAGGATTTGTTAAAGGGCTAATAAGTGATTCCTTTAATCAATGACTTCCATGTTATTTAATCAGTTTGGAGCGTTTTATCCCTTAAAAGTTATTAATGTAGAAATTCCAATATTAAGGTTGTTTTAAGGGATAAAAACATTACAGATAACCCTTAATTTGCAACTCAAAAGAACCTTAATTTTTTTTTTTTTAATTTTGCAAATTCAGGGGGTTCCCCTAATTTGGGGTTAATATATGGATCAATCAATGAGATATGATAGGTTTTGAATGGATTATCTCTACAGTTTATGGAGTTGTTGAAGCGGTAAAAGCCATCCCTTTAACTGAGGGCTTCCATGTATTTTGATCAATTTTAAGTGTTTTTTATCCTTTAAAAAGCTATTAATGAAGAAATACCAATAAAAATACCTTAATCCATGAAGATTAATTCATTTACAGATTAAGTATACCCTTAAAATCACTTAAAAAATAGGTTAATTACATTAATAATGGGTAAACAAACAGCATTTTAATAAGACATATAATAATAACACATAAGCTTTATACTTATAAGCTGAGGCGTTAAAGGGTGGCTCATGCCTCGGTAACGCCCTCCTCCCCGTCAAACACACAAACATAAAACGACTCAAATCATCTCACCCAACACGCAATACCATGCTGCTTCTTCATCTTTCCATGCCCTAATAGTATTGTTATGGCTCCTGCTGTGCATACACAGGGAGCATAATCAATCCCTTTTATACACTGGATATGGTATATCTAGTTCATCTGTGGAGAAATACACGCTGTGGCCACCGGAACATCAACATGTAAACAGACCTGTTCTCCATCCTCGGCCTCGGGCTCTGCTCTCTAATCATATTTCCAGAGAAAAGAGGCTGGAACGGGAAGAGCATTTATCTGCAGCAGGTGTCTGATTAATGCTCCAGTCTTCTCCTTGTTATTTTGAAGGGAAAGGATCTGTGTTTGTGTGGAATGTCACACATGTGAAGCATGCACAACATGCCGGACTGGGGAGTAGGCAAGAGCAGGATTGGTTTTCTATGGTTTTGTGTGCAATAAATCAAGTTATAAAGAATGTCCCTTGTTGTGGATATAGGCTACTCCAAGAAACTTGGACAGTTAATCAAACGACTACAAATAAGCACAAAAGAGACACAGAACCACGACAAAAAGACGCAAAATGACCACAGGTGCAAAACTATAAGATACTACTAGAAGAGATACTACAAAGAGATGCAAAACAACCACAAAGCGACACTCAAAGACTACAAATGGGACACAAAATGACCTCAAACAGACACAAATGGATCACAAAGAGACACAAAACAACAATAAATAGATAAAAAAAATGTGTACAGTATACAACTATATAGTATACAACCAAAAAGAGATGCAAAACGACCAAAAAGACACAAAATGACTAGAAAGAGATGTCAAATGACTACAAGTACATGCTAAACAATGACAAAGAGACACAAAATGACAAAAATGTTAAAAAATGAGACAAAATGACTATGAAGAGATGCAAAATTACACACAAAATGAAGACAAAGAGACATAATAATATAGACTAAACAACCACAAAGAGACATTTAACGACCACGACTTTCAGTCTGGGTGTCTTGCCGCTGTGTAGGATGGGGGGGGGCCCTAGACCTGTGTCCTGATGCATTAGTGTATGCTGTTGCTGCTTCCAACTAAACATTTTCTAAATGATTACATATTCATTCATCAACTGCGATGGATAAATACCCTGGTTAGTCTCAAACCTGAATGGTTATGTACGTTTAAACTACATAATACTCTAAATATACAGCTGTCACCATCCATCATGCAGAGGATATGGAGGCAAAGCTGAGACTTACAGTCACGCCAGGGGACGTTGTAAACACATAATTAGCATGACGCTGACTCAGAAATTGTTTCTGTAGCATCAAGGTCAGAACACTAATCAGTATGTGTGTGTGTGTGTGTATGTATGTGAGAGAGAGAGAGAGAGAGAGAGAGAGAGAGGGCAATTACAGTTTTTTAAAAAGAAAAGCTGATGAGGCGACGAGCAGCCACACTGGGACTGTTTTTAAATATCTTTGGAGGAAGAACGTGTGAGAGGAAACTATAAGAGTGGAGAAAGCAGAAAAGAGAGAAGGAAAAAACAGTGAGAGAATAAGGAAAAACACTAAAAACACTGAGAAGGTGGTGGAAGTACTTGTCAAAAGAGTGTAGCAGCAGGCGTCTAATGGTACTGCATGTCTGTGTGATATAACGGCCAGCTATGGCGATGGTGGGAGGAGAGTCAGCTAGCAGATGTTACAAGAACCAGCCCAGATGGGACCAAATGCTTTACCTCCTCAGCAAAGCCCAGCATGAGGCCTGATGGGAGGTAGAGAGACAAAGATAATGGGAAACTTAAGAAAGGAATAGGCAGAAAACAAGCGAGGGAATAAAAGATAGAGGGTTACTGAAATAAAGAGGAGAAAAATACAGCAAAGGGGAATGAGGCAAGAATGAGAGGGAAAGTGAGTCAAGTGGTGCATGCCCCTCTTCCTCAGTAACGCCAAGTGAAGATTTAGTAGCACCAGGCTCTCAAGCTGCTCAACAGTCTCTCTTCAATCTGTTTGTGCAGAACTGGGGTTAATAGTTTTCATTCATTCAACAGAGCATCCCTGCTACAGGAGCCCCAGTTGTTCGCTGGAGTAGTTTATTTTGCTTGAGTGGTCAAATCTGTCTACGGTACATTCTCCATTCTAGGACAAGTGTTTTCAGACTAAAACATTACAGTCTAAGAAAGATTTGCTATAAACTCAGTAAATATTAGGTGGTTTGGAGGGTCTCATCTTTAATATCACTGTATCCTCTCTGAGACTGTCAAAGGTAAGGCACATTTGTTTTAACACCACTTATTTCTGTAACTTGTTAACGCAACTTGCGCTTTTTAGGTTGTAGCGGGCTCAGGTTTAAAGCTAGATAACTGGCACCATATGAAACTAGAAAACCTCAAGAACCCATTGGTGCCAAACAAACTCGTGCTAAAGGTCTGTGAATGTAAATGGGTTCTATGGGTACCCACGAGTCTCCTCTTTACAGACATGCCCACTTTATGATTATCACATGGAGTTTTAGTTGTTTTTTTTTTTCAACTTTTGTGATTGATTTTCTCATCTCATCATGTTCATGGAGGTTTTTGATTGCCTGATATGGGTGTTTATACGTTTATAAGTTTGTTTTTTTAAATAGGTAATTGAATGGCGGGTGTTTTGATATATCTATAGTAATGCCTTAATAGTCTCTACTAGAGCTGTCAAAATGAATGTGATAATAACATACAGAAAGTTTGACCTGTAAGTAGATTTCATGTTTTATGGTCTTTTTGTCATTAGAGGCACATTATTTTGTCTTATTTGTTAAGTATAGTACTTTTTGAGTAGTTTTATTATTGATAAGTGCTACTAGCTTATTTTAGCCTACATGATGTTTGTTGGCCATCAGTTGAGCAGCACCTGGAGGATAAGCATATTCCAGCTGCTGACACTGGACACTTACCAAGTCCCTAAATTTGGTGGCCAAACTCCATTTTTGGTGGCCCAAACATAAACTCAAGAAAAAACAATACAGAAAAGGCAATTTAGAGCAACTGCACACAGCCTCCCTTAACTGTGACATTAACAAAATGAAAATATATAATTATTTATTTAGATTGAAAACCCAAGTTCTTCATTCTGTCACAGTCTTAGTGCACACACTACAAAAGATCAAAAGGTCTTTTTCACGCAAAAACACAATTCAATTGAGTAGGAAATAAATGATTGTACATTTATTTAAATATATGCTGATTTAATTGGCATTCCTGGTTTTAATTAGGTATGCTTAGAGCTTGTGTTGGGAAGTTAAACAGTTCATAACTCCCTCTCTAATATCCATTTTATATTGCTGTGAAAACATCTCCTTCAAAATGTATTCATTCAAGTTTCTTGACCAAAACCTTCATTTTACAAGATTACATTTGAACACATCGTGATAACATTATAATTTACCTTCAGTCAGTCGTTTTACTGAGCAGAGTTTGGACGCGATATCCTGACTCCTTTGTGAGTGCAGCTGGTCTTGGCTGTCAGCTCGTGTACACTGCGTACACTCAAGGAGGACCGTATAATCAGTATAACCATTGAGAATCATTGGAAAAGTCCAGCAGATTAATTTGGCTGCCAATAGCAGACTGAGTGGACTTTTTTTTTTTTAATACTCAATGTGTTAGTAATTATTGTAATCATGAGTTCAGAGGAAAGCAGACAACACCAGCTGTCTGTGAACACTAGGCTAAAAGACACTGACTTGGAAGGAGGTTAAAATCAACGACCAGCAATCAACGGCCATTCACGTCCGTATCGCCTCCTCGAACTGAAGTAGTCGAGGTTAAAATGTCACCATCCATATATGAACGCTTTTTAACACAAAAACAAGTCTAAATTTGGCCGATGTGACTCCTCACTTGCTAAATGAGATGAAGCTGAAAGCTCGGAAGATGTTGGTACAAGGACCAGGGAGCTTTTATATGCCATAGAGAAACAATGCAGAACAGCCTCTGTATTGAGTTACCAATGCCATCTGATTTTCAAACCTGTTTCACGGAGACAGCCTAATAAATTCAAGCTCAACATATTTTGCTGACATGTAAGGACATTAAAGGCGACATATCACAGCACTCTTTCAGTGCTTGTGCTCATACATTTGGGTATCTGGAGTACCTACCAACTCACAAACTGTGAAATCAGACAACCCAGTCAGTGTTTTTGTGGGCTGCCGAGATCAGAAAATGTCATTCAACAAAATCTGACCCCTGTTACTCTGTGCTGAGGCTTTCACTTCCACTTTGTAGCGTCCGTCATCTGACTATCTATTGGTAACACATGCAAAAACTTAACGAAATACTAAAAAAAGCAAAATCACAATGGAATCGGTGGGCTAGTAACTGTTGTACGCCGAACACCGCGTGACACCGGTTACATCAACTACCGTGGCAAACCTAACGCAGGCTCGTTAGAATATACTGTATTTCCCACAGCCTGAAAACTACCTTTGCAAAGGTGTACCTCATTTTTTTGGCAAGCCAATCAGAGCAGGCTGGGCTTTTTCAGGAGGGGGGGGCTTAAAGAGACAGGTGCTAAAACAGTGTTTCAGACAGAGGGTGAATACAGGTATAGACAGAGAGACATTATGAGAAAAATTAGGTTTTATTTTTAACATTACAGCATATAAACACGTTCCGGTAGAACCCCAAAATACAAGTATGAACCTGAAAATGAGCATGATATGTCCCCTTTAATGTTAGTGTGGACGTTACACTGATGAGTCTGAGTAATATGGTTCAGAGCTGTTAAAATTTTTTCCAGGATTCCGTTAAAAATGTTAAAAAGCAGAATAGCAGTTGAAGAGAACAATGCATTTGTTGATGAATCAATTATGTATGCACAATCATTATTTAGTATGCATGGTGTATAGGACAAAAAGACTATACGGTATGATTTATTTATGCATGCTGTGCCTCCCTCTGTCTCTGAGGGACAGAGTGGGAATGAAACACAACAGATCAATGATGTCTTTCTTAATCTAAATGAAAATAAGACAATAGAGTTACTGTATTTCTTCATCACCAAACTGGCCAACAGAGGTTTTTAGACTGGATTATAACACCACACAGCCTCCTTAGATGTACAACATGACTGAGGTTTCTAATTAATACTCTTAATAATATCAATAAATGTATAGAGGGATTATTTTTAATCAACTGGTAACATAAAAATATAAATATGCATTTCACAGCAATGCATGGGATTAAAATCCAACCCGCCTGCTTTCTGCCAGCACGCCAACAATCTGCACACAATCTATAATTTATAATGCAGACACGTCTGTGATGCTGTTTTCTTTTGTTCGTTCTGCTTTACCGCACGCATTGTCTTTCATTTCCTTTTCTTCAAACACACAGCAAAATGTTTACTCTCAGAAATCCCTCTGCCATTGTCCTACAGCAGGAAGCGAAAAAGAAAAAAAAGATGATGCATGGGGAACATTTTGTCTCTCTTTCTTGGTGGAAAAGCTGCACGGCAAGCACACAGTGGAGCACTTGTCAGTGACTGCTGGCTGGTCTGTAATATCCCTGATTATTCTGAATCTCTCTGCCTCAGCTCAGGCAGACCGACAGAGACAAAGCAGGTAGACAGACAGGACCTTAAATGAGCCTTTTGTCCAAAAACAGTACATTTAGTGACTATGGTCTTTTAACTACAGGGGTACCTGCGCAAAACATATTAGCGACATACAGTATATCGGCATTTTTTTTATTAATTTTACCCATGCCCCTGGGGTACATGTGTCCATAATACTTAATTGTTTGGAGGAAGAATATCAGTTCTTCATATTTTAATATGCGTTATGTTCAATTTGCTAAAATCAGAACGCAGAGCTGCACATTAGCCTACAACACCAATGGTAAATGGGCTGCTGTTTTGTATGTACATGTTTGTCACACTGATTAAAAAACAAAAAAATGCGCTGAAGCATGCCAAGAAACCATACAGTCCCAATGAATATAGTCAGAAAAGAGAAGAATTTGTCGTTTGTGAACATTTTTTGGCATCAATGGGCATAAAAATCCATAATAAAAAGCATATTGTAGTTTAACTGCTCTGAGAGAAAACTAGACTTTTGAACCTCCTCACGTCTCTGTTTTCAGGCAGCAAATCTAGCGTGATGAAAGACTTTCACCAAACACAGGTGATTTCAGAGAGAGCTTTCCGATTGGCTGTGCTCCAGTCATGTGTGCAATGCTTGGGATTTTCTCAGGAGATCCCAACATGGCTGCCAAATCACAAACTTTCTCATTTAACTACTAAACCATGCTCTATAAGATGATTCTGAAAAAATTAGAGGAGAGAAATGGTCATTACAGCAAAATAACATTGAGTCATATTTGATTAGCGCTGCCTAGTTTGACCGTTTGGTTGGAGTTTGATTGACAGCTGCGCAGAGAGCTGACTCCAAATTTGATCTGATTGGTTGTTTTCCTCCAGTCTGTGAAATCCTGCAGATGCCATTAAGAACACCAGAGGACAGAAAGACACGTCATTTTCTTCAAGTTACCCGTTTCATGACCTTTGGTTTTATAAAAATATTTTTTTTTAATCATTGCCTACTGCAGCTTTAAATCTAAAGTTTCTAATATTTTTCTTTGAAAAGTGGGACAGTTACTACATCCAGAGGTCACGGATCAAAATGGTATTGCATTGCACTGCATTACGTTGACCTTGAGGTAACGTAAAAATATGAAAGTCTCTCTCTAGAGTCAGTTGTCCATTCTGGGCTACTGTAGAAACATGGCGGAACAACATGGCGGACTCCATGAAGAAGACCTGCTCCCTCTCTAGATATGAAGGACTCAGGTGATAATACACTACTGAAAATCTGCTTAATATTACATTAATCCAAATTAATATCGTAATCCATATCTGCTAACAGATCCCCCGACATCTTACTAATCGATCAATCCTACACACTGGACCTTTAATACAAGCCTGCAGCACAGATGGAAGTTTCCACTACCTGTGAAAAACTGATTTTATTTCCCTCTAAGCTACGGACCTGAGCTGCCCCCCTCATACAATTTCATGGTCAATGATTAACCCTCACAAACGGCCCCTTACCTTCTTAATATTTTATATTTGAAAATTTTCAACTGCATCTCCATTTTATTTGAAGTTTCCTCCAGCAGCCACAGGCCTCCTGTTTCTCTACACTACAATCAAGATATAATGTTTTGGAGGGGAGACAACATGACTTGCTCTGCGCTGACAGTATGAGTGAAACCTAATGGGTGGCACGCCTCCTGCAATATTAGACACATAGATTTATTTGGTTTTGACAAAAACTGACTTGTGAATATGAGAGATTCATTTAAAAAAAACACAATATACTGTATCTATCCTTTAAACTTAATAAAGCCAGTAAAAATTAGTTATTACACTGAACATTTTTCCTCTTAATCAAGTCTGTCTCCCTCACTGGGCACTTAAAGCTTTCATGGAAGGAAAATGTGCGGACGTTGTTTTGCAAAAACTCAACACTGGACAGGAAAAAAAAGAAAAACTGGGTCACACCTTAATCTTAGTCCAAGTGGAGTAAAATACTTCATAAATCATGTAGATACTGTAGAGTCGGGTCTATAGTACAAGCACAGTGTGACAGACAGTAATTGTTTGTGTATGCATGTGTGTCTGGAGGGAGTCTCTCTTGTACTTTGGCCCATGTCTGTGTGTGTCTGTGCATTCATGTGCACCCAACATTTTCACACAGCCACGATCTTCTCTTTTATGCCCGAAAACAGATTTTGCTGCAACATTACTGCCAAAACCTGAGGAATATAAATGTTATATCAAAGTAACATTTTTAAATAGACATTTTAGATTTTCAGCACGTATATCTCTAAATGATTTAATGATGTATGAGTTTTTAATCTGATATCTTTGCAGTTCATTTTTTAGGGAACGTTATACCAATTTATGTAAAACTAATTTGCAAACCTTGTCAGACGTGAGTCATGGAGTGAGAAACACTAAATATAACACAAGTTTTGATGCTGTGATTATAATTGAATATTATTGAGTAATGTCAGGTCTAAAAAAATAGACTGTTTCCCCTGTTTCCAGTCTTTGTGTCTCCTGTTTAATACTTAATGGACACATATCGATCTTCTTTTGTAACTCTCAACTAGAAAGCAAAATGTTGAACCATTCTTTTAATAGTACTTTGTTTTGCAGGCCCAAGTAATTCAATAACAAGTGAAAAATGAAGGCCGCCTGGTGTTATTTGTTTCCTACAAAGGTTAGGCTAACCCATAAGTATAATATAGAACAGATTTAAGCTGCTGTTTATAAACACACAGCATTCAAAGTTGCCTCCTCATCCTCGGCTCGAGGGAGAGAGAAAGAGCAGCGATGGTCAAGCGAGCTGTCGAGTGAATGAAGATGGGGAGTGGCGTTAGGGAGAACAGATCAGTGAATCAGAAATTATACGTTATTGCTGAAACGTCCCAAAGACAGCAAAATAGCAAGAAAAGAGATGACGATAAAGACACCACCACACACTTTAAGTGGGTCATAAGTGAGGAGTGAGAAAGATTGTTATAAATTGTTTTTTAGAAAATCAAAAAATAAAAATGAAAACCGGGAGATGCTGCTGAAAGCTGGCGCAAAGCTAGTAAATAGACCTTGAGTCAAAGGTGCTAATTATGAGACTTTCAGCGACTCTCAACATGGCGACGCCGAGCTAACAGCTAACAGCTAACAGTGCTAACAGCACGAAAAGAACAGTGTTTTTCCAAGTAAAAAATGACTCACTCCTGCAGACACTTTTCTCTTCTGTTTTGGTCAATAATTCAGTCACCTTCATCAGGACATTAAGAGGATAAAATGGTAGTGTGTGTTTTCAACACCACCAAATCAATTGGATGATTAGAAGCGTCTGCCATCCCTATGTGTGCTTATGATCATCTGCCCTCATAATTTGCAGTAAGTTATTTTTTTGTTGTGATGTATTTTTGACGTTCTTTGCCTGACATATTTGTTTTTCTTCTCTTCCTGTTTTTTTCATGGTGCAGTGGATATGTGATGATGTCCCTTCCTCAATCAATAGGGATGGTAGACACTTCCAAGCATCCAATCACATTGATTTGTTGCTGCCTACCAGAGAATACATACCTCCATTTTATCCTCTTAATGTCCTGATGAAGGTCCTTGTTGACCGAAACGTTCACCAATAAAGCAGAGAAAAATGTGTGCGGGAGCAAGCCATTTTTTTAACTTAGAAAAGTACATGTTTGAGAGGATCTACTGACGACACCACAAACAATTTTGAGACTGTGCATGTTGATTTCTCCTTGAAGAGATAGCGGTGTTTACCCGAGGGGGAACCAGATGGTGGGTGCTACGCTTCCATGATGCCGCCCCGAACGACGGCGTTATCAGCTGTAACCGCTGTATGAAAGCAGTGCAGAGCTGCAGCCGCGAGCTAGCCGGTGGGGCACTTACACATGCATGAACATGCACTAAAAGCACACAAGGCCGACCCAGCTACGGCAACGAAGTACACAGAAGTTTGGCTTACAACACACACAGAGGGAGAGTGACTTCATTATCTGCTCAGGTAGAGATTACTCCAGTTGTTTGCTGCTATATTAATGCTCTGGGTATCAAATTTGCCACCTCTATGATTGCTTGTCCAAAGCAATGCCAGAGTTTGCCCAGCTAGAACAGCTGAGACACCATATAAAAATGCTGAACATGATTTTGGCAGGTTTAAGTCTACAGGCCAATAGGGGTACATACGATATAATCTGTGAGCACATGGTGATGAAACCTTCAGGTGTGACCCACCCATATGTCTCGCTGTAAAGCCTTTGTCCTCATAGTTCACTCCAGTCAAATTCCTGACATGGGGGTGATGCACATCACTGCAAACACAAATTCCTGGACTGCTTTTGCAGAGGTTAAGTCCCCTCAGTCTGTTCATCCTGCTATCTGTCAGACAAACCCGGGGGCTGGACTAAGCCGTCTAGAGTGAGGCATGAATAGGAGTCTGTGCAGGTGTGACATATCAATGAGATTAAGATTACAATCTCAAGTCACCCCCCACAGTCTGACCGCTCTCTCATTTGCATATGTATGTTAGATTCATGCACGTAAAGGCAAAAAATAAAACAAGGATAAAATGTAAAAGCGTGTAGATTAAATCTCTGTGAGTATTTGTTCCATGTGATTTACTTAATCCCAGCCACCACAGCATAATGTGCAAAAGACGACTGTAAGCACACAGACAGCGAAGCATAAAGGAAGCACTCATCGTGTGAAGAACAAACACAGTATTAACCAGAGCTAGTGCCAAGGAGCAGCAGAAATCCTACTGATGAAAAAGTCTTATTTCACACATCACTTTCCATAAAAGGAAGCTTAAAGGAAACAGGTTGTCTCTTAAAGTTTTGAGATTACAAAATGTGCCTCATGTGTGTCTGATGCCTAAAAATCAATGGTAGCCATCTAATCGAAGCAGGCTACTCTGATAAAAGCCTCAAGCAATGTAATTAAGTCTCTCTGTATGTCCATGCTGTGACTGACAGATTGTTGACTGTTGCTTAACAGTGTGGAGTCACAGGAAATGAGCGTGAGGCATGAGTTATTGATAACAGTAATTATCTGAGGCCCATGCAAGCTGTTTGCGGTAATTTAAGTCATTTGGAAGCAAGCCTTGATGGCCACACAACAGTTTTAATGTCACAGGTGTACGGATAATAAGGAGTTTTATACAGTAGATTTAATGTAGATAGAAAACGTAGTCGAAGGGTGCTTTGGTGCATCGGTATCAGACGCCGAGAGGCAGTGACCAAGCGTCTGTATTAGACTAGATGGGAGTCGGTTGGAAGCAGCTTACTCAAAAGAACCCGTCTTCCCATCACTAGTCGGTTCTGCAGGGAAGTTTGGTTATACATCACAACACTGTTTCAGTCAAGACTACGGTTTTAGCCGCTACATGTAAAATACAGTTTTGACAACAGGACACAAGACACCTAGAACTGCTCAAACTACAAGATCCAGCCGACAAAACTCTCTGACATGCCATGAATCCAACTGCAATTAATGAGAATCATGACCCCCCTCAAACTTCACATACAGCATTTCATCATCACAAAAGTACAATTAAAATATCATTCCCGTGTTTTATCTTGTGACTTTAAAAACAGGGGAAAGCATGAAGGAAGACGAAAGAAAGCTACAGATGGTCCATTAGGCAAAACATTCATCATGATGTCTTTTTATAGTGACTGAAAGGTCTTGAAGACCGCTTGTTTTCCTGAGTCTGCACTTCAGACCACTCCTGTATGACCTCTATCTCTCTCAGCCATACAGTATAACTGGGCTCCTTCTCATTTATAATGCACAAGAGGACACAGCAGAGTCTCTCCAGCTCTCTGAAGACACACGAGCTGACTAATAAAAACTGATATTTAAAAATGAAAGCTCATTTCTGCTATGAGGATTAATGGCCATCCCAGTGGTGGTCACTTAAGAGCACATGATAACTCAACAATGAGTTCTCCCTTGGCAGTACTTCTATCTCAGTCTCTCTTTCTTCAGTCTCTCCTTTTGTTTTTCTAGTATGAATTTTTTAACATATTGTGTCTTGTACATTATCTGACTTGATATTTTGATTTCCTTAATGAGACGTAAAGATGTGAGAATGTGTTTGCCTTCTGTACGCATCCTTTGATAACAAAATGTGCTTTCATTTAGGAAATCCAATCTGCAGACTTCCGGAAGAGATTAATTACCTGTGGAAGTCTGTACGCCTCACCTGGTTTCATCGACACACATCCAGTTAATTCTGCAGCAAGTGAGGCTGGCTGAAGCCCACATCATTATCTAACTATCCATTCAGCTGTGTCACAGTCTTATTTAAAGAAATGGCCCTTACTGAACCTTTGGCTTTGCTCCAGTTCACTTGTCAGGAGTCAAACTCCGGGAGGAGAGAGCAGCTCGGCAGCTGTTTGTGGCCGTGGTCCCACGACAAATCTGTTCTACAAATATGCTTTCAAAACTTCACAGAAAGGCTCCAACAAGGGGATCTACAGAGCGGAAAATGAAGTGTTTGTAGTGAGATACAAGATATTTGAAAACTGACTTCTAATATGACAAGCGTATTGCTCATGTGAATGTTGTGAAGTCGTTATTTTGAGGCCTTTTCAGTTTTTAAAACCAGAGTGTCTCAGTGACAAACAGTGTTGGGTAATGCTACTGATTGGTGAACGCAGCACGTTCTCTTAAATCACTTGTACGTGCCACTTAAGAAGGAATCTGTTCCTCCAAGTGCATCTTGCATAAGGCCTATTATTGTGAAGACAGCGCTTTGACAAATAAGGTCCTAGAAGTAAAATCAATAACACAGAAACAAGCCTATCTTAAATCCCCCTGACCTTGCTGACCTTTTGGCTACCTTGACAGTTTAGGGACCAGTAAATAAAACCCACAGCATCACACCACTTTTCCCCAACGCCCTCTTAATGTGTATCACATCATAAAATGTACAGCTGTAGTGTGAAAGCAGCCTGAATGTTCACCACACACACACACACACACACACACACACACACACACACACCCACACATACACCCTCATTCCCCTCCAAAGTGACTCATTAACTTAGTATTGATTAGACCCTGCTGGGACGAGGGTGGGCCATGTTCTGCTGTCAGAAATCAGCAGGATAAGAGAGAGATAGGAAGAGAGACACACAAACGCATGGAGAGAGAAAGAGCAGCAGGAAATGAAAGTGATACAGCAAATGAGACAGATGGAGAAAGAAAACGATAAAGAAAGGGGTCTCACATGCATATGTCTATTAATCAACAGCAGCGTGTGTGTGGGCACGCACTTACTGTTGGATAATAACACAATCACAACAGGAAAGTTAATTACAGTTTAGCACCTCACTAGGATTTGAGTGTGATTACATGTGTGCCCTGTACACACTGGTCAGCCCTAACACAGCACCCATAAAGGCCTAACACTAATGGTAATGTAACTGTCAGAATCCAAATGAATGCTAGAACTCTGATTTTGTGATTAACGCATTTAGAGATTGTCGATCGGTCCGTGACAAAATTCGAGGTCGGCCGATTAATCGGCAGACCTCAGCAGTGTTGCCAACTTAGCAACTTTGTCGCTATATAGTTTTCAGACCCCTCTAGCGACTGTTTTGCACAAAGCGACTAGCGACAAACCTAGCGACCTTTTCTGGCGTTATTGGAGACTTTTTGGAGACTCTGGTGTGAAAGCATGTTATCGTTCTTCCTCTTCTCAATGAGCAGCGGGTGCTGTCGTGGACCGCTCCCCACCCCAAAGCACTCAGGCGGACCAGTCGCGTTGCACAGCGGTCCCTCCTAGCTGCAGTAACAGCAGGAGATGCAAATGAATCACATGCACGAAGCCGCCGCTGACTGGATGTAAATGTACAATTTTCTTTGTCTTAAATAAATCACTGCACTAAAATCTACACTGCATTTCACTCACACAGCGTCAGTCACTTACTCGTCCACTGTGTGAGCCTCTCTGTAACATAAACACAGCATATCTGTGGATACCGCCAAGCAGTGTAGGTAAGCAACATCTAGCTGGCTAGCTCATCATGTCTCAGTATAAACTGGACACACAAAAACACAGAGAGGAGTGGGAATTAGACCCCAAATTTAAAAAACAACCCCAGGTAACTCCTCTGCATCTGTGATAAATGTTGCGAAGTGCACTAAAACTTCATTTTTTCATCCAAAAGTTTATCTGAAGTTTAGTTTTTTTGATTACCTGTTTCATGTATTGGATATTTAGTTTATACATTATTTTTCTTTAAAATATGTAAGTGCACTGCAGTGCAGACACAAATTGTAGATCGGAGAGAAAAACCATAGGTGTTGTTCAATAAATGTTTATTGAAGTTTAGAAATTTTGAGTATCATTTGTTATTATTATTAAACTGTTATATTTTATCAGCTGGAGAAAAAAAATCACCCAAACATATCAGCCCAGTTGACCTCTAGACACAATTGTCCTCAGTGGATGAAGCCTTCGAACATTTCCCCTGACTTCTCCTCTAGCACCATCATAAGGTTTTTGTTTTTAGTGAAATATCTCAATAACTATTGGATGGATTACCATAAAACTGGACTCTCATGTTAACCTCATGATGAACTGGAATATAACAAGCACAGAACGCGCCGCAGATACGTTTGGTGATACTGGCAGTAATCCTGCTTTGGTGTTCCTACAAAACACATCTGGAAAGTTCTGAACGAACACATCCAGTTAAGGCTCTGGGGTGTCAAAAATACATTGATGCACTGTTTCCAAAGAAGACACGCTGCAGTCTGACAATGGTATGACCAGAGATGGCGAGCCTCGAGGCATTCCTACCACAACCTGTTCAGATTGGGTCAGATTATGTTCTCACTGCAATCCAGCCGCACTAGGGTTCGTTTGGAAATGGTACACGACCAACACTGGTTGTTTTGGTCCTGAGTACAATTACTTAAGAGTGCCCAAATGAACAGAGTTAAATTAAAATGGACCACATGTTGACTTGTGAAAGTAACATAAGTGCATGATGAGCTATTAAAAGCTAGATCATTCACTGAGACATCCAGAAAATCGTCAGATTTGGACAACGCCAAGTAAATTACTTCAGGAAACATTAGGTAACAGATGCACTGCTGCATGGTGAATCTTGATTGATTGATTGATTAAAGGACAATTCCTTCCATCTGTTCTCGGAGCTCATTTGACTCATGCTATTTTTAGATTTAAAAAATAAATCTCTTTTGTTTCATTACTTTGGCAGATATGTGTGCTGTAATCCTCTCAGACCTTAATATTTCGTCTTCAATGTCTTTAGACTGCTAAATGCTACAAATAAATGACTCGATAAATGAAATCAGCATTAGGAAAATCCTGGTTCTAAAGTTTTATTTTAGTACTTTGACCACATTGGCTGTGTACTATCTGTCTCTCTGAATTAAAAGCAAATTCACTCTTAATAAGTGCCAGCCACGCTGGAATGACTTCTGAGAATCAAACAACAGAAATAAAAGCATGCTATCTTCTTCTGCTGTTACTGGTTAATTTTTGTCAAGCACAAATGTTTTTGTTTACTCAGCTCTGTTCACTGCTGTTCATGTTTATCTGGCAAGACACAAGTGACTGTGTGATCTCCAGTTGAAAGAGTCACAGCTTCAGGTAATGCCAATGCATGAATATAACAGTGAGCAAGTAATTCAGCCTATTTTTGACAACAGATATTAAAAGAAATCGCAGAATTCCACATAGATTTTTGTACATTACAACAGATTATGATTGAATAAACCTGCCACATTTAACATTTAATTATTGGGGTTGACCGTTTTGTGTGCAGTTGGAACTCTAGCTACCTGATAGCACTTGTAGCAGCTAGTAAGTAAAACTTCAAATCTGTGTTTAACAAAAAAAAAAACCGAGACCGCCGTCAGGTTCACATGCCCTTGTAGAGACTAAAATATTAAGAACAGATATAGCAAGGTCACATTTTTGGTAGCTCACAATATCAAATTTCGTTTACACACACGTTCATGCTGGATGATTCTGCACCTCAAGATTGACGTCTAATGCCAACGCAGGAAGTAGTGTGGCTGTTAAAACTGACTTTAGCCTGCAGTGGCACAATTGGGGTGCTGACGTGACATCATCTGGCGACGCGACTGCCATATTTCCACTGTTTACCATAAAAAAATAAATAGTTGATTTAGGGATGCCACAAGAACCAATACTTCGGTACCAATTAGATGCCAAAATTTGCACATACTCGTTTTTCCACAGTACCACAGGTACTGTCACGACTCGAGACAAACAGCATCCTGAGGACGACAGAAAATGTGTTTGGGAAGCGGTAAAGTCAACTGTCCCGTTTCAACACGAGAGGCGCCATTGATTTACAATGTGATGCATTCGGGTTCTATTCAGTAAAATGAGCATTGGGCGAAGGTAAATTCTGACATCGTCATGATGTGTTCAGAGGCAATTATGTGAAATTATGGCTTTTGGTGAGAAATTTGAATAAAAACAGCTCTATGAAGGAGATGTTGTCACAGCACAATAAAATAATAAAGAGGGAACTATGACCTGTTTAATTTCCAAACAAAAAACAATATGCTCTTAGTAATAAAGGAGTGTATGTTGAAGTACATGGGAAGTACTGTTTTACTTTTGTTTTTACTGGTATCAAATTGGTATTGAAAATCATGTAATTTCACTGGTTTGGTACTAAATTTCTGGTATCATGACATCCATAAGTTGCTGTCATAATAACTTTCCAGGGTTGTAAATCCCTGCCTGTGAGTGTTAAACCTGCTGTGCAGTGGTTTGGCATCATCGTCATTCATTGCCTAAAAAAAACAACACGCCCTCACCAACAAAAAGCTTCTTTGGCTGTGAATCCTTGCCAAGGATGTGGAGGTCATGGTGTGCATGTAGCACATCTGAATTCATGCAGAAGACTCGTTTGCGCCCTGTCACAGACCTGCAGTTACTGTAACCACATCTGTATCCACTTTCCATAACCTTTACGGGAGTTTAGAGATGAACAGATGTTGCAGAAAGATAGAATTTTAATAATAATAATAAGAATTTAATAATAATAATAAGAATTTTAATAATAATAAAAAATTATCTGCCTCTCCTAACTCTCTCGCTCTCAGTCATTCTTGCTCTTCATCACATGTTCCTCATAATAGGAAGGACAAATTTGTCTGTTTGTTTGCTCCTCAGCACTCTTCATTATTGCAGTCTTTTGCTCGAGTGGCTGTGCAGACACTCTGGATTGGCTCCAGCCCTAAACCTCGCTGGGCCAATCTCTCCTGCATGATTGAATGGGCTAAGCCTTATCTCCCCCCGGTCAATATCATATACCTGCCGGTGCTTAGCGATTGCCTTTCTCCCCATGTAGATGCTTGTCAAATTGAACGAGGGCCAGAGTCTATTGATTGGGTGATAACAGAGGTGGCAACTGAGGGATTGGTTGAATTTGGGTCGGTCCGGGCGATCCTTGGTGAGTTGGGGTTGACTGCGTCCTTGAGCAGCTCGATGTAGTGTGTGTTTGTCAATATCTCTGACCATGAAGTGTTTTTGTGTATCTCAGTGTGCATGCACAGACAAATACTCACACTCTAAGTCCATGGATAGAGCACATGTTCATAGGTCCATTTTATTTCCATTATCACAACTCATTCAGTGGCTGCAGCCTCTGATATACTGTATGTGGTCATCACTCATCTCACTCATCGTCAACCATTTATCTGGGGTCGGGTCACGGGGGCGACAACTCCAGCAGGGGACCCCAAACTTCCCTTTCCTGGGCAATATTAACCAGCTCTGACTGGGGGATCCTGAGGTATTCCCAGGCCAGTGTGGAGATATAATCTCTCTATCCAGTCCTGGGTCTTCCTCCTCCCAGCTGGTCATGCCTGGAACACCTTCCTAGAGAGGCACCCAGAAGGCATCCTGACCAGATGCCCGAACCACCTCAACTGGCTCCTTTCAATGCAAACCAGCAGCAGTTCTACTCCGAGTCCCTCACGGATGGCTGAGCTTCTCACCCTACCTCTAAGGGAGACGCCAGCCACCCTCCTGAGAAAATCCATTTCGGCCACTTGTACCCTCGATCTAGTTCTTTCGGTCATGACCCAGCCCTCGTGACCATAGGTGAGAGTAGGAACTAAGCTTGACTGGTGGATCGAGAGCTATGCCTTCCAGCCCAGCTCTCTTTTTGTCACAACAGTGTGGTAAAGCGACTGCAATACCGCCCCCGCTGCTCCGATTCTCATGTTCCATTGTCCCCTCCCTCACGAACAAGACCCTGAGGTACTTAAACTCCTACATTTTGGGGTAAGGAATCATTCCCTAACTGGCGTAGGCGATTCACTGATTACCTGCTGAGAACCATGGCCTGATCCTCATCCTACATCCTACTTGGCTGCGAACCAATCCAGTGAGTGGTGGAGGTCACAGACCGATAATACCAATAGGACCACATCATCTGCAAAAAGCAGCCTGTGTTCGAAGCCCAGCAGTCACACAAAGATGTTTTGATATCTCATCAAGGGATGAGTCCAGGACTTCTGATGGCAAAAAACATTGTAATCATTTTATTTCGATCAAAACATTGATTGTAAACATGCCACCAGTTAAGCCAATATATCTCGGCCACAGACAGGTTAAAAATTAACAAGAAAGTGAACCTGTAAACTGTGATGGATGTTTGCAGCAGACAGTTTATTTTCTCTTCCCAGTAAATTTGGCTTGTGTGTCTTGGTCCCTCTTTTTCTCTGCCATATCACTGCTTTCCCAGATTCCAGCAGAAAAGTTAGTGAATGTAATGCTACCATGATTGATAGGAATGATAACCCTATAAAATAACACTATAAAAGAAATAATTCTGTCCTTTGTAAATTGTTTCACTAAGGCATATGTTACATTCTACAAAAACTGCAGATTTTACTACTACTGTAGATTTTTGGGTATGCAATTTTCGGCATTTTTTTAAAATAAAGTTAATTAATTGTAATTAGTTAATAAAGACAAAACATTGACAGGTCACTATCACAGCGTTGTCTGTTCTGGGAGTTGTCTATCACAAGGTAGCCACGCCCCGAAGAATACCCTGCTTTGTGGTCTACTTGACTCTAAATGGGACCATAATTTACTAAATGACCATCATGCTGTATTGAAGAAGACTTCAAACTAGCAATTGAGACCATAAACTAATATTAACAATGTTTACTGAAGTAAAACACCAAGTGAGAAGTAGGCTCATTTTCTCATAGACTTCTATACAATCAGACTTCTTTTTGCAACCAGAGGAGTCGCCCCCTGCTGGCTGCTAGAGAGAATGCAAGTTCAAGGCACTTCAGCATCGGCTTCGCTTTTCAGACACAGATTGTCGCCTGGTCTCTTTCAAATGCTGAGAACCGATTGGCTCTTGAGCTATAAATGCTCAACTGTGTTCACCAGCTAGTTGCTAACTGTGTCTGTCTGCCGCTTGTTTTAGAGCAGGAAGTTTACAGTGGATTTGTAGAGTTTTGAAAACAGCGATGAGAGTGAACCGAAAGAGTAAAGTTGCGGGCCAGGCAGAAAAAGAATGAGCTGAAACTTGCCGTGAAGTCTCTTTCACACTGCCACATTTTCATACATTATATTATACAATACATTGCTTAGAGCTTAAACTTATTATAATTTATCAGATGTGGTGGTGATTCATTGGTTTCATTATGCTTCACATGACACCTTTAAGATGGACGATTGCTTATCAGTTTTCAGCATCCCTGCACCTTCACCCGACAATCACTGCGCTGAATAAAAAGCCGACTACAGCACGAAGCGTCTGCTGTCTGCTGCTGCATTGACCCATACGTCCTTGCTCACTTCTGTCCCTCCCCGCCTGTCTCTGTCTCCATAAGCCATAATTTCTGCACAGTGCTAGCTTGGATGTGCCCGCAGGCTAGTCTGGTCAATGTTCCCTCTCATACGACGCTCATCACTGTTCTGGTGTTTCTGCAGCAAATCGCCCCAGTCTGGCAATTCACTGACCTTTCTATCCCGTCTTTCCCCCCCATCAGGCAAAATGGCTTCTCATTAATAGTTCATGGCTCCTTTCTTCACCCTGTTTGTTACATTGATTCACCTTCCTTTTCTTTTCCCGTTCCTCTCGTTTTCAGGTAGCTGCCCCGACGCTGTGCACTCATTTACACAGGAGCCTTTCTATTAACCCTGGAAGGAGTCTCTCTTTTCTCTCACATGCCCTCCCTCATTCATTTTCATGCCATCCCTTTCTTTCTATATATCTCTCATTCTTTGTCTTTTTTTGCACTTTATATCTCGCTCTCCCCTACTTACCATCTCTTTAATGTCATCTTCACCCTACCTGACACTTCTAGGATATTTCTTTCTAGGTTCCATCCTCTCTTTACGTCTTTTGCACTCTCCTCCTCTTTCTGGTAAGTCTGAAAGCAGGTAATAGACTAGTGGTAAAACAAAAAGTGGAGCCTTTAGGGCAAGAAGCTTTATGAGGCACAAAAAATGAGGGTACAAAAAGGATGAAGGGCAGAGAGAAAAAGTAGATGATTCTGGGTTATTGTTGGATCAGTGCTTCGAAGAAAGGCAAAATGGGAAACAAAATAAATCAAGTTTACCTTTTCAACAAGGAATCATATGTGCTCACTGATGAAAAATCAAAATTTTATTGTTTGCACAGTCTCCCCTCACTGATGAGAACATTTTAATATCTTTATTTCCATGGAGAAAAACAGGTGAAGTGTTTTGATGTAGAGTGAAATTGACCTGCAACAAGGAATGATAGGGCAGCAGAACAGGAAGTGCGCTATTGGCCTTCTGCTTTAGAATAGTGATAAATGGACAACGTGCACAAATCCTGTGATGCTGAAATTGTGGTTTTCCGAACAGGCTGTTAACGTTTTCCAATATTTTGACTCGATAATGGCAGGGACATTATTAGACTGCTTGAATCTCTATGAAAAGATACTGTCTGTCTCACTACACACTGAGACTTACAGTATGCAGCTGAACGGTGTAGCACTTATCATTTTGACATGTTTTCACAAAGAGGAAATTAAAGACCGGTAATTAGAACCACATTATCTGTTCCTGTGCTTCATCTTCAGCAGCAAAAACACAAATTTAGATCAGCCCCAATACTTCGCCTTGACTGTACTGATGCCAAATAACCCATACGTTTAGGCTTTCCAAACAAACTCTGAATCACTTCTGTTTCTTGCCTCCTAAAGGGAACAGGATTGGATCTTGAGGATGTTGGGCACCGGCCCAGTCCAGGTGTTTGGCTGCCCTCTGCACTATTCCTGTAACCTTAATTTACCTTGAAGAGGTTTTTGCTGATCGTGCACCCATTTTCAGCTTCGCCCTGTTTTACATTTATTCTTTCCCACCTGGGACATTAATTTGACCAACGTCTTGTAGCGTTGGCAACGGAGCAGCTGTACTAGATTATTCAGCACTAAGTGCCTTGCTCAAGGGCACAAAGGAGGTATAGGTGACAGACTTTTAAATAATATATATATGTTTAAGGACTTTACGTGGTGCTAATTTTTCACAAAATCAGAGTAACCTATTGTAGAAGACAGATGCACAAGCTATTTGTCCTGGTAATTTGGTAGGGCTGCTCGATTATGGCAAATCTTGATTATTTTGGTGAATATTGAGATTACAATTATTTAACACAATTTACTTTGGAAGCATCATGCATTTAGAAAGAAACTTTTGTAGCCTACATTTTGAAGTCAAATGCATCCAGGCTAGATCACTATAACTATAACTTTAACTTTACCGGTCTGTCAATTAATCAGGCTGATTATTATTTTCATAATCGGTGTCTTGAGCATATTAAGCCGATTAGCAAGCAGGCGCATCAGCGGGCAGCCCCGTGTTGTTGCTGTAGAACATGTGACTCCGCCCCTGGTGTAAATCAAATTGCCTTTCTGCCAGCAGACCTCAGCAGTGTTGCCGGCTTAGCGACTTTGTCTCTATATCTAGTGACTTTTCAGACCCCTCCAGTGACTCTTTTTCTAGGTGTTATTGGAGATTTTTGAAGACTGGTGTGAAAGCAGGTATCGTTCTTACTCTTCTCAACAAACAGCGGCTGCTTCTATGGACCTCTCCCCCATCCCAAATCACTCACAGGCAGCCCAGGCCCTGGCTTTCAGGGATGTAAATGTAAAATTTCCTTTGTCTTAAATAAATCTTTGCACTAAAATAACTCACTGCATTTGCCTCACACAGCCTCAGTCACTTACTCACCTCGTCCACTGTGTGCCTCTCTGGGACATAAGCAAACATCTAGCTGGCTAGCTCATCATGTCTCAGTTTAAACTGCGCGCATAAAAATACAGAAACGAGTGGGAATCAAACCCTTAAACAAAAGAAAAAAAACAACCTCAGTAACTCTGTCAGTGTCAGTCTCTTTTGGGTCACTTTGGCTAGTCGAAGAAATTTCATTTGTAGTTATAAATATATTTAGGGTGTTTTTAACCCACTTTTTGTCTCTCCCACAACGTTACTCGTCTCTCCCACAGCATCCATTACAATTTCAAGTACATGGTCAGTTATGCAAATTAAGTGATTATGTAATTTAGCGACTTTTAGGACAACCAATAGCTACTTTCCTTATTGAGGAGTTGGCACCACTGCAGCAGACCTCAGGAGATGAAGCCCAGTGGGCTAAGCTTTGCAAGTGTGTGAGAAGAACAACGTCCTACCTGGGAGAAACTGTGCAGACACAACCCAGATTAGAGAGACAGACCACAGGTGTTGTTCAATGAATGTTTACTTATGTCAAGAAATTCTGTGTATCATTTATTATTAAGCTGTTATATTTTAGCCGTTGGAGGAAAAAAAGAAAACTAGCCAAAGATATCAGCAAAAATAAATAAATAAATAAAAAATCTGCATCATGTATCGTCCTGATTCAGTTAAAAATCAGCATCAGCCATAAAAAACCCATATAATAACTATAAAGTACTACTCTCTTTTGCCCAGTGCTTTGTGTAAAATGTGCATCCAGCTGGTGATCATCAAACCCCAATACAGTGATTGACCAGCAGCACTGCTGATGCTCTCATAGTATTCTGCTGAATTAAGCAGGCAAATGAAAATGACGTTTTACACAGCAATAGGTGGGGTTTGGCTGTATTGTACAAAGTCCTAATGGTCAGTCCAAACAGCTTTGTTATCTGACCCTCTATCCATCGTCTCCTGCAATTAGTTAACAATGTCATGTTAACAGTTGGTGTTTCCACATGTGGACTTGTGTGCACATTATTTTCACATTTGGTAGGTGAAACGATTAGTGCACCAGGATTAATCAATTCCAGATTCGGTTCCCAGCAGCTTGTACCTCCGGCCTGGTCATGCATTCCAATGAACACAATTAGCAGTGATCCTTGCTGATTGTTGTTTTTCACATGCTGTACAGCCTCAGTTTCATTTACAACACCAGCACCTACTGTAAACATGCACTGACTCATTAAAGAACAACGACAGAGAGCACCTGGTTGGTCAGGTAGATAAGGGAGGAAGTACTTAGCATGTACAAAAAAATCGTGTCCCTCCCTATGTAAACCACAGAATAAACTATAATTTTGCGTTCTAAGTCATTTCTTATTGCTGACACCAAGGTAATAATTCTGCGACCGTTAATTTCTTTTTCATTGTAAGAGATATGCTATTTGAGCATGATGGATGTATTGGAGAGGGTTTTTAATGAAACTGGTTGCTCATTTTGGCAAATCATCAAACTGTCTCATCTTATCTGTTGCTAGAAAAGACTAATTACTCCACCCTGTCTCCTCATTTGTTCTAAGTAGATATCATGCCATATCTTTTAAACAAAACACATATGAAATACTGGAAAACAATTCCAGGACCTGACATTTAGCATACACCGTTCGTAGCTATACCTTCAAAAAAACAATACACTGTAATTCACATATACAAAATCACGAAATCAACGTGTGTTTAATCCATGTAATTATTAAGCAGTAAGAATTAAGTGCGACAAACGCCACGTAGGGAGGAGGTTGGGATGGACAGGTCGGTAAAAAAAAAAAAAAAACACCAGACTTTTCACCGGAGACCTCTGTTTGTACCCTGAGTGAAACCAGAAGTCAGTGTTGATTAATTTGTCATGCAACTTCTGTACTTTGGTGACGTCACTTTGGTAGTTATTTTAACCTTTAATCCTCTTAAATTCGTCTGATGAGCGCTCAGGCCTGGAGACATCTACAGTCGCTATATTTTGCCTTACCACTCTTAGCAGGTTAACCTGATCAAATTTGATCACGACAATGGTACCTTCACGATGCCAGACGGCAAAGGTTTGGGGCTTTTGTGAAATGATGTTGCCATGGTGACACATTGTTTGACATGAAAGAGGAAGTTTTTTTCCCAGGGGTTAGGGGTGCTTAAAACAAACAAAACTTGCTAATATGTGATAACGGATATGGTTTTTGTTCTTGGGTGTGGCAAGGGGGCTCGATGGCGTCCCCCACAAAATCTCAATGAACCAGCCCTCGCGGGATGTTTCAGCTAGATGTGCAAAATTTGGTAAGCACATGTATTACATGGAGACTTGACCCAACAGAAGTCTGCCATTTTGAATTTTGAGTGTTTTTTTCACATATTTTTGGCCATTTTCAGGCTCTGTACAAACTCTTCCTACAGATTTAACCCGACTGACTTCAAATTTGGTCAGAACAATTTGAAGTCCTTTGTGATGAAAAGTTGTTCAAAGCTTGAGTTTGTATGAAACAGCCTTGACGTGGCATGACGGAGACGGAAAAAACATGATTCGCCATTAAACGACAAACTGTTGTAACTCAAGTGCACTTCACAAAACTGCCCCAAACTTGACCTGCTTCATAGCAGTCCAGGCCTGAGGACATGAAATGGCAATACTGACCCAAAGTCATAGCGCCACCTACTGGCAACAGGAAGTCAACATAATTCATGTTTTGCATGTGTTTGCTAGCTCCACGTAGTGGACACAGAAAGCGGTAAAAAAATTGCGATCCCTCATTTCCTGTGCCACTCAATCCACACAGGAAATAACGTGTAACTTGTGCTTACTGTGTCCGACGATTACAGAAATGTAGGGCTGCGTCGACCAGCGCACAGCAAGTAACCCCGACATGCGAAGGCGCGAGGGCCCGCTCACTGCTGCTTGCAGCTTTAATTGTCACTGTATTGTGTTGTTAATTGATTTCCAACCATAAATCTACACTCACATTTGCATAAAGCAGCATATTTGTCTACTCCCATGTTGACAAGAGTATTAAATGATAAACTTCCCTTGAGGGTACATTTCGAGCAGATACAAGGACATGCACTTAATCCTGATTACTTATAGGCAATTTTACATGTTTCATTACATTCAATAATGTAGAAAAAAACACTATCAAACTGCAGTGAAATGAATGCCATCTATTCCCTGGAACAGCATCAAGGGCTTTTTTGGTTTCTATTCATTTCATAAAGTTGTCACAATTAATTTTTAAATAATGAACTGATACCTTTGATTGTTTCATAATCTTAAACGAATCTGACACAAGTTCTTCACTTTCATTTAAAAAATAGAGAGAGGGAGCACCTGAGCACTTTTCTGCAGGCCTTAAAGGATTCTTCTCAATGTCACCCTTGAAAGAAACTTGGGATTCATAATGTCATGTAATTAAAATCTGAGATGAAGAAAGTGAAGGGGGTTCCCACCAGAGAGTGAGGTATCTCTTGGGTTTGAAGGTGCTTCATATCCTCTGGCCATGTTTCTTTATTCATTCAAAGCCATATAGGAATCTTGTCAATTAGACATTTTTGCGACAGCGTCAAAAAGTTTAATCTTTTGCCCTTGCTCTGGTTCTTATGTTCACCCAGGAGACAGTTTGAAAGCAAATGCCCCCAGTGTATAGGCTCACATTTAAATAGATCCTGGAGATTAAATCAGGGAAGGATTGAAAGGATTATATGTCGTTATCCAACCCTGTTTTTATTGATGGAAACAGAATATAGAAAAGTGGTTAAACGAGGACAGCCGTTCCCTGTCAGTGGATTGGAGAAATGAGTGGCAGAACGTTGCCGCAGGACCTTCTTAAAAATGAAATAATGTGATTGTCTCATTGGCGGGGAGTTAAAGGACTTGCGCTGAATGGGAAATCCTGTTGTCGGGCCAAGTGAAAAGGAAAGCTTTTAAAAACATATTATCCTTAACAATGGATCCACCCGTGATACATGAGGAAGATTGCATAGACTTGAAAGGTATCACAGCCTTTCTCTATGTGGGTGAAATGTAAAGGAACCACATTGCAATTCTCTCTTCCCAGTCCTCTCATATTCAATAAGCCCACTTCTGGCGAATGAGATGTGAAATTGCCTGCTATCAATATAAGGCCCCTTGGTAAATGGCATTTTCAGATCTCTCTGAATTGGATTGTTCCACCATTCATTTTTGGCGCCTGAGTTAATGACCATTATGAATGCAGAGCTAGCCAGGCAGTGACCATGACTCCAGAGGTGTTTAATAGGCCTGCAGGGAGAGCCAGGTAAGTAATCCAGAGCTAGCCATGTGAAAGAAAGGACATCATTTGATAATTCAGAAGGAGTTTCACAGAGAGGGAGGGAGGAGGGGAGAGGAGAGGAGAGGAGAGGGAAGGAGAGGAGAGGAGAGGAGAGGAGAGGAGAGGAGGGGAGAGGAGAGGAGAGGAGAGGAGAGGGAAGGAGAGGAGAGGAGGGGAGAGGAGAGGGAAGGAGAGGAGAGGAGAGGAGAGGAGAGGGAAGGAGAGGAGAGGAGAGGAGAGGAGAGGAGAGGAGAGGAGAGGGAAGGAGAGGAGGGGAGAGGAGAGGAGAGGAGAGGAGAGGGAAGGAGAGGAGGGGAGAGGAGAGGAGAGGGAAGGAGGGGAGAGGGAAGGAGAGGAGGGGAGAGGAGAGGAGAGGAGAGGGAAGGAGAGGTTTTGGTTTTCAAAATCCCTTTATTTATCAATTGCAGGGACAAGAGGAAAACTGTTGGTTCAACAGGAAACAAAAACAATATCATTCCAACAGCATCAATATATTACTGTAATCAAATGTTAAAAATCAAAAATCCGTCCTCTCCCACAGAGCACAAAACCCCCCCAACAGACCATAAACGGCTGAAAGCCTGCAAGTTGTCCATCAATTTATAGTAGGTATATTCCACCCTCAGTCTGGCTTTCACCAGTCCTTCCAGAACCGGTATTACTTTAGTGCTGCCAGAACCCTGAGTCCGGTTCCTACGCGTCAGCCAGATGGCCAGTTTAGCAGCAGCAGACAAGAAATTTAACAATATCACAACAGACTTTTCTTTAGTTGAATATTTCGGTCCAAAAATGAACAGATTATTAGACAAGACCTCCCCAAAACCCTGAAACCACCCTCTCAGGAGGTCAAATAGTTCCACCAGCCGGGGACACTGAATAAACAAATGTTCGAGGGTCTCAATGTCTCCACAGAAAATGCACCCCTCCCCCAGCTCAGGATCAAGGTGCGCTCTGTACCTGTTCGTGGCTATAGCCCCATGTACAACCCTCCATTGGAGGTCTGCTGCCCGCTTCTCAACGGGCAGCTTGTACAGGGTCCGCCAACTGCCTTTCGGGGAAGAGTCTGGACCAATGCACCCGACCCACTTCGACTCCTTGATCCCAGCTAATGAATCCAAGTTCAGCACTTTGACACAGGATACATAGAGGTCTTTTTTCCTTGCAGCTTGAAAGCTGTCCAGTTTCAGCGTTGTAAAGGTCAGGAGCTGACCTCCTCCTTCCCTCCACTCCCCCACCGCTGGAGTGATGGATATTGGGGGGAAGCCGTAGTCCCCTTCCTCGCTCCACTGGTCATAGAGGGCCGGATCCTCTGCGAAACCCCTTAGCGACGGTGGCAGGGCAGCGCAGACTTCATCCACCACTCTTTTCACCAACCTGCTGGAGGTGATGTTGCAACTCTCCCGCAGGGCTTCCACCGTCATCTTCATCAGATGGCCCAGCTTGGTGCATCCAGCCTCCCTGAGCTTGGACCGCAGGCTAGCTGATTTCAAAATTTCAGTTTTTAGGAAATTGTTGGAAAACAAAGGTTCCTCAAAGATCCACGTACCCGGTATTACCTTGTCTGTGCGGGTAATACTGAATATCTGCCATGCCTGCAACACAGACGAGTAAAAAGGTGTTAATCCAGAGAGGTCCACTTCCTCTGGATTTAAAAGGAAAAGCTGTTTATCGTAGCCCAGCCTCCCAGCTCTCCTCAGCAACAGTCGGGCGGTGTCCAGCCAGCATGGGCCACAGCTGTAGAGCAGTTTTTGAGCCGTCTGAAGTCTAAAGGAAGCAACCTTGGACTTAATATTTATTAAACCCTGCCCTCCTTCACCAACTGGCAGGTAGAGCGCTGCTGCCCGGATCCAGTGCCGGCCAGACCAGAAGAAGTCGACAATGGATTTCTGGATATCCTCCATCAGGCCACTTGGTGGGGTCAAAACAACCAGTCTATGCCATAGAGTCGAAGCGACCAAGTTGTTAGCAACCAAAACTCTTCCCCTATATGACAGCTGGGGTAGCAACCATTTCCATTTAGACAACCGTGCGCACACTTTCTCCTGAGCTCCCTCCCAGTTCCTCCTTTGGAAACCCTCGGTTCCCAGAAACACTCCCAGCACATTCAGCCCCTCCTTCCCCCACTCAAGTCCTCCAGGCAGGGTGGGCACCACCTGGTCCCTCCACTGTCCCACCAACAACGCCTCACTCTTTCCCCAGTTCACCCGTGCAGACGAGGCCCTTTCATACAGGGACAGAGTATCCCTCAAACTTTGAACGTCCCCCTGAGAGGACACAAACACGCACACATCATCTGCATAAGCGGAAACAGTAGGGGGACGCTCAAAGTCAGAGGAACCGGGAATTGAGATACCACTGAGCCGCCCTCGCAATCTGCACAGCAAGGGCTCAATGGCAAGGCTGTAGAGTTGTCCTGATATAGGACAGCCCTGCCTGATCCCTCGCTGCACAGGAATCGGCCGACTCAGCCCTGCCCCCATCTTCACCATACACTGTGCACCACTATACAGTAACCTAACCCAAGACACAAAACCATCACCAAAACCAAAAGCCTTGAGTGCAGAAAACAAATAAAAATGATCCACCCTGTCAAAAGCCTTCTCCTGATCAAGTGACAGAATCCCAATATTTACATTGCAACCTTGACACAAATCAAAGACGTCTCTCATGAGAAACACATTGTCCATAATTGTTCTATCCAGGACACAATAGGTCTGATCAGGGTTGACAATTAATTCTAGAATGACCTTGAGTCTATTTGACAGAGCTCTGGAGAGCACCTTGTAGTCAGTACATAGAAGAGCAACCGGTCTCCAGTTCCTGAGCAGTGCCAGGTCTCCCTTCTTCGGCAACAAAGAAAGTACTGCTCTCTGACAAGACACAGGAAGAAAACCAGTTCTGTAGCACTCTAGGAAAACACAGTGCAGATCCGGCCCAAGGATTTTCCAGAATCGCTGGTAGAAGTCGGTGGTGAGCCCATCGACTCCCGGCGCCCGTCCCGACGCCATCTGATTGACCGCTATAGTCAGCTCCTCCAGCGTCAGCTCAGACTCCAGAACAGCCTTCTCCTCCAGACTAAGCTGAGGAAGACCCTCCAGGAGCTCCTCTTGGCACTCCACGCTACATGACTCGGCCCCAAAGAGGTCCGTGTAGAACGCCATGGCGTGGCTCCTCATCTCACCCGGGTCAGAGGTCACCTTGCCTCCAGGAAGCTGCAGGCAGGTCATTTTCTTCCTTTGAGCCACCGATCTCTCCAGGTTGAAGAAAAAAGAGCTCGGAGCATCCATGTCCCTCAGCTGGAGGAATCGAGACCTGACCAGAGCTCCTTTGACTCTTTCCTGCAGGAACAAGCTGAGCTCCTGCCTCTTTTCCTGCAGCAGGTGACCTGTGTTGGGGTCTGGGTCCTGATGTAACCCCCCCTCTAAAAGCCTAATTTCAGCTTCGAGACGTTTAATTGCTGCCTTTACTTTGGCAGTGGAATGGGATGTATACTGCTGGCAGAAGATCCGGATCTGTGTCTTCCCGACCTCCCACCACAGCTTCAGTGAACTAAAATCTGCTTTTTTTGCTTCCCATCTTCCCCAAAAGCACTCAAAGCTTCTACAGAAGATATTATCCTGCAGGAGCTTGTTATTGAAACTCCAGTGTGAGTTAACCCTTTCACCTGGTGAGGTGATCAGGTCTACTGTTGCCAAATGGTGGTCAGTGAAACCAACTGGAATAATCTGACTATAGGCTAACCTTGAAGTCAGACTTTCCGAAATGTATAGCCGATCCAGTCTGGCTGCACTAACTCGGTTGTTGCAGACCCTAACCCATGTGTACTGCCGGGCTTGTGGATACTTGACCCTCCACGTATCTACCAGATCTGACAGCATGATAATGCTTTTAAGGACATGTGCTGACTGAGGATGGGGCTCCTCACCTGTCCTGTCTACTGTAAAGTCTAAGGTGCAGTTAAAATCACCACCAACAATGAGTTGCTCGTGATGGAGCTCCTTCAGCACTCTTTCCAATGAGCTGAAAAAAGCTAGTCTATCAGCTCCCTGATTTGGAGCGTAGATGTTAATAAAACAAAATACCGAACCCTCTATTTCTGCCCTGACCACCAGGAGCCGACCCTTCACTTCCTCCGAAGAGGATAAAACATTTACATTAACAGATGTTCTAAACAGAACAGCCACTCCTGCGCTGACGTTAGTGCCATGGCTGAGGGCAAACGACCCCTCCCACCATAAGCCCCAGTCTGTCTCATCAGAAGGAGTGGAGTGAGTCTCCTGAAGAAACATCACATCCACTTTCTTCTGTAGACAGACCTCAGAAATTAAAGCTCTTTTCTGTCTGTCTCTACCACCATTGATATTTAGAGACCCGACCTTAAGGCTCTGCATAGAGAGGGCAGAGAGGAGGAACAGACAGGAAACAACGATTAAAGAACAGTTCATAGAAAACACCGTGCTGTACATGATCATTTGGACTTCTTTACTTTTTTAACAATTTTACCTTTCTTTTCCTTCCTCAAAGTAGTGATGTGTTTCTTTAGGCGGAAACGTTTCCTTTCATCCAAAAGATCGAATCCTACCATCCTTTTGAGGACATTAACAGATCTAATAAATTTATCAGTGTCGCCAAAATAATCGCTAACTTTGGCAGATCTTTTAAAGGTTTCATCCAAAAACTGGTTAATGTCCTCCAGTGAGTACAGATCCGTGAGCTTAATGGAGGCTTCACCCACAGAAACTGTGTCTGACTCGGAGTCATAGTCCATCTCATCTTCACAGGAGACCTGACTGTTGGACACAACCTGTCCTTCATTCATGTTTACAGTATTTACATTGGAGGCAGCAGATGAAGCTGCTTCATTCACATTAATCAGAGAGACTTCCTCAGTGATCTCAGCCTGAGAGCTGCTGTCCTCTGCAGCTACAGAGACCTGCTGCTCCTCAGCCTGACCCACATCTCTGTTCTCAATATGGGCTCCAGTGAGACCAGCCACCGCCACCGTCGCGCCGGCACCGGAGGCAGCGCCAGTCACCGGAGCGTCGGCACCGGAGGCAGCGCTAGACACCGGAGCGTCAGCACCGGAGGCAGCGCCAGACACCGGAGCGTCGGCACCGGAGGCAGCGCCAGACACCGGAGCGTCGGCACCGGAGGCAGCGCCAGCCGCTGCCGCGGCGCTGCGCGCCGCACCCTCGGCCCCACCGGCAGCGCGAGCGACAGCAGCGGAGGCGCCCGCCGCATCAGATACGGAAGCGGCTTCCGCCTGCTTGTGCGGACACGCGAACCGTTTATGGCCGACATCACCACATTCAAAACATTTAATCTGTCCTGAACTAGCATAAACCATGTAGGCACCGTCACCATGCTTCACTCTGAAGGACACCTCCAGAGTCTGAGCAGGTGAGTCTAAGAACATGAACACCTGCCTCCGCAGGGACTGAACATGCTTCAGTTTAGGATCCTTACATCCTAAACTCACCGTTTTAAATCCGCTCGCAAACTTGCCGAATCTACGGAGCTCGTTCTCTAACAGCTCGTTCGGGATAAACGGCGGAACACCGGACACGGTGATCCGCGTGGACGGAGCTGACAGCGGGGAAACCTGAACAAACAGCTGCCTGATGAACACGCCGCTCTCTATCAGCTGATAGACACGCGGTTCATCGTTCAGAAACACAACGACAGCTTTATTCATCCTAGACGCATAGGAGACATTATCGTGACCTACCTGCTCACCGACTGCCAGCAGAACCTCCTCCACCGACACGGTGCTATCCGGCGGGACGATCCGCACTCCCTGCCGGAGAGACGGAGGTGGCGTCTCGGCGGACGCCATTCCGCCCGAAAAACGCCGCACAAAACCACCGATCACACAGTATATTATCCGCAAAAACCAATAAAGAATCTTACCTGATCATGTACACAGTACAGATGAAAAGAAACAGTGAAAAGTCCAATAACAGGGATAGAAATCATTCAAACACTCGCGCCACTCTCTGCCAACACCACGAACTCACAACCACCGGAACCGGAAAGGGAGGAGAGGAGAGGAGAGGAGAGTGGAGGAGGGGAGAGGAGAGAGGAGGGGAGAGGAGGAGGAGAGAGGAGAGTGGAGGAGGAGAGAGGAGAGGGAAGGAGAGGAGAGGAGAGGAGAGGAGAGGAGAGGAGAGGAGAGGAGCGAGCAGGAGAGGAGTGAGGCAAAGATGGAGAAGTCATAGTTTTCAACTTTGCAATTTCTGGAAAGAAACTTTTTGGTGTTTTTAAAATATGAAAATGTATCAGACTTTTTCATCATCAATAATAATAATAATATAATGATAACTGATTATTAAACCTGCATTATTTCTAACAACCAGCAGGGGGCGACTCCTCTGGTTGCAAAAAGAAGTCTATGAGAAAATGAGCCTGCTTCTCACTTGATTTATTACCTCAATAAATGTTGTAAACATGTAAACATTTATGGTCTCAATCTGTAGTGTCAAGTCTTCTTCAATACAACATGATGTTCATTTAGTAAATTATGGTCCATTTAGAGTCAAATAGGCCATAAAGCAGGGGATGCTTTAGGGAGCGAGGCTACATTGTGATTGACAGAGCGCTACCTCAGCGTTGTCCCGTCTGAGAGTCTCGCATTGTGTTTTCAGTTCATTAAAGTTAATTGTCTTTTTGGTCATTTAAAAATGTCTCATTCAGTGCTTGGTTGTACTTAGCTCCACCCTCATGTATCATGATGGTGACGGTCAAAATGCTAAACTCAAGGCTCCAAAACAGCAGTCCACAAACCAGTCGGTGACCTCATTGTGACTCCGTCCATTTCTTCTATACAGTCTACGTGTATCGCATCCTTAGTTCTGTTAGCTGTTAGCTCTGTTAGCCAAACTGGCTGCAGCTAACTAGCTCTCCTACCGACATAAGAAAACGTGCTATGTTGTAGTCAGCGCTCGGTTCAGTAAACATACAAACACAGATGCCAGTGTCTTACCTAGACGTGTAAAACAGAGGAACAACTTGTAATAAGCAGCGGAAACAGCTGCAGCGACATTAAACAGTCAACAGAATATGTTTTAATACGTGTGAATCAGTGCAAACATGAGAGCTCTCAGCTTCTCAAATGTAAGGATTTGCTACTTTTCTCAGTTTTATAAGTTTTAAATTGAAAATCACTCTTCACTATTTGACATTCACTAGACTAATTGATTAATCAACTGCTTAAAAAATAGTCAATATATTGATAGATCATGAAAATAAGGTAATAAGGCTAGTAAGAACCAACCTTTCAATTCCTACACATCTACTATTGTAGGGCTCATCTCCATTTGTAGTCAGGGCAAGGGCTCTGCTTGTGATCATGATCCATTCTTTACTGTAAATACTCCTCTGTATAACAGCTTTAGCTATTTGCCTAATGTGAAAAAAAGAAATAAATGACGGAAATAATCCAATTACTTTCCTTTTTGAAAGCATTACCCTCTGCTGCCCGTTGATACATTATTATATCATTGTACGCTCAAAGAAAATATCACAGCCCTGACTAATTTAAAGCATTAAAACTTCTGCCCATGATTGTAGTCACTGCAAATGATTTGTGCAAAAACCTGCGATCAGCAGCCTCACAGCGAAGGGGACGGAGGGGAAAGCAGATAATGAATAAATTAAACTCAGCTCAGGCAGCTGACAAACGAACAACTGCAGAAAAAAAAAAAAAAAAAAAAACCATCAGGAACTAAGATAAGAAAGAGTGCATTTATAAGATGAAATTAATGAAATGTTTATGTGCGGTGGGCTTAATATGGATAGAGGGGGATAATTATTCATGCTGTCGCCTCGAGCTCACCCCCGCATAAACAAGACAATAAAAAAGAGAGGATATGAAAATGAAATTAGCCCCGTCTTTGTTGACCATGAGCTTGAGATGAAAGCAGGTGGTTACCTCAGCACACACATGCTTAAAAAATAAACACTTGCACAAGCACAACTTCCTCATTTAATTAAACTGGTGAGGAAAAGTCATTATTACCATATTTGCATTCAATACATTGGAATGACGTATAGTGAAAAGCAGTGAGCAGCTCTGGTCTAGCTCTCCGTCTGCAGCACATTTCATTTTCACAAAGCAATAATATACTGTACGCTCTCCCTTGCAATTTGGTTACATCCTAATTATGCTGTGATGTGTTCATTATGCCTGTTTATGTGAGAGGATGCATCTGTTTACAGAAGTGGTTTTCTGTGCGTCCGTATGCCGGCAGATGACGGAGCTGCGTCGGCACACGGGACGCTGCAGTCGTTATTTAAGTCTGAGTGGGTTAAAATTCCTGCAGGAGGCGGTGGCATTTATTTGCCAGCGTGACCACACAGTTTGCTCCGGTATTCCAGGAAGCTCGGCAGATTGATTCGCCTCAGCCCTGCTCTGCTTTGGCAGATTCTCAAACTGCATTGATTGGAACAAACAAATCCATTTTTATGCATCAAAAGTTGATTCAGGTGCATCATTTAAATTCAACAGAGGGAGACTGCCATCTGGTCATATCTTTTTTTTTTTTTTTTTTAAGTTTTCAACCACTTTAATGTGCCATATTGCTGCTGGCATTTAGAAATGTGGAGGATAATATCACAGCTTGTTTGCTGCTTTTAGCGCTACATGGTGAATTTCTTTTATCACCTTAGTGAGGACGGTAAGATTGAAAGAAAGAAAGAAAGATATTCCTTTATTAGTCCCACAGTGGGGAAATTCAGTTTTACACTCTGTTGTTCACACAGTACATATACATGCATCAATGGAGAGATGTCAGAGTGATGGGGCTGCTCCTGACAAGCGCCCAGAGGAGTTGGGGGTTTGGTGCCTTGCTCAGGGGCACCTCGGCAGTGCCCAAGAGGTAAACTGGCACCTCTCCAGCAACCAGTTGGTCTTGGTCCATGGGGGATTTGAACCCAGGTCCTCCACATCCTAACCCAAGTCCTTACGGACTGAGCTACTGCCGCCCCAACCATTGACGCTAATGGTTCTTATTTGACCTGCTGTTATAAATGCGCTTCACTTGAGATGCTGACCAACGTTGCATTATGAACTCAAGTTACACTCAGGAGGAAGAGGAGAGTTTTTCCCGAGCAGTCCATCTACAATGACGGACTGTCAGTCGAGCGAAACCACAGGAAAGCAGTAAAGCAGGCACACAAACTGTGGATGTCGAGAAATACCGACACTAAACAGAAGTTCATGTTCTCACAAAAAAAGAAGGCAACGCGAAGCCACAATCTTCAGCACACAAGGCTGTCAAAGTTAACGCAATAATAACACATTAATGCAAATTTGCTTTCATGCCACTAATTTTTTTAACAAATTAATGCAATTTTTAGGTTGTCATATTAGCTTGTTGTGAAACAGGCTAAGTAACACTCCAAACACACTAAATTTTGGAGAGGAAAAGTGTCATGATAATTTTCAAGGGGGTCTCTTGACCTCTGACCTCCAGATATGTGAATGTAAATGGGTTCTCTGGGTACCCACCAGTCTCCCCTTTACAGACATGCCCACTTTATGATAATCACATGCAGTTTGGGGGAAGTCATAGTCAAATCAGCACACTGACACACTGACAGCTGTTGTTGCCTGTTGGGCTGCAGTTTGACATGTTATGACTTGAGCATATTTTTATGCTACATGCAGTACCTGTGAGGGTTTCTGGACAATATTTGTCATTGGTCTGTGTTGTTAATTGTTTTCAAATAATAAATATATACCTCTATGTTTGCATAAAGCAAGCATATTTGCCCAATGAACAGATCAAAAATGTGCGATTAATCACCATCAACTATGGACAATCTAACATTTGATTAAATATTTCACTAGATTGACAGCCCAATTTATTATATAAACAATTAATCTCGTAACAATCCAACAGTTATATCGGGCTAAAAGTTACACTAAATTTTGGCGAGGATAAAAAGACACATCCATTTTCAGAAGGGACCCTTGACCTCTGACCTCAAGATATGTGAATAAAAACTATGAGAAAAAAAAACCCTTATTGGATTAAACAGATGTTAACAAATTGCATAATTTACAGATGAAAGAAGGTAATAAATTGCAGTGTATCTCATCAATCATCGATCATATCGTGACTTAAGTATTGTGATGATATTGTACCGTGGGGCCTCTGGTGATTCCCATCCCTAGTCTTCAGCACACAAGGTATTAAAATGTGTCCCTGAGAAATAAAATGTTAGTGTTGTCTCTGCTTCCTCCGGTCTTTCTCTGCACATTTCGCAAGGTGAGGCCGACTTCTGTTCACCTGGTCAGTTTACAGCTATGATGTAGCAGACCAGGCAGACAATTTAACATCTCATAGCAGGAAAACAGGAGCACAAATACCAACATTATTAACAATATCCCAGTAAACCAATACAGTGAGCCAGCATGTACAACAGACACGTCAAACCAGGAAAAGAAGAGGTGAAATTAATAGCAGCTATTGAGACTCTATTCCATTTATGTGAGCCAGCTCTGGGGTTTAGTACTGTATATGCTGGCTCACTACAGAGGCTTGAATTTTGAAATTATTTAATTTGACAGGGATGATAAAATTCAACATACAATACAGAGAATGAGACAGATGTGCCGCACAGAAAGCTTCTAGCTCAATTTCAACTTTTGTCCCTAGTTGGGCTTTCACACACAGTGTATTAAAGTCACCAGCATACAACCACAATACACTACAAATATAGAAATAAAGGACTACCACTGAGAGTGTCCTGACTAATAGCGCCGGCGTGCGGTACGCCAGCTGTACAGCCGCCGAGCGTAAAGACCTGCATCGGGTGGTGGAGGTGGCCCAGTGCATTGCTGGGACAGAGCTCCCGAACCTGGACACAACCTATGCCAGTGGACTGAGAAAGAAGGCTGTCCTGACTATCAGAGACACCACACGCTGCCATCCGGCAAACGGTTCAGGACCATAATATCCCACAAAAGCAGACTGCAGAGCAAGAAATTACAAATTATTATAAATAAAGATTTTTCTTTAAATGTCCGTCTTTAACATCCACCTCTCTAAATGTTTTTATCACTGCCTTTTATTTATTTATTTTAACAAGGGAAGCCTGTGAAATTTCATTGTACTTGAGTATAATGACAAGAAAGATAATCTGATTCTGATATAATAATATAAAAATCATACAACACACATAGTACAATACACCAATACTGCCACTGTTAATGTTAGTAGTTCTATCAATGATTTTCCTGTTATGATGAAAAAAGGAAAATCGTAATAATACGATGTCTGAAAAGACAGATAAATATACCTCATGTCAGTCTAAATTTATGGATGCAGTGCTATATCATCAGCGCATGGTATTTCTAACCTTCACTTTAGAAAGCCAACCCTTCAATTACACACTTTCCCATCTCTACCAGTCATCCCGTATGACGTGATCACGTGAAGAGCAAGAAGACGTCTGGAGGTGTGTTACACATTACTCCAAGATGGTGAACCTCACTTACTGTGTAGCCTTGTAGTCATATCATTTAACATTTAACATCAACACTTAAATAAGCCACTGTTGTGGTGCAACAGGTGAGACCAGACAGAAACAACATGTACATAGCTTCTTTTAAATTGGTCGAATCAATTAAAATATTGTTAAGATTGCATTTCATTTAGACGTCACTGTCAGCTGGTTTGTTCATACGTCTGTAGCTCTTTTCACCAAGTCAGGGATATCATCATAGTTAGGAATGCAGGTCTCAAAATTACAAATACGTAGGAGACTGACTGGGTTGCTCATAGTTACATGTGAACGTTATGACATGAATGCAGGATAACCCCTGCTTGCTCCCCAGTCTACTCTATTTACTTTCTGCCATTTTGACTTTCCAGTTCTAGGTATGAACAATGTATATGCAGGCAAAAGCACAGGCACAGTACAAAGGCACAGGCACAGTACACTGCTAAATTACATTTATGCTTTAATTTAATACTCCCTGTGAGTCATAGCACAAGATAATGATGATGAAGATTCATTAGTGTCCTGAATCTCAATGTGCTACTCAAAATTGAGTAAATTAGTTAGTAAAATAGTTTATTATGTGGAGAAAAGTGTGCTTTGGGTTTGATTGTCTTGACGTTTGGTTTCTTCTTTTTGTGGCAACTGTCCCACATTACACCTTCCACTAATTCCCACCAGTGATGTCGTAAACAGCCGAGCCAAAACCGTTTTCACTTTAATGAAGTTGTACTTTGAATAAATCTTTTGAAATCAAAAATAATGTGTGGTGTTAGTGGGGACTCAGGATGCAATTTGTGCAAATTTTCCAACCAAACTTAAAATTAGTGGATGCCCCTGGGAGAGAGGCTCACTGACTGACTCCAGTTAGAGTCCGACTGAGTGCAGGTCAGAGATATAAGAGAGTTATGAATCAAGCGCACCCCTTTCCTTTTCAGTAGGACATTTGCTCTGCTCAGTGGGTGAGGTTATGACCGCTCTGTGTGGGAGGATCCCGTCATGGCAACTCTCCCCGGTGCTGGCTGGCTCTTGCTGGGTGTATTTCCTCCATGGAGGTGTGCTGCAAGCAGCTAGGTCAGCTTGGAAAGGCCCGGTATGAAGGAGATGCTTTATAGCACCCCTCACCTGGACCTCACCATTTAGTGCTCACTGTGGACACTTTAACTTTCAAATGTAATTTGTTTTCTGAATGTTTGATGTTCCCAGAGTCAGTGGCTAATCATGTTTAGTAACCGTGATTTTAATATTGACCAAAACAATCATAATTATGATTTTTGCCATAATCCAGGCTAAGGCTCAACATTAAAACCGGCTTCATTCAGAGTTGATAAAGACTAAATTAGCATTGTATGTATTGATCTACAGCAGGAGTTTCTGCTAGTTCACAACAGATTTTCACTATTTTAACTGCTAACATTAACACTCTGTAACTGTAAACTCTAACTGTAAATGCTGAGTCACTTTATACATATACCTGTCTTCCACATCTTTCCTGTTGTGCCTTCCCTTTCTGTTTCCATTCGTGAAAACAATTAGAGGTAATTAAGTGTCTGAGAAAGATAATGGTGGATTGAGTCGAGATCAATAAACGAAAGGTAGGAGGATGGATAGAAAAACAATAAAGCAAGGAACAGCACAAGAAGGTGTCGAAGGGGTTGATAGAAACACTAATGAACAAGAAGAAAAGGCAAAAAAAAAAAAAAAAGACGGGGAGACACAAGATGATCGAGGAAGTGAGGATGCCGAACAACTGGAGAGGAAGCAGAGAGAGGGGAGGAGGAGACGAGAGGAGAGGAGATGGAAGACAGATAAAGGACATGATGAGAAAAGGAGATACCGAGATCGGGGAGGCAGCCGAGATAGAAAAAGAGAGTGTGAAATCTGTGTTAGAGAGAGAGAGAGAGAGAGAGAGAGAGAGAGAGAGAGAGAGTGGTATGAGGGTCACCATCCCTCCCAGTTTGAGAGAACCATTAGCAGTGTCTGCCTCAGATTTCTGCCCATTCCTATTACCATCACAGCTGGATGCATCCAAGTGTGAGACCCGGCTCACTCCGAGGAGACGTTGTCTTCCTGTCCTACTGAACTCGCTCACTCTCTCTCTCTCTGTCACGACAAACACATGCACACAGAGTATAGAAATGCTCTCTACAAGCCTTTTAGTGCTTATGCACACATTTATTTTGCTGGTATGTCACATACACTGTAAGACATAGCTCTGTCTTGCTTGCCCAGCAACCTTTCCATCCCAGCCAGGGTTCAAATCCAGGTTAGCTGCTGACTCCAGCGCTGCTCACTACATCCTGCTTCGCCAAGGCTCGACAAAGGGTCATTATAGTAAACTACAACTGGAAATAAAATGGAAATAAGCAGTGAGACATATTGTTAGTACACTGAAACTAAAGAAAAACTAAAATTAAACTGAAATTCGTGGTGGTGCTTCTTTTTCTCTGCAATTTCACTTAAAATGTGCTCAAGTTCTTAAAATTTGTCGAGTATTTCATTCACACAGCTGTAAATAAAAATAGGCTTTACCATGTGGTATTTTCATATAGACTATTTATTTACTGAATAAAGTGATAAAATTGTTATCAAGATACGAAATATCGTGATACGAGATTTGGCCATATTGCCGGTCATAACTGAAACGATAGTGTCTGTTTTAAAAACTAATAAAAATAGAACAAAAATGAACACAAATTCATTTCATTTTTAATTTCCTTAGATATATTTCACAAAGCAGACAGCATGAATTTCCGTCAACTCTCGTGATATTAAACCACAGAAACTGATCAGACTTTTCAGGAGACGGCGCTGTGCCGGCACTGCTTTACATCAGACACTAAACATATGGCCATTCCTACACTGTTCTCCAACCATGTACTCTGTATATGTAGCTGCTTCTGAGATATTATATCTGGTCCTAACAAAAACAAACTAAAATCTACCGTAACACTGAAACTAAACCTAGCAAACACCCTCTGAGCCTGAAAAGAGCCAGTACTCATCAGTACTGACTACCAGCACTTCCGGTTTCTGTCTACATGTGTACCCTTATTGAGTACTTTTTATTCCATATTAATGACACTGAGTCTAGGTGAGACACCCTAAACACCCATGAAACTGCGTCTCTATATAAACACATAGTTTGCTTACTGCTGAGAAAACAGCGCTGAAAATGCCTTTGGTATTCGTTCTCATCATCCAGTTTAATCTGTAGGTCAACAGATATCTATCTAAACCTATGCAGTATTAAGGTAAAGTTGTTTTTTTTTTCTTTTTAAATGGGGAGTTTTTCCTTATCTGATGAGAGGGTCGTTTCTGTGAAGGACAGACAGTGTCGTATCCTGAACAGATTAACAGATTTTTGGCGATACAAATGAAATAAATTGAATTTGAATTGACATTAAGTTTGTGTACAATTTGATTTGTATTAGGGATGCTAATTGTGAAAAATGTTCTCAACCAATAACCGACCCTTGTTAACCGATTATTAACCTACAAAATTTGTGCTTTGCATGCAGCGGTGCACTAGCTGTAGTATGTGAACACAACAAACTGAGTCCTCAGTTCACCGTCAGGAGAGCTACTGTAGCATCCACGATGCTGCGTTCACTGTCTTTAGCAGCATTAGCAGCCATGGTGTTGTGTGCAGTCCTGCAGTTTAGCAGGTTGTCAGCTGTGTGTCTGCCCGACGACATATCCGACAAACGTCAAAAGTGTGTGTTTGTGCTCACTGTAGCGTAACTTCAGCGAGTTTCCGACAGACCGTGTGTGTGTGGCGGCAGTGGTTGTGGGTTTGTTGGTGTTGTTACAGCTGTGAACATAACTAGCAGACAGTGTGTGTATAGTTTATTTGTCGGTGAATAAATGCTACGAGGCTACAAGCTACAACTCCTCAGCTGGAAATCCAGAGCCAACTTCCTGTATCTGCACCGCCTCTCTCTAAAAGTAGACCACCTTTTCTCTTTAAAGTGACGAGCCGCTCCTCTGCTTTTTTCTCAGCTTTTTAATAAATTGTTAATATTTCTTTTAACCGTTTAACCGATTAAATATACATTTATGCACAAACTGTGGAAATGTATGTCATATGTAGGCCTAATGTATGCATAACTGTATGCAATGAAGTGGTATATTTTAGGAAGATACAAGCGACGATCATGTTTTCCAACTGCTGAATTAGGGCACTGGCACGTTTCTGAACTAAAATGAAATCAAAAGCTGAAAACTAAAATAAAATAAAAACTAAAAAATTCCAAGCTATTATAACCTTGCTTCAAGCACTATGTCGTCTATTAAGTGACATCACAGAAAAACAAATAAAAACATAAAAAAAACAGAGGGAACAGAGGAGCAGAGTCTTCCCTCAAAGCAGTGCTGTGCGACTGGTCGGGCGTTGCGTGTAAGCAACTGCCTTATGAATGATTTGTGAGCGCTCAATTATTGACGAGGCTTCAGAGATCTGATGAGGTGCTCGCAGCCACTCGCTCGGATAATCAGCTGGTAGCTTGGACGGTTTCCAGTGATCCAGACGGTAACTTTGCATGTGCGACTCCAGTAAACGCACTAATGTTTCCCCTCGCCGTGTCCGATGCATGATGAGATCACAGCTGGTAATAGGATGTGATGAAAGTGTGTGTGTGTGTGTGTGTGAAAACCACTCCAGGGTCTAGAATATAGCTCAAGGCGAAGGGATTGTATCACTCTACTAAACGTGATTAATTAAAGAAGTTCTTTGCATATGATTAGCATGGAGATGTGTGTGTTTGCACGGAGATCATTATAAGCATGCTGTGCCTCAACCGCTCTACATAAAGTTGTCTAATTGGTTTACATCATTACCTGTGGGTTTAAACTCCGTGCCCCATATATCTGTAAAGTGTGAATCCTAATCATAAATAAAATACGGCGCCTCGGTTCAATACCTTCGGGGGCTTTTATTATATTTGCGGACTTTGATGTTTCCACTCCCATTCTGAGGGGTCTTTATTAGATCAACAGCTGCGACAAGAGCTCCAGTAGATTCCCCTCAGCTGTTTAAAGAAGGTTGAATGCCCGGGTGACACAAGGGAGGGCAAAGGAATGGAGGGAGCGAGAGGGGAAGATGAAAGGAAGATGAAGAGGAAAAGTGGAAGCGGTAGAGAGAGGAGAGGAAACAAAGGAGAGCGATAGCACAAGTGGAACGAGATGAGTGAAAGTAGGAGGGTGGCTGAAAGAAAGACGAGAGGAAAGGAAGAGGGCGAGGAGAGCAACAAACGCGGCGTCCCATTTCTCCCCGTCACCCTCGACCTCCACCCCGTCGCGCTTGACCGCATGTCCAACGAAGTCATGTCCCAATTTAAACGCTGATTGCTTTGTACCGCCACATCACGCAGTGTGCAAATCCAGATAGGGACAGAAACGCTACACTAAACTGAACGCTGCAGAGATTAATTGATTGTCAACTATTAATTCACTCTGCAACTATTTTAATAATTGATTAACAGGGCTGTGTATTGCCAAAAATGTGGTGATACAATACAAATCACGATACAAGTGTTTTCGATTCAATATAGGGATACCTCAAATAAGGCAATATATTACAAGTCTAATTTTCAGAAACACAAAAGAACACAGCACCATATGCATAAAATCGGAGTAAAAAAAGATTACTTTTTTTAAATGCAATCAGAACAGTGGGATCGGCATATGCATTTGTCCCTGTACCATCCAGCGTCATAGCACTACTACGCGAGGGTGCATCTGTTTGCAAATGAAGTGTTGACTGAGTTCATCTTTGCATGTAAACTATGAGAATCAACACACTATCGCATAACATAATATGGCAATGTCTAATTGTTTTTGATAATTTCTTTTAACCAATTAAACTTTAAAATTTGAGTATTTTTTTTTTTTCTTAAATGGGAATATTTTCTCTCTGGCAGTAAACTGGATATCTTTGAATTTTACAAAACAAGACATTTGAAGATGTCATCTTGGGAAACAATGTACATTTTTCACCATTTTCTGACATTTTATAGACCAAATAACTAATCAATTAATAAAGACAGATTAATCAACAATGATAATAATCGTTAGTTGCAGCCCTTTAAATAACACAAGAAGAAAAAAATACCATTGCTATGCCTCTATTACATACTACATTGAGTATGCATGTGACTTCACAGGCATGATTAAAAATATGAAAATGGCAACTACTGTGTTATTGTGTTTAGTGTGTTAGCAGGTTTATTTTGAAATAGGCTGCATGTTTATGCAGTTTAATATTAGACTGTGACAGGGTCTCCATATTTGGCAGTGTTTTTGAGTCAAATGGCACATACTGTATTCTGTAGTTTGAATAAAATATTAATGCAGTGAACAGCCGTGTTAGTTTTAGTTGCTCGATAAATCTCCGTAATTCCATCTGGCAGTGTTAATGCAGATGTCTACTCCAGCAGTACATGATTGATACAAGCCTGCTTTGTTTTCATCACACCCGCCAACATGAACAGTTGGACAGGAGACATTTTGTCAACGTCAGTCAGTGCAGTGGGCCGGTACTTCCTTCTACCTTTTACTCCTTGGCGTATCGGGAGTTTTTCTGCCGGTACTCTTCTCTGCCTTCTCCGGATCAGCTTCTCAGGGAGATTCATAATGGCGATTCATAACGCCGCTTGCGTATTTGCGCGGTGCCTCATAAGCCGTTTGAGAAACAACTATGTTGGGAGCATATGGACGAGCCGATGCACAGCCCGGGGGGATAGGAGGTGAGAACAAGGGTGCTGTAATACATCAATACAATGTTAATGACCTTTTTGTAAAATAATTAGTGAACATTATTTTAAATAGTTAGGCCAAACATATCCAGAAGAATTAAATGTTCAGACAAAGGCTGTGAAATGTGTAAATAATCATTTAACAATGGTCCAAAATTATGTAAAATTGCATAGTTTTAAGTCAAAACCTACAAATTTTCAAACCCAATACCACCTACTACCTTTTATTCACTGTTGAAATTCAGAATCTCTTTATATATCTGTGTCATATGCATCCTGGCTGGAACACTGCTCCTAAAACCTGATACCCTACCATAGGCTACAAATACCAGGAAAGTACTATTAACACCACCTTAAAGCTGCAGTGGGTAGAAATGGAGAAAATACGATTTTAAAAAAGTTAATTTCATAAAACAGTCGCTATATCCTGACAGTAGTCATGTGCCTCTGTATCCTAATGGCATCTGCAAGATTTCACAAACCAGAGGAAAACAACCAATTACAAGTGATCTGGAGCAGCTGTCAGTAACTCACAAACTCCAATGAAACGGTCAAACTAGGCAGCGCTGATCAAATATGAATCAATATTCTGTTATTGCGATGACTATTTCTCTCCTCAAATGTTGTCAGAATCCTACTTGTAACCCGGCAGCCATGTTGAGATCTGTTGAGGAAATGCCAAGCACCGCCCATCGGCCGGAGCACAGCCAATAGGAATGCTTTCTCTCTGAAACGACCTGTGATTGGCCAAAGTCGGCCATCACGGGCTAAATTATTACAGCCTGAAAACAGAGCCATGAGGAGGTGCAGAGGTCTAGTTTTCTCTCAGAGCACCTGAACTACAAAATGCTGAAAGGTTATTATGGAATTTTGTCCAATGACGCCAAAAACATTCTGCCTACTGCAGGTTTAACCCTATAATGAGTTTTATCAGCCTACTATATGAATAGTATCATAACATAGCAATAAAACTACAGCTGAAACAGTATAACATGCTTAAAGAAATAATGAATAAATAGGAATAAGCTGCATGCGATTGCTGATACACACAGCAATGTGACTAAGAGAGTACTGGCACTTATTTTACACTTCAAGCACTACTCAGTGATCAAAACACCACCAGTGGTGTCCGAGACACTGCACGTGACGTGATGTAGATTACCAAATCATAGTAATTAATCAAAAGTGATGAAAGTGCTAGCAGCAACCTCTGAGCTACATTATAAGGACGGATGAATGAAGCCCTGCACGCTGACCTATTCTTCTTTCTCTCCTGATTTAATGATTGGCTGGAGTTAGGAAACCAGAGACACAGGCACAGACATACAGAGGAACATCAAGACAGAATAGACAGACAGGGAAAGGAGAGACAGGAATGGCGAGAGGCTTTTCAGTTTGATAAGGACGGCTGCAGAGAAACAGAGAAAGAAAACAAAGAGAAAGTGACAGAAAGCAAGAGAGACGTTTGAGTTTTCCCAATGAGGACGCGGTCGAGGAAGGGCAGCTCTGCCAGATTATCCAGCACTGGAGTTTTCACCCTTTCCAGCAGGCCTGGAAAAAGCCGAGAAAAACCCATCGAGGAGCCTGGCATCCTGCCCCCGACAAATAAACCTCATAATGGAACCCTATCAGGCTCCAAGTGGTAGCATTCATTTTCATTACAGCAGGTTTATCAGTTCTCACATGCTGTAATGCTGCAGTGCAGAGGTGAGCACAGGTAGCGGATCAGAGGAGGGGTGAAGAGAAAGGATAAGAGTGAGAGAGGAGGCGGAGGAGTGGGAGGACAGGCCGGCTCATCCCTCAACGAGCACTTTCTCTGTTTTTCCCTTGTTAATGCTGTTTTCTTCTCCACATGTGATATTCATCTTAATCACAGAACGGGAAAGCATAATTCCATTTTTTGGGTCAGGCAGATGGTCTTTGTTGAGGAGATTAATTACCATGCTGCACAATATTAATAAAAGGCAAACATTTGAAGGGGAAATGCAATTTGCCCTGAGTGCAAGGCCAGTGTAAATAGGTGTGTCAGGGCCGGAGAAGGCAGATAGCCCGTGGGCGGATCATAATTTATTCTCTCTGTAGCGCCTGTTGAGCCTGAAGCTGGCAGAGCTGAGCAGACAGGGAGACTAATGGGCATTCAACCACCTGGCAGCAAACCGGGGATCACAGCACACACACCAGGCCAAGATAGACTGCAGTTTTCCCTGCTTTTTGAGGTGTATTTTAATTTATTTATTTGTCACTTAGTTTTTGCCTTCAAAGACACTTTTTGAAGTTTTCAGAGCAGGTCTTTTCAAGAAATGTCTCATATTTGTATCTTTGTACTGCAGAATACTGTGTGTCTCTGTGTGTCGGTATGTTATTATGAAGGTTTATATATATGGCTTAGGGCTAGGGATGCACCGATCTGACTTTTTCAGTCCTGACACCGATACCTGGGCTTTTGGTTTCAGCTGATACCACATACCGATACCAGAGTTTCATTAATAAGCTGTATGCCTCACTTCGTGGCGACTGGGATCATAAGGCAACGTCAGGCCTGACTAAAACATTACTAATTTTGGATAACAAAATGCGATAAAAAAAAAATACATAGATATAAATTTACTGAATTGTTATTTAAAACTACATTATGTTTTTTAATTAACTTGGTATCTTCAAAATTAACAGGAATTACCAAAGTGTAAACCTCTTTATTACAGCAATAAAATGGGCATAATGGGCTCAATCAGGAATTAATTTCCAGTATACAGTATAATATACAGTACATAGTATACTGGATAAACATACTGAAGAACTGAATTGAATAGATCAGCACCATTGTCACGATACCTGATCCAGCTATTTGAGTCATTATCGGCCCGATATGCGATCCAGTATCCGTATTTCATTTCATAATTTGATAACAATATTTAGCATAATATATTATGTTTTTTAGTAATTCAATAAATAAATAGTCTATATGAAATGACTACATGCTGAAGCCTATTTTTGTATACTACTTAGTGAATTAAGTACTTGACAAATGAAAAGTAATTTCTCATTTAATTCAGAACTATCGTGCAAAATGAACAGAACAGTTTCAAGTGAAATTATACAGATTAAAATATATAAATATTTCCATGGTTGTCTATTGATTATTTAGAATATTTATTCACAATTAATTGCATGATTTTCCATGATTGATCATAATTAATCTGTTCAAAATGTACTTTAAAGGGAGTTGACAAGTATTTCATACTCTTATCAACATGGGAGTGGACAAATATGCTTTATGCAAATGTGTGTATATATATTTATCATTGGAAATCAATTAACAACACAAAACAATGACAAATATTGTCCAGAAACCCTCACAGGTTCTGCATTTAGCATAAAACATATGCTCAAATCATAACATGGCAAACTGCAGCTTAACAGACAACAACAGCTGTCAGTGTGTCAGTGTGCTGACTTGACTATGACTTGATCCAAACTGCATGTGATAATCATAAAGTGGGCATGTCTGTAAAGGGGAGACTTGTGGGAACCCAGAGAACCCATTTACATTCACATATCTTGAATTCAGAGGTCAAGGGACCCCTTTGAAAATGACCAGGACAGTTTTACGACGCCAAAATTTAGGGCAAGTTCGGAGCGTTATTCAACCTCCTTCCTGACAACCTAGTGTGACGTAAATGGCATCAATGGGTTCGTTTGGTTTTCTAGTTTCATATGATGCAGCATCTTCACTACCTTTAAAAATGAGCCTGTTAAAAATGTGAAGTGTGATGTACAAACAAAACCGTACATCTCAAAAAAGAAAATCTCCAAATGATATTCCCTCAAAACATTTCACATCAGACTTTCTGAGAAATTCAATTTAGACAACGTAAATGTGCATCACAATATCGTAATATATGATTTCATCACGATAAGATTCTATAAAAAGATGATAAATTATCACACTGTATTACTGCCCAGCCCTAATGTGAATAAATGCATTTATCAAACTACTGATGTCAGTGTTCAGATTGTGTCTACATACATATTTGAAAGCCAGACTTCATTGTTCTATTTAAACAACAAGAAACAGTTTTTTTCTTTTACAATGAAAGCAATTATCTGCACATAATACACAGCACAGGGAGTATTGCTGATTTGTAAACAAAGAATCATGAGGTATTACAGACAGACTAGGACAAAGCCAGTGTGCTCAAAACATATTTTTCAGGTGCATGAATCCAGAAGTCCTTTGTGCAAGAAGATGAAAAAAGTCTCCACATCAAAACAGACAAAAAGCTTCTTTTACTATTTTTACTTTTAAAGCTCAGGGGATAGATACTGTGAGCATAAGATTAAAAATAGCAAAAGACGTTTGAAGCGTTTTATCTTTTTAGGTGTGTGGAATGTTGATCTTTTTAAATCAAACCGCAACCGCTTTTTATTTTGCAGGGGACGGGAGATCAATGGCACAGTTCTTTATCAAGCAAACAATTACAAATGAATAGCGTGGTACCCCATCAAAAAGCCATCCCTACTGCTGTTCCCGACCCACGGATTTCAATTCCACCACACAGGCGACATCGGGAAGCAGAGCACGGGCGCTTGTCGTGGAGTCATGCCAGACAAATTGCCGTCAGCGGGACAAGTGGTAATTTTCCTGAAATCCGGAACATATCAGGGAAATGAAAGAAGAAGAGCAGCACCTGAACAGCACCCTGGAGACACAGGGGGACTATCACTTCAAATATGAGTGCTTTTAGGAAGGTTTCCCATCTCCATCAGGCCATATGGAGAGACAAAATACGGGGCAAAACAATCTGCACCTTTATTACTGGGTGGTTACGAAAAGGGTATATAAAGGCCAAAAAGTGAACATGGAATGGAATCAGAAGAGCTTTCATTGCAGCAATATACCAGCTCGCTATGAGTGTCTCTGGCTGCGCTTGCACATAAATGTAGTGGTGGAAGAAGTACTCAGAACTTCTACCTCAGTAAAAGCAGCAAAACCACATTATAGAAATACTCTGTTACAAGTCATTCAGAATTGTACTTATAAGTACAAAAGTATCAGCATAAAAATATACAACCAAAAGTAAAAGTACTCGTTAAGCAGAATATCCCACTGCATAATAATTTATCTTACAAAGGTGGCAGATTAAAAACTGCAATCTTCCCCTGAAATCAGCCTCTGAACACGGTATACTTGAGTAAATGTACTTTCCACCACTGCTTTAAATGCCTAAATCACCTGGTTTCATACTGTCGAGCATATTCCTGGCTCGTTGTATACATTTTACAGTGTGCCAGATGTTTTATGTTACACCCACTACTGTAAATCACATTAGCAACAGCAATGTCAGACAGAGGTAAGGAAGGAAATAGCAAAGCTAAGTATGAACCGAAACCACACACATACCGAGAAGTGCAAGCGGCGATCATTGTCTTTGTTTCCTCAACACCTGTGCTGGTTTTACTGATGCTGTTTACCTCATTTCAAGGCTGACAGCTCATCGAGATGAGTCACAAGATGCACCGCCTAGCTCCACACAAAAAAGATCACGGTGGCTTTCATTCAAAACATCTGGAGCGGAGATCAAAGAATGTAAAACACTGTCTGTATTAAATACTGACAAATCAGAAATGACAAAGAAAACTTTGCATTATCGTATCCACACAAACAATATCTTGCATACAGTCATATTGTACAGCTGAAGTCTGTACAGTACTTTTTGTGTATTGACCATTTCACAGCTGTAACAATCGAAATGTGTCCAAAATCACATACTATGCACTACATACCCCATAAGTGTACTATCGTTCAACACACTTCTGTGTGAATAAAGAGTAGTATACTATGCATCTTTTCAGACTTGTTGCCGACTGGACATGTGTAACCTTAGCAACTCGTGCCAACCTCAAACGACAGTTTGTGAGAATTCAAGTCTGAATTAATATAAAATATATAAGTGAAATCTTGTACGTTGTCACTACCGCATTGCATTGTGGAATATTTATGCCACCGTGCTGCCTGATGTTACATGCTGTAATATTTCAGCAGAAATAATATGCAATTCACCTACTATTGAGTTTATACTAGGATTTTGCACATGCTAAAATATCTCACATAGTGTTTTAGAGTACTAAATAGCATGTTAGTATGGAATTTCCAATGCAACCTGAACGAAACCTGAACGAAATCAGCTGACAGGGAGTAAACATGGACCCAAGCCTCTGCATAGCAGGCCAGTTCAAATGATCTATTGCTGCCTTCAAATGAAACTTGCAATAACAACACAGGAAGTCGTGCACACGATATGCTTGTCGAACATGTCAGTTATAGTTATATGGTTAATTATTATCATCCCTCCTTTAAGCAACATCAGCAACAAGACCTGTCTGTCCAAACCAACAGAGGGTCACTCTGCAGTCTGTGCATACTGTACAACTCACTATTAATTATATAAATACACATCACTCCCTCAGCCGCCTAAACTCTGACAATTAAGTAGATCCACAAATGCCTGAACCTTCTTTTAAGACGGCAGAGTAAAACACCACCAATGTAAACAGCATAAACGCCATAGTGGTTGCAGCCATTGTACAAACGCGCATATTACTGCAAAGGAGAGACTGTACAGTTTTTATATAACACCTAGCTGGCGTGCGCAGCTGTGTTGCCAGGCAACGAGGTGGTTGTGTACAGGTCTTCATGGGGAGAGTCCGGTCAGTGTGTGGTTAGCACTCACCTGTCTGAAGGGCACCACCAGCTCCTGATCAACCTGTCAGTCCTCCCGTCGTTTCAGGTCCCACTGCTCCTCTGAGCTTCATAAGGCTGCAACGTCTCAAACAGCAGGTCGTCTTCACACACCTGCGACGGCAGGAGATCCTCGGACACCGCAGAAGTCACCAGACCATGCTAGCATGTTAGCATGTTAGCCAGACCGGCGTTCCCCTGCTCAGGACAGCGTGGGTGGGCGTGTCACCTGCTCACCAGGTGCTGTCAGTCATTAATTAAGATAGACGCGTCTTTTTAATAAAACCATGCCAGCCACAGTGCTGCTAATTATAACCACACCTCATGTTGTCCTTAATTTTACAGAGTGTGGTAATAATATAAAAATAAAAGAAATTATACGACAAATAAAATGTATGGAAAGAAAAATATTTATTAAAAACAAGAAACAAAACAATCGAGTTTTCAGTCGTAGCCAAATATGTTTTAAAATCAGTATCTTTAAAAGGAGGGTATCCTTTTTAAGCCATATTTTATGGATATAATAATATTTGCTAAGATATTGATCAAATTAATGATGTAATATCATCTGCCGAATAACTGTGATTTTTTTTAAAGTGAGTAATAGCTCAAGATCTTTGTTTGCAAATCTTTTTCAAAATGTTCTTCTTCCTCTTCTTCTCTTGCATTTCCACCTACCACTGGATTAAAAATAAGACTGAATGCTCATATCTAATCGAATTAAAAACACATTTACTCTGTGATGGTTTTGACTTGAAATCTAGCTAAGTACAATACTTGTGATAAATAATAGCCTTCTTAATTAGGCTAAAAGTAAAATTAACCATTTTTTAAAAATAATAATTGTTTTTTTTTTTTTTTTGCTTTTTGCTTCTTCCACCACTGTATATTATTTATTTTTGTGTGTGTAGTCTTAATTTGCGCTAAACAAATAAACAAATATTTCCACCCCTGAGCAGCACCCCTGCACTTGGATTGCAAAGTAATTAAAGATGAGGGAGCCTGGTCTCTTTTTCCCAGCCAGTCCTGAAACAAACAAACAAAAAAAGACTGCTAGATGATTTCATATCCAGCTTCTCGGCGATATACCATGAACTGAAACATTTTGTGCATCAAGCCCAGGAAGAAGAGGCTGCTTGGGAACGACAGTCTGTGTGACAAAGCAGACGGCAACTTTATCTGCCTAATAGAGGTATTAATTCTCAATCAATTCATGTTGAAACCTGAGCAAAAATGCTCCAACTGATGAGAGAGGGGGCAGCCCATCAGTGTTTCCTGTCCTGAATTGTTCAATATAATGACTAATGATTGCAGATGTTGCAGGAAATGAATGATGAAAGGACAATGTGATTGAATGGGTTTCTCTCTGGGTTTACCTGTTGAGTTAGTCCAGGTTTGACATTGATTGCTTCAAAGAATACAACCCAGATTGAAACCGCGTTCAATTTGATTTGACTGGTTGCCTATACAGAGGGTGCATCTCCAGTGGTACAGGCCTATCCTCTGTGTTGCCTGTGCCGTCATCAAAAGAAAGAGATTGCAACATGCACTGTGGAAACTCGTGGCAAATCAGCTGGAAGATCCAATCAAATCAGACATGCCTCAATAATATTTCAGTGATTGGACTGTGTTATTTAAGTGTTTTTTCAAGCACAAGTCCCTGTTAATTGTTAAAGTTTTTACCAACATTTTCTCACTTTATGTATTCTTCTTATGTTTCTGTATTGACCATAAAATAGTAGCTGGAAAATGGCTTGTAGCAAATAATAATCCTGTGAGAAAATGATTCACTGTTTGATATCTTCACAGAGATGACAGTGATTACACTGATGGACAGAATAACAAGACAATTACTGTCAGAGAGCAAATGAGCTACAAAACAAGAAGAGAAACAAGCAAGCAAGTAAGAAAGTGGCTCTGTAGGCTGCTGCATAATGTGATTTTAAAATAAAGTGGCAATGGCGCTATGTGTCTTCATGCTGTTTCGTATTCAAGTGTTGATGGTGGTGATCCAGCCTTTTCCCTTTCCCGGGGCATCAAATACCAACGCTTTGTCACAGACATCAGGGTTCGATAACAATGCTTAAAGGACCCTTTGCAGACAGGCTTTCCATTGACTATAATGTAAACCCATCCATGTCAATATTATACACATACATATAGAGCAGGAGGTGGACAAGCTGTACCGGACCATAGTGGTGAAGAGGGAACTGAGCCAGAAGGCGAATTTCTCTATTTACTAGTCAATCAACGGTCCAACCCTCACCTATAGTCATGAGCTTTGGGTAGTGACCGAAAGAATGAGATCGCAGATGCAAGCAGCCGAAATGAGTTTCGTTTGTAAAGTGGTTGGCCTTAGAGATAGGGTGAGGGGCTGAGACATCCGGAGGAAGCTCAGAGTAGAGCCGCTCCTCCTTCTCGTCAAAAGGGGCCAGCTGAGGTGGTTCAGGCATCTCATCAGGACGCCTCTTTTTGGACCAACTGGTGAGAGGCCCCCAGGCAGACCCAGCACATACTGGAGAGATTATATATCTCATCTGGCCTGGGAACGCCTCGGGGTGCCTAAAGAAGAGCTGGAAAACATTGCTGGGGAGATGGATGTCTGGAATACCCTGCTAAGCCTGCTGCCTCCATGACCCGGCCCTGGATGGATGGATGGATGGATGGAATGATGGATGGATGGTTGGGAAACACCTTGTCGGAGGGAGAGGAGGTGGATGGGTCCAACAAACACAAGTTTTAAGTTTGTTTTCCTAAACCTAACCATGATGGTTTTATTGACTAAACCTTAGCGAATGTTTTTGTTTACTTAACAACATTAAGCACCTATTTACTGCGGACAAAAAGTGATGCCGAGGTGTCTGACAAAGCCTCAGTGTGTGATGAATTAGGATGACAGTTTGTTAGGTGATCATGGATGCAGACAGTGTAAGTATTAAAAGAATTGGCTTTGAGTTTTACAGGAAATGAAATGCATTTAAAATGCTTGTTAACTTTGAGGTGCCTGAAGTCCATCAAACTTAACAGCATGTTAACGTCACATGTTGTAAAAGTGGAAGGCCTAAGGTCACACGCTGTGTTTACACATCACTTTGTTTACACATCACTTTGTTTACAAGAAAACAGGGGACTTATAATAGTAATACGTTATCAACAAAAAGCAAACTTGATGAATAAGATATTGAAAATGCACCTCAAATCCTCTTAATTTGATGCACTTGAGCCCTGAGTGTGTGTTTGGGGTGTTTTCCCCTCTCACGTCTTTGAGCAGACAGCATCCTCTCATCCTCATTGATTAACTCGTCAGACTGGCCAGCTGTGTTTCGCCAGAGATAATGTTTTAATTAACGGACTTCAATATCTAATTAAGATTAGATGTAGATGCTTTATAGAGGTCATTTAAATGAAGGCGGACAGGCCGGCAGGGGAAGGTCTGAGCTGATGATGGGATCAATATACTGCCGCTGGGGAGTACCTGCCTGTGGTCCTGAGCTACTTTGAAGGGGATGCTTCACCGCTATGTTTTAGTGAGGCCTCGAAGTCAGGGTGAGTGAACACGAGCGGCCGCTCTTTAAAGACAACTTTAAAGGCATCGCTGCGGCCTGACTTGAATTCCTGATGGTGCACTAATCATTACAAGGTCTCAAAGATGTACAGTATTTTCTAACAGAGTGAAACAAACTAATACCCTTGTTTTACTTTATTAGGCTACTTTGGCTGAGTGGACAAGACTGCTGTGAGTGCTCCCACTTCTTTTTAACTTTTATTTTAGCATATTTAATCCCCCATTCCCCTCTCGGTGGAATGTCAAATTTATTGTGGTTCTTACGAGATTTACGGAGAGATACAGTTATGTATATATTACAGTCTTAAGGGGTTTCATCATCATGGAGGCACAAAATAACTCAGCAAATTACACGTCAATCTGGTTATTAGATAATTGCAGTGGTCCCCAACTTTTTTCCATTAGGGACACCCTTTCTATCATTGAGTGAACTGACAACCCCTGACTAAGTGACATATTGGATGGATATTTGATATTATAGTCAGTGCATAATAATAATAGATCAGAATAACTGATAAACTGTGCAATTAACCCAAATAGTGAGCAATATCTGCAGGAATAATGTGTAAAATTAATAATTTGGATGAATTTTGAGCAGACTATTTGAATATTGTGTTGGAAATGAGTTTTCCTGTTAGTTTTAGGAACTTTTAATACATTTCTCTGTATGTTTTTTTTTTTTTTTTTAACAATCACACAGTTTTTTTCAGTGACGCTTGGTCATTGTTATAATAGCAGATTATTATTAATGCAGGATGAGGCTGCTTATCAGATAATTAATTTCTGTTTAGGTCTTCGATCTTAAATAATAACCCAAACTTTAAAAATTACAGTTTTATTTAGTTTTCTTATATAAATGAATGAATAAATGAATGTAATATTGACATATAGGCCAAATGTATATTTTTTAAAAAGGAAGTTGTTTTAGACTCTTTAAACTATAGAAGGTCACACGACCTCCTGTGAAGCTTTGTTGACCCCTAGTGGGGGTCGGGAGCCCCATGTTGGGGATCAGTGGATTATTGAACATCTTGCCTAAAAAGTTGCCCTAAAGATTTATCCTCTGGGGAGAATGTGCTCAGTAAATATCATGGTTTGGACACTTTGGCCTATTGAAGGTGCTAGAGGAAGGGTCAGGTGGTTATAAAAATGATTTGGATCCAACTTCTGGGGACAATGAATGTTCACTTCATGATTCACGTTACTATAAGTACTTTAAGGATCTGTTGCTCTGAAACAATTTGTTTGGCTCGTGGACAAACCAACACCATATCACTGATTAATATCAGAATTTATTACACAAACATAAGATTTGTGTGATACTTAACATCCAATTCCAAGATCCAAGATATGTACTAAAGATGTATATTTACACACAGAACATACATGGTACAACAGAAAGCCCTGATCTTGGATCAACATCTAGCATTTTATACCACGACTGCTCAGTAATACTGCGCACCTTGGCGGGACAACAAGGCCTTTAATTCAAAATAAATGTGGACACTGAAGGACATACTGTATTAAAGAAAACCGACTGTGCATATCGCCGTACAAGCAGCATTTCCAGGACAACGCTGATTACATTATGGCAGCATGTTAAACAGAGCAAGACCAAGTAAGATAAATGGAGATCATCATAAATGGTGTTCATGATATTCCAATACTTGAACCTTTTCCCACCTTTCACTGCAACTGCTTGAATCGATAGAAAGAAATTTCTCCAGGGCTCATTACTTGATATACTGGGCCGAGACACTACTGGTCACTCACAACAGTTACTGCACCTACACCGTTGCCATTGCTCAACCTCACTGAACAAACTTGAGCGAGGAAAGTTTATTAATATACATTTAACGAACAAGGCAATTTAAAGCACTTTACATAGACCATCAGAAACATCAAGACGTGCAAAGTGCAAAAGAAACACATAAAAGTACATTTAAAGACAATTAAAATGGTCATTTAAATCCCAAGAGGACAGAAAATAAAAACAAGCCAAAAAGAATAAGACGGGCATTAAAGAAGAATAAATAGAACATAGGAACAAAATTTACAATGAAGTGTGAGAAAGGATTTAATAAAAAGCAGCGGCGGCAAAAGTTTCCAGTCTTGATTTAAAAGTGAGAGTTTGTTCCAGATATGTGACGCATATGAACTGAACGATGCTTCTCCATGTTTAGTTTTGACTCTGGGGACAGAAAATAGACCTCACATCCTGTTTGGATGGTTCATAATTTAGCAGAAGATCAGAAATTTTGATTCTTTGGAGCAACATAATAATTATAATTTTAATTTACAATGTAAGCTGATGTATTTTATCTTGAGATGGTTAAAGGGACTACAGGCGGTTGTTTGTCCCTGCCCTCTAAAACAACTCATACTTGTTGAACTACTGAATGCATTCTGATCTGCCATCTCTAGATTATAGCTTATTTAACTTCAGGGAAAGGTCACAGTGGGCTGCCCATGTCAGTGTGGGTTTTCTCCATGTTTTCCGGCTTCCTCCCACAGTCCAAAGACTTACAGGTTAATTGATGACTCTAAATTGCCTGTAGGTGTGAATGTGAGCGTGAATGGTTGTGTGTCCCTCTGTGCCCCGTGATGGACTGGCGACATGTCCACGGTGTACCCCACCTTCGCCCAGGGCCAGCTGGGATCGGCTCCAGCCCCCCTGCGACCCCTAACGGGATAAGCGGTTGCAGATGGATGGATGGATGGAAAGGTCATGGTCATGTGGGTTGAAAGATACCAATGCTGAGTGTTTGGTGGGCGACCAAATGCAAACGCCAATCTTTGGCATCAGAGTCACACATTTTGTGCAACATCCACCTGACTTCCTCCAAGAATTTTTGCAGGGGAATAACAATGTGACTCTACTTCTGCCTTTGCAGGCGAGAGAGGACGGATGTTACTGACAAGGCCACAAGAGGTCACTAGTCAGGAAAACGTTGCATAGGTCGTTTAACTCATTTTAATAAACAATGTCATCTTTCTGTTGATGACAGGCTTGTTTTATAATTGTACATTTTGTTACCCTTCACACAGTCATGTCTGAAAGTTGCAACTGAACCCAAAAGATGGCTCATTAATTTCTGGGGCAGCAGGACAAATGTATCTCGGAGATGAGAGGGCAAAGGTCAGCGTGTTCCCTTCTTTCGGCCTAATGAGTGGTCAGACCTCCACAGGGTGACATTGGTTCATCACCACAGGACTTCCTTTCACTTTTTTACTCTTCACTTTTCTTTCTCTGCCATCATGTCCTCCACACCTCCTATGGGCCAGCCGGCTGCATTCATACCTTTATACTCTCTAATTAAAGCCAATGTTTAAATACCTCCACTAATCCATAGACCATTGTAGTGTATTAAGACTCCAATCATTGATTAGACAGGCTGATTCAAAGAGCCAGGAAAGGAAAACTCATTAGAGGAGATTTGAAAGATGTCCTCTGTTGATAGCTGGAGAGGGAACTGTTTGTTTACTTGACTAAAAATATAATTCTCTTAATGGCTGATAAATAGAGGTAAGAGGGTGGATCATCAGACAAACTGGTATGTGGTGCACTCAGCTCCAGGAAATAACTATAATTAGTATTCTTTCAAGGACAATAAGAAAAATCAATTAAATGTGTTATGGATGACTGAAATTAACAGATAAGGTGGTGGTGGGTGTTTTTAGCCATGCTAGCGACGTGGCTCGGTCTGTTGGTCAGTCTACCACTTTGGTCCAGACTGAAATATCTCCACAACGGATCACGATAAGATTTTGTAAAGACATTCACAAACATTCATGATCTTCAGCAAGAATGACTTTGGTGATCCACTGACGGATGTTTCTTCTAGCCCATGAGGCTCTGTGATTTGTGCTTTTAAGTGAAATCGTGACACTGGTACAAACAGACAGTGGACTTAATGCAGGACTCAGGTTGAATGAGAAAAGTTCTTAACTTGAAGATTCAGTACATAGAAGATCAGTCCAAAATAAGGCAGAGGTTTCCAAAAATCACTAGGCTAAAGACCTTTACACACTTTGAAGAAGGCTTGGGATATACTCGCCTGTGACTATTATATGTCAGGGCTTTTATTGTGACTGGTAAGAAAAGAAAGTGTGCATCTGGTCTGCTCTGCCTTTGTCAAGATCGATGGAGTAAGAAATAAAGTTTGCCGTCCTGCCGTTTGGACTATGGAGCCTCTTAACTCAGCCACTTCTGCGCAACTTGACACTGCATAACATAATGGGCAACCTCCGGAGTCTGAAAAGTGAAGCTAATGCTGAAGTGCCTTAAACTTGCATTCTTTCTAATAGCCAGCAGGGGGCGACTCCTCTGGTTGGAAAAAGACGTCAGATTGTATCGAAGCCTATAAGAAAACGAACCTACTTCTAACTTGATTTCAATTTCAATCAAATTTTCTTACTTACAATTTGTGGTATTACACCAAGCAGATAGTTTTGGTTTTATTTGCTCAGATTTTGAGATATTTGTCAGATATCTGCTGCCAATACTTTTAATGCTGACAAAAAAAACCCAAACAACCATTGTAACTCAGAGACAGACTGATCACCAGACCCTTGAATTCAATCCACTCCACTGAAGTCTTTTCAGTTGAGCTCGTGGATTTCAGAAGACCTGCCATGTTTCCTGGAAATGCTGATAAATGAAGCAGGCGATGCTGTACCACTCCAAAGGAAATAATCTGTCTGTGCTGTAAGCTGAGCACAGACTGGTCAACAACTACATCCAGGGCGCTTTTTGTCGAGAGACTAAGAAATACTCCCAAACCTTGCTTTATTCCCCTCTTAGGAGCAGATTTCTTTCAGACAGAGGCAGAGGACTTTTCACAGGATGCACTGTGGTTCTGCAACATCCATCAGAGACCGGCTTGGATGCAGCCTTGGATAACACAGAAAAAGCGAGAAACTCTTGCCTCATGCAGGGAAACAGAGGGGGTAAATGCCCCAGTCTCCTATTCCTCTGTGTGGTCATTGATCTACAGGCTCTGATTCAAGCTCCATATTAAATCACCCTTGGGTCCAGAGCCGACCTGTTCTCCCTATCTCTTTGTTCAGACCAGCATCAAAGATAACAGAAAGCATTTTGCGACGGGAGTGCCACAGGGCCCCAATCTTGCCTCTAGCTTTTTTTTCTTTATCTTGTCTGTCCCCTCACTTCCTCTGCACTCCTTTCTTCACCTCTGTCTGTTGCTCTTTGGCTCTTTTTCTACTTTTCTCCCTTAAATCTGTCTTCCTCCTATACCACAATGTAATGGAGTCTTTTGTACTGCGCTGAAGGAAAGACCACTTTCAAACAAAAGCGCTCACATTGTGGGACAGGGACAATAAATAGGATCTTTTGTGGGTTGTGTGAAGGTGCTCTTTCATCACTGATGGACAGAGAGGAAGAAAAGAAAGGAAAAGAGAGGAAAGAATGAGAGCCTGAGTTGGATCCATTGCAACACCAAAGGAAAGTTATGTGTGTGTTCTTTAGAGCCTGTGTAGTTTCACATGAAGTTGGATCAAAATTTTAGATTAGGTGAGGGGTTGTTTTTTGTTTGAGTTGCCCTGATCAATCAGTAACATGCATGGACTGTGTATAAGAGGTGGAGAAGTGGGCCAATGGGTGACGTCACCCATTGGTTTGTAGACTGCCATTTTGATGCCTTGAGTTTGGCATTTTGGCCATTTTTTGCAACCAGAAGGGACACAAGAGGGTGGATAAAAGTATAACCGAACACAGATTAGACATTTTAAAGTGACTGAAATGTTATAATTAACTTTCATGAACTGAAAACACACTGTGAAAGGGTTAAAGTTGTAAAATGAAAATACAGACAGCTCCCAGACCAGACAACACTGTGGGAGCGACCTGTCAATCACAAGGTAGCCACACCCGAAAGCATACCGTGCTTTATGGTCTATTTCACTCTAAATGGGACCATAATTTACTAAATGAACATCATGCTGTATTGAAAAAGACCATAAACTCATGTTTGTAATGTTTACTGAGGTAATAAATCAAGTGAGAAGCAGGCTTATTTTCTCATAGACTTCTGTCCAATCAGACTAAATTTGTTACCACACAAGTAAAATTGATTTCCCCCAAAAGGCCAAAACACAACCCAGGTGTGTTTCTTTTCATTTAGATCTGTTTTAGTGAGGTTTGTGGGCTTTGTGGGCTGAACACCATGACTTATAAAGCTGGAACTACCTGGTCCTGCAGAGTTTAGGAGGTTAAAGCTATGTAAATGAAGATGAGAACTGAGGTCCTGAGAAAGACATAAACAAAGAGATTATCAACTCCGACCCAAGCAGGGAATGTTAACAGAGTGGTTTGTCCATTTTCAGCTCTGTGAAAAGTAGGTGGTGACAACACAAAGATACTTATTTTCAAGCGATTAAACACAAAAGAATTAATGTTGTTGTCTCTTATCTGGTCCCATTAGGGGTCACCACAGTGGATCATTGATCGGAACGTTGATTTGGCATAGGTTTTTACACTGGGTGCCTCTCCTGATGCAACACCCCTAGGGGGATACATGTTTTGGAGGTGGGAGGAAACCGAATAATCTGGAGGAAACCCATATGAACACAGGGAGATCAGGCAAACTTCACACAGAAAGGCCCTGCCCAGACCAACCTAAATGCTGTTCTTCTAAGGAAAGCAGACTGGTAATGTATTACACATCATCAAAACAGGCACACGAGTCATTTTTATGCAGAACCAAAGAGAAAAAAGCGAGAAAATTTGCCTCTCTTCCACCATCAATAAAAGTCCACCCTCCCTCCTGGCTACTGCTCCTTGATGTTTTCTCTTGTCAGGTGATAGCATGTTTTCTCCTGTGGTCTTGTAGCTGTCACAGCGGATGAGGAGAAAGGTGTTGCTGAGGTATAAAAATATCTGGACCTCTACAAGCCGGATTTCCCAGTGAGCCATAGCATTTATTCTTCAGGTGAGAAACCAAGTGAAATATTACAGAAAGACTCCTGAATGCAGATTTACATCATGATAATCCTTCATTTTAAGATTTATATATGATGTTGTGCTGTCTTGTTGACATGTGCTTATGGTTACGGTTAGGGTAAACCACTGAAATATGGTAACCATTGCCCAGTAATAGAATTAAACCAGTTCGAGATTTGGGCCTTGGGAGTGAGGACAGCTTTGAAAAGTTCACATTAAAGGGCTGCTTGAGTGTTAAGGACTGGTTTTAGGGTTTAGAATTGATATATGGGTTTTTGAGTGCATGTATGTGTATACTGTGTTTTTGTGTACATAATTTACCCATCATACTCCCTTGAACATAGTTGAGCAAGGAGAATATGCTAATAAATGCTTGAGAGTGCTTTTCTTTGATGCATTTAGTGAATCCCCTCCCTAACAAGATAACAGAAAAAGGAGTTCATCATCTGTTATTATTGAATGCCTTAAATTGAAGCACTCTTCCCGGGTGTCTCTTGCCGATTTAACATGTTTCAGTTCATTCCAGAAAACCTGCCATTGTTTAAAATAAACTGCTGTAGGAAATGTTGCAGCAGAACATCTCTCCTGAAAAAGAAACACTCGGTATCTGGTGTAATCTGAGGTTACGTCAATCCTGCTGTAGAAATCATTATTCAGTGTTGAGTGAAAACCTTTTATTTTGCCCAGATTTTAAATATAAAAACATATTTTGAAACGACAAGTGGTATAACTTTGAATAATTTCATCTTTAAATAAATCAGGTTATTAATTGTAAAATAACTTTTCTGCGTGCATTTGATCATTGTATGATTTTAGGATGCCTCCATTTAATTTAACTTGTATGCCAAGTAGGCATGTACCCTAGCCTATTTATTGTTATGTTGACAGCACATTGTGTAATTGCAGATTGAAATTATTTTCTGCACACTGAAGTTTATATTGTTTTGGCGTGCCTGGTCGAGTGGCGCTATCCATGGTACTGATTTAATTCTGCCATGTAGCTTTTGTTTTGTTACGTATCGTATGATTGTCCTTTTTATGCCCGCCTGAGGAAATGACAAGGCAAGAGAGTGAAAATATCATGCTAACTGATGAATAACATTATAATAATAATGACAATAATCATAAAATATTTGTGCAAATGCAGTGGTTAAAGCTGCTAAACGTGAACTTGGCAACATTTCTATTGCCTCCATGGCTCTCAATATGGCGACGGCTGTGGCTAAGCTAACGGCGCAAACGGCGAAAACAACGACAACACCTGCTGACAGCTAACACTGTTAACATCGGGGGGAACCGAAGAGTGAGTATTACGCCTCTGCAGCATCGGTTGGGACATGTTATCAGCTGTAACCACAGTATATAGGTATATATGGTGGCTATGAGACTTGTGATTATTTTGGGATCATATAATTCTGTGTATTTTGGATGTATCAGATGATGGTGTTTGTCTGCTTCACTCCTATCTCCCTGATAGGCTCCAACCAATACTTTTTTTTTAAACAAACAGTTACTTATTTATTTATTTTTTTAGAAGGGTGGGAGCTGCTGATAGCTGATAACTCCATATCTCCAAAACAGACAAGGAGCAGCAGAGTTAAGGATGTGTGTCTGTGTGTGCCGTGATTATATGTTTGTGTCTGTTTGTCTGTCAGACCAGTGGAGCTTCGTGTTGACAGTCCCATGGGCTGGAGATGGGGAAGGTCACAGAGTGCTGTGACCTGAAGAAATACAAAGAATTAAACTTCCCTCCATCACAAGGAGGTCGGAGCAGCTTGTTGCCTCTTGCTTCTCTACTTGCTCGCAACTTGGCAGGGCAGAGATAAGAACAGGGTTATTATCCACCTTCACCCTGTACACAAACCATTTTCACCTCTTAACTTTTCTCCACTCTCTTCTCTTTATCCCTATTTCAGCGTTTCTTTAACTGTGAACCTGCTACACTTTCTCACAAGCGTGCACAAGCAATGCTTAAATCTCTTACACGCACACATAATGTTAATATGAACAGATGTTGTAATCCTGCATGGATGCTCCTGCATTTTATCATGCGATACACACATACTGTGCTGGCCATGGACAGAAGCATGCCAATGTGTGTGTCTGTGTGTATAAGCGCTGAGCGTGTGATAGCTTCTCCATCAGATCAAGACTGACAGAAGCAGATGACTCAATTAGCAACGTTTGGATTTGCTGTTTGACTCAGTGATTGATGGCTGATATTTGTTGTAAATGTGCCTGCATGTAACATTATAAGATACAGCTGAGCAGATGAATATCTTCATGTTACTCTTGTGGAAATGTTTTACCTGCTGTGGGATACTGACAGCTAGTAAGATACGATAGAGACAGTGAAAGACAAATGTAAATGTGGATGTTCGAAATGAGAAAATAAACATAAGCTGTTTCAAATTAAATCAGGAAAATATATATCTTATGCATTTCCCTTCTAATTAAAGGTGCAAAATTTGATATCCAGAGCATAAACATAGCCACAAACAACTATTTGCTATGTAAAGAAATAGAGGAGTAATGTTTACCTGAGCAGAGAATGAAGTCGCTCTCCCTCTGTGTGTGTTGTGATCAGAGTTTCTCTGTGCTTTGTTGTCATAACCGGCCCTGCATGCTTTTTGTTCATGTCCGTACATGTAAGTATACCCTAATAGCGAGCTCATGGCTGCCGCTCTGCACTGAACTCACACCATGGTTACAGCGTATAACGTGGAAGCGTAGTAACCGCTCTCCGGTTCCCTCCCTGAGGTTAACACTGCTAGCTCTGTCAGCACTTTCACCATAAACTTGCATTCTTTCTAATAGCCAGCAGGGGGCAACTCCTCTGGTTGCACAAAGATGTCTGATTGTATAGTAAGTCTGTGAGAAAATTATTCTATTTCTCACTTGATTTATTACCTCAGTAAACATTGTAAACATGAGTTTATGGTCTCAATCACTAGTTTCAAGTCTTCTTCAATACAGTATGATGTTTATTTAGTAAATTATGGTCCCATTTAGAGTCAAACAGACCATGAAGCAGGGGATGTTTTAGGGCGTAGCTACCTTGTGACTGACAGGTCGTTAACATGTCGTTGTCCAGTCTTGGAGTTGTCCGTGTTTTTACAACTTTAACCTTTACACAGTGTGTTTTCAGTTCATCAAAGTTAAGCAAGGACTAGCACCATGGTGAACTATGGTGGTAAAGTAAAAAAGTGAAAAGCTCTCTAAGCTAGTGTTTGTTCATTCTGGGCTACTGTAGCAGGACTTCGTGAAGAGGACCCACATTATGTGTAGGTACGAATAGCTCAGTTTAAGCCATCGAAAACACAATGATTGTAAGTTTCAGGTGTTTATATACTAATGAAAACATACTGTAGTTATGAATATTATATTCCATTTCTGCCCATAGATCAACCCAAAATGCTACACATTATTTTAAGTAAGCTTTTAGCTAGGAACTGACATACTCACAGCTAAGCTATTTTCAGTCTGGGGGAAGGAGGGGGCTCCAATTTGGTGCTGCTGCTCATCTTGAGGGTTTGGTGTTAAAGAATCCCCCCAAAGACGCCGCTGAAGTTCACACTCGCTGAAACTCAGGACTGTGAAAGCAGCGCCGAGGCTTCAGCTGCAGTTAGGTCCATAACAGCAGGTAAAATATGTGGTCAGCTCCGGTTTTGCAGCTTGGGTGATAATGATCACCCTACACCCCCTGTGACTCCAGCTGCCTGCCACACAGTGGCGGTGAGTCTAGTGGTAAGGAGCTAAATTGGCCCCGTGGAGAGACGGAGAGGGGGGTGAGAGAGATTGGATGGACAGCTCCAGCCTTTTATTCTTCAGAGGTCACTTGAGGCAAAAAGTTGTTAAGATGACCACCGTAGTCGAGTGTCAGTCACGCTGGCCCTTCAGAGCGCTGGGGCAACAATGAGGGATGGAAATGGGGCAAGAAAAGAGGGAGAGGCGGCAGGAGTGAAGATAAAGAGTGTGAGGTGGAGATGAGTAGAAAGCAAGAGCACAAAACTCAAGTCTGAGTGTGCGAGAGAAAGTGAGAGATTGAGACAGCATGATAAACCTGGAGAATTAATGAGCAACGGGGGCAGAGCGAGCAGGTGAGTGGGAGAGACAGATGGGGAGAGAGGTGGAAATGAGGGAAAGGAAAAGGTCAGTGTGCGGATTGTGTCCTCTGAAGAATTTATGAGCGGCGTTAAGGCTCATCTGTAGCATCATACAGCCTCCGATGGCTGTGTGGGTTAAAGGAATGCCGTGTCTGAACCGAGCTAATTCACAAAGTTATATTTTCTTTCCCTCTGCTCATCCTTTATGCATCTCATCTGCCCCAATTATTTTTTTTTCCTGTACAATATGTGCTTTAATCTAACAAGATGGCCGTAAGTGTGAGACTAGATATATGTTTAAAAACAATCCAAAGCAAATGAGGTGAATAACGTGCACATCCAACCCCAGTTGGACACAAAAAGAGAAAGGTAAAAACGCTGTTCTAATAAAAACTTGGAAATTGCAGCGTGCAGAGTCACAACAACATAAAATCAACAACAACAACAAAATCTCCATAAAATGTGAAACAGAGCACTTCTAAAAATGACTGAAAAAAATTATGCATATTGCTGCTCTAAAATATGTTGCTGCTTTGCAGTAAATGCAGATCATCATGTCCATGTTAGACCATCCAGGAACAATATATATATAACAAAAAATCAATTACAAAACAGAGTCACAGATGATTCTCATGGGAAGGAGTCTGAAATTTCCCACACCTGACTATTAATTGGCTGGAGTACAGTGGGATTTGTAGTCCTATAATTGTCTTTGGCCTACAGAGGTCACCCCTAGGTGGCAATATTGTTGTCTGGCTCTCATATTTAATGTAAACAAAACATATGATATAAAACCAACCAAACCAAAAACCGACCAAACCAAAACTGAAATAGAAACAAAACAAAATGTGTCATATTCTGCAGCAGAATCAGAGGAAATTATCACAAAAACATGAAATGTGGATGGAGATCTCTGAGCAGGTGAACGCCATTAAATTTGCCCCTAAGTGTGTAAAAGCTAAAAGAAAAGTTTGATGTAAATCTGGTAACTAAAAGCGTGTTGCACTCAACCAGAGCAGCATCTATGCTGCCGATGGAGCCTCCCAAAGCAATTAACACCCTGCTGCCATTACTGGGACTGCGTCTGTCTCTGGCTTTGTCTTAAAAACAACATTATCTTTAATTTGATAACTGAGGGAAAATTCATACATTTACCTTTTGATGTAATTGTTTTGTATTAAGCTTCACAACAGAAGTGAGACTTCACATCACTGTGTGGTTCATACAGAAGAAACTGGAGATACTGAAGGTTTATGAATCCTCAGATGTAAGAAAAAGCTGCATAGAAAACTTCAAATAACTCAATAAAGCGATTGAGGACACCTTAAATGCCATATTTTATGGATATTTCATATCATATTCAATGCATAGAAATAGCAACTGATAAACTGTACAGTTAATCCAAATAGTGAAATTAATATCTACATAAAGTTTGCGTAAACAAGCAATTTGGATGATTTTTGAGTAGATTTCCTGCAAATATTGAGCCAGAGATGAGTTTTCCTGTTATTTTTAGCAACTTAATATAGTTATTTGTCTGTAATATGTATTTTTAATGTTAAAAATCATTCATACTTATATATACATATCATTCTTTTTTGACACATTCAGTGTTTTCTTCTCCCTGACCCTTAGCCATGGCTCTATTAGTTACTTGCTCGCATACTTTTTAAATTTTTTTAAGTTTATATCTTGAATAAAAATCCAAGCTGAGATGTAGGCCAACTAAGTATATATAATCAAAAAGTTGTCTTCCACCCCTGAAAGTCAAGAAGGCCTCGCGACCCCTTGTGAAGCTTTGGCGACCCCTGGTCGGGATTGGGAGCCCCAGGTTGGGAATCAGTGCAGTCCAACTGTGTCATTGGTGAAAGACGTCGTGTTGCCGTATTGCTGTGGACTGTATCTTTAGGTGTGAAGATAAGTTGATATTTCATATTCAGTGGAACAAAACACAGTGACTCAACTCAGATACAGTGGTTCGGTATTGTCTTAAGCAAACCCATCAATCTTCAAACCAATCTTTCCCGAGAAGTTGACATTTTCTAAATGGCAGGATGGATTGATTGTGTTTTTGTTGATATACTGTTGGGTGTTTTCCATTTTTCAGAGGATTTATTGGCATGATGGAACTTAGTGGTCAGTCAGTGTTATTGATTCAGCAAGAAACCAGAAACTTTGAGTAAGTTTTTAAAGGGCTAAGGTCTGTTTGAGTCCTTCCAGCCATTAAAGGAACAATGAGGGACATTTGTGTAATATTTGAGACTGACAGATGGAGAGGTGGATAAAGACGGTGAAGACAAAAACAATGCAATCTGACATATAGAATTGCTCACAGCAAATTGCTCCTGTAATAAAGTGTACAGTTACACTCATATTTTATCAAGGATTTCATCAAAACTTTGAACCTTTTACTCTTTAAGTTTGACAGTCTTGTGTAATGAGAAGTCTGCTCTAGTAAAGGTTTTCAAACAAACACTGTAGGATGCCAGAGAGGAAAGGATGAAAAGCATCTGCACACAACACAGATCGCTCATTTATTTCTAAACACTATATTTGGATTAGTGAGTTTGAAAAAGGAAAGATAATAATCTTTTTTTTAGGTTAAAGAAAAATTCTGTTCAGTGTTTTTATTTCTTTTTGTCATCACAGCTTTCGTGATCCGTCCTATTATGAGAACATTTACTCACCAAGTTAATTGTTTGATCTGCTACAGCAACGCTGACTCTAAAGGTGCGTTCGGCCAGAGCACAAAGCAAATGTTCACCTTACGTTAATGCATGAATTTGAGCACTGAGCCAGTGCGTAGTGCACAGACATCAGACTCCTGACCAGCAAAGTATGCACCAGCTGTGTTTATGTGGAGCAGAACTCAACTGCATCCACATTTTAGCATATTCAATGAGTAAAATATCTTAGGATGAATAGCTAAAACAATGAAAGTAAGACAGAGGTTGGTAAAAAGAAAAAAAAAAAGATTTTCCCTTAAAGGCGCAGTGTGAAGGATCTAGCGGCATCTAGCGTCTCTGAGGTTGCAGAATGCAACCAAATGAAATTTCCCGTGTCGAAGCGTGTCAGAGAACTACAGTAGCCGACGTGAAAATGTAATAATGCGAATGGCCTTATCTAGAGACAGTGTTTGGTCAACATGATCTCATCCCAACTGGCCACATACTAACATTTAGTCATGACCCCTGGCGTCACTTTCTACCTACTGGGTAGCCCAGTGTGTCAAACTGCCATAATCCACTATGGATGCAGTAGACACAGGTTAATATTGTGAATTCAAACAAAAACACAATGTTATCAAAACCACTTAGTTATGTTTAGGAAAAAATCATCAAAGTTTGGTTTGAAATAACTACAGTTGTAAGGTGACAATGAAACTTAATGTTGAGAATAGAGGTTGACCCATTAATCGGGACAATATTTTGATATTTTTCCTAATTGGCATCGGCCGATGTCTGAGCATATTAAGCCGATTAGCAGGCACATCTACGGGCAGCCCAGTGTTGTTGCTGTAGACTCCACCTCTTGTGTCAGTCAGATTCTACCAGCAGACCTCAGTAGAACCTCAGAGAAACCGTGCAGATACAAAATGCAGATTGGAGAGACAGACCATAAGTGTTCGATAAATGCTTGCTTAAGTTAAGACATTTTCTGTACCTTTTGTTATTACTAAGCTGTTAAATTTCATCAGATGGAGGAAAACAACAGCCAACGATATCTGCAAAAAAAAAAAAAAAAAAATATGCATCATATATCGGCCATCAGCTGTCCTGATTCTGTACAAAATTGTCATCGACCATAAAAACCCATATTGGTCGACGTGTAGTTGAGAACACAACAACAAACAACACTTTGTGGGTTTCACATGTGAAACAAACAGCGTTCTCCTGGATGAAAGCCTTGTCTGTTGGACCCATCAGCCTCCCCTCCCGCCCTATGTGTGTTTTTTTACTCTTCAAACTACATCACTACACACCTCTTTCTGCAAGCGTTTAATATTGATGCAGATGGGTTTACATTGTAGTTCTATCAGGAAAGACCTCGTATCAAATGAACAGTAATTTATTACACAGTGCAAGGACAATGGTGCAAAGTCTCCATCGTGACATATCATATCACAGTGATGCTGTGATGAGATTATGTATATTCCCCTTGGAGACACCAGTGGTAGTGGTGGAGGAAGCAGCTCAAGACCCAATGAAGGGATATGGAGCTGGCCTGGGCACTGAATATGATATGATGATGGGCTGGAGGCGGGCTGCATCGAGTTGCACTGAAATGACAGCAGCAGAAAGGAGAACAGATTTAAACTTTGACTGCGACTATATGATTCACTCAGAGTGTGGCAGAAGAGGAGTGAACCACCCACAGTGATAGTGGAGGAGCCAGTAGAGGTGAGAGACAGAAAGGTTGTGAATGAAAGAGTGTATAGAGGGTCTTCCTGACTGATCTATCGCCTAACTTTCATTTATGTGAAAGCCCAGTGCGCCACATACAGGCTCTAAAGGGTGCGTTGATATCACATGTGGAGGGACGTGATTCACCGTGTGAATGAGAACAGGCAGCTGGCTCCGTATGCAGATATAAATGGCTCATTTTAAGGTAATGAAAACACAAGTCTTATTTTCAGGTGATTATACACTAAAGAAAACCTAGTTATAAATTAATTTCTGCCAATAGATCCTCCTAAATACTACACACTGTTCCTTCAACCAAAAATAGGCTCGCTAAATACAGAGTCCATCAAAGAAGAGCATTTACACTAAAGTAATAACACACACTCAAGGTTCACTGCGGTTTAAAACATACCTTATGATTTCAAGATGCCATGCCAGTAAACACTAATTTTCAGACAGCAGGTGTTTTATTTTAAAAAGTCAAATGTACAAGCAGCATCACTCTGGTGTCCCAAAGTTAAAGAGAGACGCTTAGACGTGAAGCTTCATCTGCTGCCAGAGGGGCCGGATCTCAGGGAAAATCTCTGGCTACTTAGGAACTATAGATTATCCTTCACAGCGCTCAGGTTTGATATATTGGTTTGCACTTTCCACTCTACTCTGGATCATCTCTGTTCTGCCTGCAGGGATTTCACGGTGGAAATGTTGCACTACACGCGCCTTGTTTGGGTGAAAAAAGAAAGCATGTGTTGAGAGTCTCCATCGTTCTCTCTTGTCACACAGATGCACACAGATCTGAAAGACTGAAACACATAACTTTAGAAAGACAGAGTCATGATGGGCAAAGACAGGTTCTTATTCTTTTCTCTGACACACATACAAACATTTTTATACATATATACGTTCCTCACTTAGACATACGAGTTCACACAGAGGCAAAAATACTCACAGCAGCATAAATAGATGCAACCCTCCTCTCCTCCCTCACACACAGATACATGCTTTGTCTCAGATGCACACACACAGCCAGAAATACACAAGCAAAGACACTTGGAGTTTATATACACCCACCAAGGCTGCACGCTTAATGAGTTAGATTAATAAAAGTAAAAGATTCTGCCTCAATAGTCACATAGTGACAAACAATCATGCTCAACTGTGTGGGCACTCAGTGTGGATATGTGTTATCTGAATTAAACTGAAGTGCATTCAAGAGTTATAGTAGTATCTGTACAATAGGCAATATCTACAAGAATTCAAATATTTATTTACTTAATTTGCTGAAGAAAATTTAAAAAATGGCTGCAGGAGACGTGCAGGGTTGTAGAAAAAGCATTCAGTTTCCATCAGCTGTATTTACCTGGATATAAGTAAATATATGGAAGGAAAAGACATCAACAAAAAACATCATACATCACTGTATGTGCATATCCATGTAACCACCATTGTTTTTAAATGTTAATTAAATGTTCTGACTGCCATTGAGGACCTCTCTGTTTTGGATTCAGCCATCACGCCATGTTAAATGGCTTGATGGCTTAAATGGCTAATGCGGAGTTTTGTTGTTAACAAAGAAAACATATTTAATAATGACAAATGTTATTTTCTTTTTCTTAAATGTTTGAATCCTGCATTGTTTACATCCTATTTACTAGCAAGCAGCCTTCTTCTTTCATGCCTTTTCCAGCACATGGTTACATATCGTGCATTACCGCCACAGCCGTCACCCATCAGCGTTCGATACCGCCGCACGAGGCCCCTGTAGTGCTTGTATGAGAAGCACCGGGCTTTCCAGTAAGCATACTTGCCAACCTTGAGACCTTAGAAAAAGGGAGGATTTCAAAACCAAAAGGGGGGTTTCTGGGGAGAAAATTTGAGTTTCAGTGACTTTCTTTCCTGTATTCTGGTGACCTTTAAAAAGTGAAAATAACAAAATAATAATGAGTCCACTGCAACAGCATTTTTATATTAAACTTTTAATTTTAAAGTTAACTCCCAGGAAAGAAAACTAAGTTGCCCCTCTGGTACGGCGTGTGAATCTAATATTCAATTTTTACTTTAATTCATTTCTGCTCCTGCTTGAGTTATTTCTTTCTTGCACACTAATCCACTGTTTATAAGTTCCCATGTTATGAAATTTAATGATTTGGTGTATTATAAAATAATGCAAATCATATTTAGAGCCGGGCTGCACGGTGGTGCAGTGGTTAGTGCTGTCGCCTCACAGCAAGAGGGTCGCAGGTTTGATTCCGGCTTGGGACTCTTCTGTGTGGAGTTTGTATGCTCTCCCCGTGTAAGCGTGGGTTTTCTCCGGGTACTCTGGCTTCCTCCCACCGTCCAAAGACATGCAATTTAGGTTAATTGATGACTCTAAATTGCCCGTAGGTGTGAATGTGAGCGTGAATGGTTGTCTGTCTATATGTTGTCTGTCTCGATGTACCCTAAGATGGACTGGTGACCTGTCCAGGGTGAACCCCGCCTTCGCCCAATGCCAGCTGGGATCGGCTCCAGCCCCCCCGCGACCCCCAACGGGATAAGCGGTTGACGATGAATGAATGAATGAATATTTAAAGCCAAATCAATGTCACTCCCAGATGGTGAACAAAGGTTTTTTTTTTTTCTATTACAGGAGATCAAGTATGATTTGAGAGGTATTTTTAAGTTTAAAAAAGTCTTTTAAAAAGCTAAAACAGGTATTAAAAGGAGATGTATTTCTGTTGTTGGGGTCAAATTATGGAATGATGCTAATATAAATTGAAGGATGCGTAATTCACTTTTGTTTTTCAAAAGAATGATTTGCAAAACTATTTTTAAGGGTTACAAGTGTTAATGATATTTCATTTTGTTTGTTTTTTTCTTTTTTATTTCTTGAGAGTAGCTTAATTTGATAAATGTATAGGTTAGGCATATATAAGCATTTTGCTTCTGCCTACTCAGTCACTACTCAATACAAAGAATGTATTTTGTTCATATTGTACTGCTCATAAATATTATATAATGACTGAATAGACAGACACAACACCACAACGGCGCTCTGAAAAACATTATTTTAGATGGCTGCACAATGACAGCTTTTCGCTGCTGCGCCAGAAGCCCAGACTTGGACACCGCTCACTGTGGCGAGCGAAGCGACTGCTCTCCTCTGCTGGGAAACGACAGTTGGTGCAGCTTTATTGTTGTCCGGGTGGGAACAGTTGGGATTAGACACCCGTTCAGTTCAGGAAACAGGATAACATAACGAAAAGGAAGAATAGTGTGAAAATTTGTCCGGAGAAATACAGGAGAACTATGACCCCGGGAGGAAACTGGAAGAGGACAATGAAAAACAACAGTCTCAAGGGAAAACTGGGAGGATTGGCAAGTATAGTATAAAGACATCCACAGCAACAGTAAATGCTCAGAGAAAGTGTGCCAGGAGTGACTGTGGTGACGTAGTTTAAAGTGTGAAAAGAGACACGAGTGTTCAGTTTCACTAACATGTTACAATCAGCTGTTCATTCATGTTTCATGTTCACAACAATCAATTTAATTTTCATTGTACTAACGTAGTGCTTTTAATGTCCAGTGTCTAAGTGGTTTTGTTGCCTAATGCCATAACGGCTGTGACAAAGCAGCGCTAATTGACGAGTTGAGATGTGAATAGCATTACCTGTAGATGTGTATCATGTTACCTGTGTGCATGTGAAACAGCACAAGATAAACAAAAAGGTGATCCACTGATAGCAAATCTACTACTGCGACTGCTACTAGAGGTGAAAAACAGTTTTGTGCCATTTTGTGTGTTGAATTGAAATGAAGTGGAAACCACATTGCGACGTGCAGATTGTTTTTTGTGCACAACGTACTACAATCAATCTGCTTTGGCAGAGGCAGCTGGCCTGCGTTGAAAGCTGCAGGTAGAACAAAGGGAAATTTCAGCTGGGAAATAATTTTTTGCTCCTATGTCTCATGGTTCAGGAGTTATGAGCCAAAGTATCCAATTTGACATATGGCCACTTGTTGATGCTGTCCACACCAAAAACTAATCACTTGTTATTTGGCACTGAACTTACCAAACATCAGCGAAGTATGTAGCTAAACCATGTGATGTGGTTCCTGAGATATCTTGCCAACTAACAGTCAAACAAGCACACAGGACAGAAAATAATATGTCTTTGGCAGATGTACCAAACAATACTTTTCTTCTTTCTGTCTCACTTCCACTGATGTACACATAAACATGCACACAGGCTCGCACACACAGAGTCGTATCAATCAAGCTATTCCAGGAAGCCAGCGAAGAGAGAGGAGATAGACAGTCCTGCTCTCAGATGCCGGCCTGCCAAAGGAAAGCTGTTGGCTGCTGCCAAGGTTGAGCAAGCATATTGCCTCGTAATGGAAAAAGAATGGAGAAGCAGACACTGCACATTGTCTGAAACTCTATCAAATGATTTCTCTGCCTCTCCCTGCACAGCCACTGTGACACAGTGTCTGATAATGGCGGGCTTGTGTGTCTGTGTGTGAGACTGTGTTTGTCAAGTGTGTGGCAGAATTGATGTGTTCAGTCATCTGGCATGCCTGCTGCCTGTGTGTTTCGGTGTGTGTGTTTGTGCACGCTTGTGGTCTGACACCAGATATTTGTCGGAGCAGCTGTTGATCACCGATAAAGACACGTTTCATTTTGAGCACAGACGCAACACAAGAGCATCGACACAAATGCCCGTACAGCATCCATCTCCTCACAGCTGCGCTCACACCTCTTTCCTCGAGACGAAATTCATCTGTCGGAGAGGGAGAAATGGACCAAATATTGCAACATTTCACACAAAATTAGCTCCTCCTCATCAAAAATAATCTGTCTGAGTGGGTTTATGTCCAAATATCAATTTCAATAACACTTTGTGGATGCGAGAGGAAAAGAGAGTTGTAGATGTCACGACTGAAAGAACTCGCCGCACATCACTGGGAGTTGAAGAGCCTCTAAAGTGGGATTTTATTAGTTTATTTATTAGGTTATCTATCATGGGAAGGTTTGATGAAAAGTGTGCATTTTTTTTTTTTTTTAAACAGCTGGAGGTTAAGTGTTTTTCCCCAAGGGCAGTCGGGCTGGTTGGGCAGGAAAAAGAGCTCTTCAGTGGAGACCAAGACCACTGATTCACATTCCCAAATTATGAAATGTATAACTGCATTTAAATATCTAAATACTGGAGTACTAACACAGCCTAACAGCAGTTTGTGAAGTACAAAAGTGAATCTAATTGATTTGTGTAAACAGACACGAAGTTCCTCCAGAACAACTTTCAACTACACGTGATGCACATGTTGATATCCACTCCTGTCTTTTCAAAATAAAACTATGTAGTGAGGTTCACAGATTGTCTTGGTTAGGTTTGGCAACAAAACTACTTAGTTAGGTTTGGGAAAAGATTGTGGAAGCCTGATTTAACTTACATGTACTGTTTTCTTTATTTCAGTTTTCATTTTGTAAAAGCTGGTATTCTTCTTTACAAGCTTGCCTCTATTTTCTTTTAATTACTATGTATGTGTGTAGAGTATGCAAGTATTCTCATCATTAAAGTATTTTCAATCAGTTCATCATTTCTTATGAGAAGCATTTCATTTTATATTATTTTTAAATTACTTTTTTTAATCACTATTGAAATTGTTGGGCCTTTGAGGCTAGAGTATGAATGCTGACATATCTCTGTGTGTGTGTGCACCGTCATATTTTTACAAGTTTTTAATATTATCTCCTTTGAACCTGCGGGTCTTCTCCTTTCATTTAGCAGCAACATTAAACTGGAACATTGGATGTGATAAATAATTCAGAAATAGAGCAGAAAAAGAGTAGTAGTGGTTTTATGTTTCACTGTGGAAACATGTCAATTATGGAGGAGAGAAACTGCCAAAATCAAAAATTAATAAATGCTTCAATATATAAATATATATGCCAATTAAATGAACAAAATTATATCAAATATTATACATTTTTAAATTATATGAAAAATATAAATAAATGTATGTGTTTATGTGCTACCCCTGTCTATCTACGTCTATTTAATTTCCCTTTATTTATATTAACCTTTAAATGCATGTACTTAATTAATCAATTAAAGTAGTAGAAGATAGGGAAGTAATACAAAGATAAATTAATAAAGAAGCAAATATCAATTTATGTCACATTTTATCAAATGATTAATAGCTACATTTTTAAATGTTTTTGGGTTGTATATTTGTTTATTTATTCATTTATTTATTTATCAAGTCATTCGTTTATTTTTATTTTGTCAGGTTCCGTCCTCCACAGTCAATCATTTGAACTAGCTCATATTAGGCTCATATTAAACACCTAACACAGGGATTCTGCTCATGTTCTTTTCACTTTTACACACCGTTGGATGGCTGCCTTACCTTTGTCATCGACATCTGGCAGCCTGTTGAGCCCTTTTATCAGCTGCTGGCATGTGCTACATGCTTTTAGTATCCTCTCATCTCAGTCTCATTCACACTCTCGTCACCGCGCCACTGTGTGGGTGCTCGTGTGTGTGTGTGTGTGTGTGTGTGTTGTCAAACAGACTTTGAGATGTGGGTGTCGGTGTCACAGCGCCGGTGTGGGTGTGACTGTGCACGTTTGGAGACACCTCAAAAGTGTGTCTGATAGAGACCTAGAGAGGAAAACACATTAAGCTGACGCTGTCAACTCCTCTCTCAACGTTCTTATTCTGCCAACAAACAATGCCTACCTGTGCCAGTCGCCGTCACTCATGTCTGTTCCTTCATCTAGCTCAGAGAGAAACACACAATTTCAGTTTGATTCAGGTTTATATTGCGCCAAATCATAACAGAAGTTATCTCAGGACACATTTCATATAGAGCAGTAGAGCAGACATTTACTATATTATTCACAGAGACATAACATTTCCCACCATGAGCGAGCACTTGGCAACACTGTTAAGGAAAAACTCACTTTTTAACAGTATTAATGATAATATTAATAACTGCTGGAGCAGGTGTTGAGCAGGAACAAAGAGGCAGCAGGTGGCTGCATGACTCTACAGCCCCGGAGTTGGAAGTACATGCATAAAGCAACAGAAAAAGAGAGATGAGACAGCACAAAACTGCGGGAGAGAGACGATGGCGAGTTAGTAACTCGCATTAATGAGGCTACGGCAGTGTCAGTTCGGAGTGCGTGCCCGTTGGGAATGGGCCGACTGCTTCGCCCCAAGAAGTGCTGCTTTGCAGCGTTGTCGAGAACCACATTATGGCTGCTTGGATGAATTGGATGAATCGCTCTGTAGATATGCAAAGGACAGTCCTCCCTTTATAGTCAGGTGAAGCTGCTACAGCACCACCTATAAGCCAAATGGCACCAAATTTGCCATGGTCGCTCAGACATCATATCTACACACTACAAATGTGGTCGCAATAGCACAAAACATTCAGGGAACATGACATGCCCACAGCATTTGAGCAAACTCTGAGGGCCAGATTAGCAAAACTATAGGAAACATCAAAATAAGAACAAAGACTGCAGTGGGGTGTGCTATGCTGCCTCTTTATATATTTATCTCATGCACACAAATGGGTGGATGAACATGATAAATGTCAATGTAAGTATAACATTGTTATTATTACTTTAATTGTGGTGAAAATCGGGACAGAAAAATGGACATTACAGATTTTTGTCGACACCTAACTTAAAATCAGGACAATCCCAGATCAAACTGGGACGTCTGGTCACGGTAGCTTAGTGCATCATGGGAAGTGTCCTGTCAGGCTAGGCTTATAGCAACATAAACTAAAGGATTCAGGTTCAGGGCTCACCTGAGCTAGCCCTAACTATAAGCGTTATCAAAGAAGTTGAAGTAGGCGAGATCGGAGCAAATATGATTAAAAAATAAGTTATTTTTATGAAACGGTTGCTGTATCCTGACAACAGTAAATGAAACAGGTAACCGGAAGAAAAAGACAGAGCCTCTGTGTCCTCTGGTACTCCTAACGGCATCTGCAGGATTTCACAGACCGGAGGAAAACACCCAGTCAGAGCTGACCTCTGACCAAAAGGTCAAACTAGGGAGTGCTGATCAAACATGAATCAATAGTCTGTTAATGTAATGCTTATTTTTCTCCCCAAATGTTTTCAGAATCATCTTGTTGTGTACTGTTTAGCTGTAAAATGAGAAAGTTTGTGACCTGGCAGCCATGTTGAGGGAATATCTCTTGAGGGAATACTAAGCACCGCCCACCAGCCGGAGCACAGCCAATAAGAACACTTAATGAGGAGGCGCAGAATACTTTAATGTCAATGCACTGAGAGCATATTGTGCAGCTTTAAGTCTAGTCTTAAACATGAAGATGGTGTCTACCTCCCAAATACAAACTGTGAGCTGGTTCCAGAGGAGGAGAGCTTGATCGCGGAAGGCAATCTGGCTCCCGTCTTACTTTTGGGAACCTCAAGTAACCCTGCATTCATGGGAGCACAGCTGGATAATAGGGTACTACTATATGAGCTCTTTAAGGTATGACGGTACATGACCATTAAGAGTTTTGCAGGTGAGGAGAAAGATTTTTAATTATATTCTGGCCAGTACAGAGAAGCTAATATAGGAGAAATATGCACTCTTTTCCTAGTTCTTGTCAGTGCATGTGTCGTAGCATTCTGGATCATCTGGAGAGTCTTAAGGGACTTATTGGGGGAGCAGAATAAAGAGACAGAGCTCTCTATGCTCCACAACACACACTCACACAGACGGCGCTCAAACATGTCATGACATTTCATTAGGGAAGATTTTCAACACAATTTTCAATTCTCAAATGTCAATACCACTGCGCCTGTCTGCACCTGTTGGGTTTTGTCCTACATTTGTTGTGCCAATCCCGTATTGTCTAACAGTCCCGTAATGTGTCAGCACCAATTAACCAAGAAATATTCCTTGTGTATCCATTTCACCGGGCAGAAAAGAGCAGCCTTTTCCCACAGACCAACACACCAACATGCAGTCATAATTTATCTGGTAGTAGGAGGATATGCCATATTCAAAGCCTGGAAACACAAAGACAATGTAACAGAGAGAAACTAAGATGAGTAAATAAACACAAAAATATTTATTTATTAATTTTTCTGTTTTGGACTGCCTGGCTGTAGAAAAACAAGAGTCTACAACAATGCCAGCAGCTCTGTGAGGCTGTATGCCTGAGTTTAATGCTAATGTCATGATGCTAACATGCTCACAATGGAAAATGCTGATGATTATATGATGTTTACCATGTTCAACATCTTAGTTTAGCCTCTTAAAAGTCAGAGGATCAAGTAAGAAGTGGACGTAGTCACTGTGACGTCACCCATTGGTTTGTGGACTGCCATTCTGAAGCCTTGAGTTCAGCATTTTGGCCGTCACCATCTTGGTTATTTGCAGCCAGAAGTGACATGAGAGGGTGGAGCTAAGAACAACCAAATGCTAAATTTTTCAGGCAACCAAAAAGGTTACAATTACTTCCATGAACTGAAAACACACTGTGAATGGGTTAAAGTTGTAGGACAAAAACAAGGACAACTCCTAAATTGGACAACGCCATAGTAGCGACCTGTCAAACCAACAGTAGCCACGCCCTAAATCATCCCCTGCTTTACGGCCTATCTGACTCTAAATGGGACCATAATTTACTAAATGAACATCATGCTGTTTTGAAGAAGACATGAAACTAGCGACTGAGACCATAAACTCATGTTTACAATGTTTACTAATAACATTCAGTGGAAATAAAGTGTCCAGAATTAGATTAGCAATAAGCAACAAAAGATAGAAATTCAGTTTGTTCTATTCATTTTTTACTACACAAGTCCATGAAGGATCTCTGATCAGTTCAGCTGTTTCCACGAGTGAAACCTCATCTTGCCCAAATCAATAAAGGATCTCTGAAAAAGTAAACAAACCCAGCATCTCCAACACAGTTGCACGGCACTGTACCCGCCAGTGTGGCGGATAGCCTTCAGAGAGTTACTCATCAGAGAAAATCTTCCTGGATCTGGCGCTTGGTGGGTGTTAATTTCGGACCCTGATGATTGCTAAGTCAATATGAAGCATAAATCACAGGATGAGAACATAATGACATGACTGTAATCATCATAAGGAGTCACAATCTCCACCAAAACTTAAGTTATGAGCCCTCATGTTGAATGCAAGTGAAATTAGACCAAAAATAAATAGGGGGGATTTAATTGGGTGAACAGCTATCTAAATAATTACAGCACACATCTTTCTGAAAGTGTATCAGGTCAGAGAAAACTTCTTTTGTGTGCAGTTGCATAAATAAATATTCTCAGGCGGAGAAAATTGCTCGCTCACTTTTTGTCTTGTTTATCCGTCATGGTTTATTTGACTAATCAACAACAAGCCTGCCAGGTATTTTGTTACTGTAGACAGCTTTACAGTTTTATTGCTTTCCTGCACACTGTATTAAAAATTATTCTCATTTGGATAAAATATTACAACACTTCAGTTTTACAGTCATGGCCATTTAGATTTGAGGTCATTGCCTTCATATGCTGTACTCCAAATCTACCCACCAATTTCTCTATGTATTTAAACTGTATATGGAGGATGTAACCTGCCAAAATACCATATCAATAATAAATAAATAAATGACTCGATAAATAAATATGTAATTAAATATAGCAAAATAATATAAAAAAAATAACTGTGCTATTAATGAATTGATAAAATGTGATTAAAATTCATAAAAAATATGTTAACAAATAAAAGGAAAATTGAAACAGAAGAATAACTAATACAAAGGTAGATTAAGTAGCAAATTAAAACAGAAATTTCAATTTATGTCACAATTTATCAATTAATTCATGGCTATATTTATTTTTAATACTATTTTTGCAAAATTTAGTGCTACATTTATTTATTTATAGAGTCATTTATTTATTTATTTTTGATTTTGGAAGTTTACATTTTCCATATCTACCGATTGCCTTTTTCATTACAACCCTGCAGGGAACTGAAAATTCAAAATTCAGTTCAAACTCACTGAACTCACTGCTTTTAACAATACCATAGAAAGTAAAAACAACAACTCATTTTACAATTAACGCTTGAAATGATGACGGTACATGCAAATGGCAAGGTAACACAAAATGTAAACCATGCTTTAGTGTTTCATTTTTACCTTTTAATTTCTTTTTACAAAAAAAAACACTGACACTGACTGTGGGCCGATAATAATGAGAATAAATATCGAACAAAATTTAAATCATACCCCCTAAAACTGAAAAAGAAATCAGGTTTGAATTGAAACACTATTACTAAGCTTGTTTACAAGTTACAGCACTATAAAAATGTTGCTTACTAGATGTTTTGGCTGCTGTTTATGACGGTTTGGCCTCATCTTTTTCAAGGGTGCCAATAACTCTGGAGGACACGGTACAACTTGACTCACCTCTCTGTGATTCATGCTCATCGTCCAGTTGGGTGGCGGTCTTTTTCTTGGATGAAAAGCTCAGGTTGTGCCAGCCTCTTCCCCAGGGGCCGGCCTGAATGGAGAAGCGAATGGTGGTGCAGGGGGAGACACTGAGAGGAGAAGAAAGGTTAATTGGTTTTGTTGACCATCTGTCTGCGGAGGAGGCGGCGGGAGGAGACAGCACACCTCAGGTTGAATAGTAAAGGAGTAGGATTTACAGGCTCTGATTGGCAGTGACCAGTGTGGTCACCTGTCCTATTAATAGAGCAACTTCATCTCTCAGATGAATTCATTCTTCCCTTTTATTGCCTCTGTCCTTTCTTTGTGTGCCCTTCTGCTTTTTTTGTGCTGGCTGCGTTTCTCAGCCGTCTATTTCTTCGGCTCTTTGTGTACCTCACACAGGTTGACTAGCTGACAAAGTATCTTTCCGTCTTGCTCTCCCACAGTCTCTTTCTGCGTTGCCCTTACGCTCTCAACAAGGTGAATGAGCCATAGATATCCAGCTGAGAGAAAAGGAGAAGTAGCTGAGCGATGCATTCAGCCAGTCTAAAGGCATAGCCGGCCTGATTCCCCCAGGGGGGCAGCTGTACCTGCGAAAACCTGGGAATCTCTCTGTCTGCACTGCTGAGCCCGAAAGTGGGTATTTCTATCACCACTCAGAGACAGAGAGATGCAGAGAGAAAAATAGAGACAGCCATCACCTCCTACTGTAACCGACTATGACTCTTTTATGTGCAAGCTGGGACATGAACAAGTCACTTCAGTTTGATAAACTCTGTTTTTTTCTGTCAAGCAAGTTTATATAACATACCTTAAGGGTAGCAGACTCGGTATCATAAATAGAAAGTGAATTACAGAGCGCAGGGCTGCAGCTTTTAGCTATTGAATTATGGTTGGGAATGAAAACCTGTTTGCAGCAATCCTGATAAAAGTGGATTGCCTGCTTAGAGCTGCTCATGATGACCTTGATGGTTTGAGGTTGAAAGGTAGCACCCGCTGTGCACCTGAGAGTATTAATGCTGTTCCCTTCCACCTTTCATGTCGGTGTAATGACAGATAACATTTTTAAGGTGTGTTGCTGTGCCCTCTGTCCTCAACAGAACCTCATATTCATTAATGAATATAGTGATATGGCCTGGTTGAAAATCTTTTTATGAATTCAAGGATAAAAGATGTTGCACAATCCTCAGACACCTCACACTTTATTGCTACAGTTGCTCAAGACTTTTAATGTCTTCTCCACAAAACTGGAAAGCCAGTTAGACTATTGTCAGGTCATTAAATGGGTGTTAGCAGTGGTTTATAAGCCTCATAGATGTGGGACAGAAGGGGCCTGCTGCACCCACTGGGTGGGACGTGGGTGATCACCAAAAGAACGAAAAGAAGACACAAAACACTTTCGGAGACCAGGCGTTCTCCTCGCCAACTTATCACATATTGACCCCTCAGCGCCACATTTCAGTCACAGTAAACACATGCTTAATGTGACTTAAACAAAAACACTTGCATAGGTGTAGGCAACAAAACCACTAAGTTAGGTTTAGGAAAACATAATTGTGCAGTGAATGTGACTTGACACTGTGAATATGGGACGCGAATTACCTGCTAATTATAGTATGGATGGATTTCCACTATAACTACAATGTAAACCCATCCGTGGCAACAGTAAACACTCAGAGAAAGTGGACCGAGATTGTGATGATGTAGTTTAAAGAGCGAAAAGACACCCAGTGTGGGCAGGAGGGAAGGTGGACAGGTCCACCAAACACAAGGCTTTCTTCCAGGAGACCGCTGTTAGCATCCTGCGCATTAAATCTCACTTTCACCTTCCCATGTTCACAACATTTAGTCTCATTTTCACTTCAGAAACATAGTAGTTTTAAGCCAAACCATGTGTTTTTAAGTGGTTTTGATGCCAAAACCAAAAGTGATGCCAAGTTGGTGACAAAGCGGCAGCACGTGAGTAGCTGGGATGAGAACGTGTTGAACAGGCACCTACTGGCCCTCATCTATGAGGCTTAAAAGGAATGATAACGCACATTTATTGAGCTGATAACAGACTAAAGGGAAAACACTTCTTCATGGGAGACCAGACAGCTTATAAAACACTTTAGAAATTACTCACCACGGGAACCAAAGCTGCTAAATTATCACCGACAAGCTTAATTTAGTGAATCTGTGTTTCAGCAGAGGGGAGCCAGTCCTCATGACAAGTATGCTCAACTGTCTGCCAGCAATCCGACAAGAATCAAGGCAATTTTATCTGCAAGACTCTATGTATACGACATGATATAATAAAGCTGAGACCAGACTCATCCTGCCTACAAACCCCAATTTATGCCAAAACATTTTCAGATCAGTTCAACTCCACAGTTATGCCCTAATTTCATGCTCTTTTAGAAAAAGATACATTAACCTTTAACGAGTTGTTTTATCAGCCTAAAAAGGAACAGATAAATTGTCAGAATCCAGTTTATATCATCACTAAATAGATGTTAGTTGTTGTACGAGGCTCTGCAGAGCGTTTTAACTTCTTTCAGCTCAGGGTTTTGATTTTCAGGCAAATCAGCGTCATTTCCAGCAGCTGTTTTCAGTGAAAAAGCTCCAGCAGTATACTAATAATAATAATACGCTAAATGTCAGACAGATAAAGTTAGCAAGGTTATGAATATAGTGAAGCATTTAGCTAACCTTGCACGGCAGCTGGATTCTCGCAATGTCATATGATATATGATACATATGTTTTCACCTCAAGTTAGCAGTTCAAACAGCAGTTCAATAAACAATTAATACCTGTTAATCGATTAGTTATCAACCATTAAATTCACTATTTTGACAATGGATTCATTGGTTTGATTATTTTGACTCTAGCATTTTAAATGTGAATATTTTCTGGTTCCTTTCCTCCTCTGACAGTAAACTGAATATCGTTGAGCTGTGGACAAAACAAGACATTTGAGGACGTCGTCTTGGGCTTTGGGAAACACTGATTTTCACCATTTTCTGACATTTTTTAGACCAAACAACTAATTGGTTAATCAAGAAAATAATCAGTTTAATTGGCAATGAAATTAATCATTAGTTGCAGTCGTAATCTGAACCACAGTCAAAGTGTTGCAGAGAAATAGCAGACAATACAACTGATATCATTTTTCTTGTACCGCCTTTTGAATTGCGGCCCTCAGCAGCCTCTCTTTCAGCTGTGTAAAAGATTGTGCTTAAACTGTAATTTGTTATCGAACATCACTTTTAGAGGGAATTAAATTACTCCCGTGAGCCTGTATTCTCCTGCTGTAGCAGCGCTCTCAGTGAAAAGGTCAAACATCATTTACTGTACATTTGCATGCATCAATGTTAATTGATTAACCTGCTGGTGAGGTGTGTTTGATTTAAAGTATTTCACAAATTTCACATTTGTCACTCTTGCCATTTAAAATAATATATTCATATAAATACTGCAGAATATAAATATGGTCTTTTCTGCAGAATAGGTGTTCAGTCTTATATTACTTTAAAACCTCTTCTAGATTTGCAGACTACATTACTACAAGTAAATAAATTGTGTTATCAGGTATTTTGTTGTGGACGAGCCAATAACTGCTGCTGGATAAACACTTTATCTGTATCGTTTGTTGAGAGCACTAATCAATAATGCATTACACATTTCAGACACTTTCGAAAACATCACAGGGACTACTCTGTACTCGTAAACTGTCAAGGGTGACATACACTTTTAATATCGCCCATTTTCTGAATTACAGAACGCTGTTGGACAAACGCTCTACAGAAACCACACAGCTTTATTTTTTGCAAATATCTGGCCCGGTATTGCTCTCTGCCAGAGTGGGAATGCAATTAGCGGGTACATTTTAACATAATTAACACTGTTTGAACAGGAGTTTGTTATTCTTGTTCCTCCTGAATCTGTTAAAACTTTAGAGTGTTAATTTGCCCGAGTATGCTCTTCACTCAGGTATGAGGACTCGTTATGATAGTTGCAAACTTAAACGTTAATTCACTGCAGAATAACTTAACCCACGCACCACATCTGATTACTGCAGCTTCTAGCTGAAGCGGGTTAATCAAAGTCAGACTAAATATACAGATAAAAATGATGAACATTACCATTATACTGTATTTTTCTTCTGTGGTCTGGTACCTTACAAAGAATGCTTCTAACAAAAAAAAGCAGCATTTTTTCACTATTATGATGATGACTGATGTCAGCCGAGCTCACTTTAAAAAAGTCAGTAGATGAAAATTGACTCAGCGACATTGAGGATGTTCTTGTTAGGATAAACAGGGATGTAATGACTGAATACGCTCCACCAGGACATAACCTTCAACAGAGCAGACGGTTTAAAAGCTGTTAATTATGAGCTGCGTTTATGTATAAAACATTCACCTTTCTGATTAGCTGCTGCGAGAGTCAAAGAGTCTGCGCAGTGTATTTAGTGAACAGCCTGAAGGCAAAAAAAGGTGATGGATGAAGAACACTGACAAATGCAGTCCTGACCTGATGGATGAATAAGTCGCAGGTCTTCAGGTAGATTGGCAGCAGGAGTGAGATGTCCAGACAGCAACAGACAGACAGATAGAGACAGAGGACAAACAGGGAACCTACTGTTTACACATTTGGTCCCCACAAACGGAAAAGATGTACGTGTTTGCTTGCATGAAGAGAGGGGAGGTGAGATCCGATCACAAGTTGTCACTCGAGACAAATGTGCAGACGCATTCACAGTTTCAGTTTAGCTTTAAATACTTTGCACATACAATCTGTTACACCTGAAAATGGAAACCATGAGCAGCCTGCAAGGAAGTCAACCACAGCCAAATACCCTCAGAGAGTAAGGCAAGTCCTGAAAAACGCACTACCAGTCATCAGATACCTCGCTGGGATCATAAGCTGTTCAAAAGAGGAGATAGAAGCCACAGATATTAAGACGAGAAAGTTCCTCACCATGCATGGAGGGTTTTACCCTAAGTCCAGCAGCCTTAGACTGTACACTAAGCAGAGAGAGGGAGGCCGAGGACTAGTGAGAATCAAGGCCATGGTCCTGGATGAAACATCGAAAATCCAAGAATACATCAATAAAATGGCCCCAAAGGATGAGCTGCTAAGTGAATATCTCAGGCAGCAGAAACCCAATGAGGAGCAGACAGCCTGGAGGGACAAGCCCCTACATGGCATGTACCACCGCCAAATCAAAGAAGTGGCTGATATCAAGAAGACAAACTGATGGCTGGAAAACACTGGACTGACAGACAGCACAGAGACCCTAATCATGGCAGCACAAGAGCAGGCCCTAAGTATAAGAGCCATAGAGGCCCGAATCTACCAGAGTAGATCAAACCCAAGGGTTGAAAGAGCGGCTGGAATGGCTGGATGTGGAAGGTTAAGGATGGCGTGGTCTCCCTGGTGGTGGGAGCGCTCGGGCCAGTAACCCCCAAACTGGGAGAGTGGCTCCAACAGATCCCAGGAACAACATCTGATACCTCAGTCCAGAAGAGCGCAGTCCTGGGAACAGCTGCGCAGAACCCTCAAACTCCCAGGCCTCTGGTAAAGGACCCGACCTTGAGGATGACACAGATACCACCCCACGAGGGTTAGAGGGACACTTTTTTTTATAGTAGTCATCATTAGTCATCCATTAACCTTCATGTCTTTGGACTGTGGGAGGAAGCCGGAGAAAACCCACGTTAACTCGGGGGGAACATGCAAACTCCACACAGAAGGGCCCCAAGCCGGGTTTGAACCTGCAGCCCTCTTGCTGTGAGGCAGCAGCGTTAACCACAGCACCAATCTGCAGCCTCATAGCAAGTAAACCACACATTTTTAATGTTTAGGCACTCAAAGGACTTTGTTATGGTAAGGGAAATATTGTGACAGAATATCTTAACTTTATTACATTTAAACAAAACCACAATCTTTCTGTAACCTTAACCAAAGCGGTTTTGTTGTCTAACCCAAGCACATGCGGGACTCAGGATACAAACCCAATATCCGGCTTCATATCAAAGTCCTGTATAAGTAGCACTTTCTACACTTCCAGCCACCCTAACAGAAATAGCACTGACTTTCCAAATGTCAGCTACTGGTTCTTAGCTATTCTTGATACTTGCCAGAGTTGGTTTTTGAAGTAAAAGTAACTATGTATGCAAATGTCTAACATAATATATATGGCATAATTCTATTAAAAGAGATATGAGGAGAATCATCTGGCAATATGGGACTGGAAAGCTGTCAAACTTGAAACACACACACCCCCACACTGATACTTTTTCCTCATGACCACTTACAAGAAATATCTTCTTATATCTGACTATTTTTTGCAATCAGATGAAAAGGAAATCTTGGCAGCACCTACGATTAAATTTTAATAATTTCAACTAAATATCAGATGGAGCAGGGAGCATCTGATTTAAATGCCACATCCAACGCTGGCCTGTGACTCTGGGGATTTAAACATTCAAATATAAATAGTAGCATGCTGCCATTAAGCCGGATGTATGATTTAGATGGATATGCCTTTTAAACCGTAGCTTAATGAAGTGTCTTTTTCTATTCTCCAAAAGGTTCAGCAATAAAGTAAAATGAAGATCCATTGCTTTTCGTTTATTACGGTAAATTATTCATTCAATTTCTCCCTCTCTCTTCTTCAAGAGTCAAAAGAGCTTTCAGAGGATCATTAAGACAATGAGAAGTCTGTGTTACGTCTGGGTCACATTCAGCCAGAAGAGTGTTTATTGTGTTTTTTTATTAAGATTGTTGTTGACTTGCTTATATCAGGCTTCCCAGTGATGACTCATTAGCGTTGCTGCAGCTGTCAATAGCTCTGTTTCATCCTAGTGTTAATAGAACTGTCTGTCTCCTTAAATCTATCATTAGGCATGTTTTTATTTTCCCTTATGTGTTTTAATATTAGTATTCAGTCTGTCAGCACCTTTACTCAACTTCTGGAGAAATTATATTCAAACGCGGACGATAACCAACCGTCTGCCGAAACGGAAATAGATCAGTGTTTATCACAATTTTGGATAAGGTTTGGTTGAAGTCTGAGCACATAACACTGCTGCATTAAAGGTGCTAAATGGGAGATTGGGAGCATTTCTATTGCCTTTGTATGGCAGCTCACGAGTAACAGGGCTAACAGTGTAAACAATAGCAACAGCGGGAGCCGGAGGATGGGTGTTACATCGGACAGGACATCAGCTGTAACCACCGTATGAGAGCAGTGCACAGCGGTGGCCGTGAGCTAGCCAGAGGGGCACGCTCACATGCACTAATAGGCTCATGTGGCCAACTCAAAGCACAGAGAAGCTCTGATTATAACACAAACAGAGGAGCAGAGACTTCATTCTCTGCTCAGGTAGACATTACTTCTCTATATCTTTACATGGCAGATAGATGTTTGCTGCTATATTTATGCTCTGGACAGCATATAGAGCACCTTTAAGGTAAGGGAAAGATTGCCTGTATGGTTAAAAAGCAGGATGCAACACAGGAGGATGGTGTTCATGTCCTCCATCCATCCATCGTCAACACCTTTTCCCGTTAGGGGTCGCGGGGGGGCTGGAGCCGATCCCAGCTGGCATTGGGTGAAGGCAGGGTTCACCCTGGACAGATCGCCAGTCCATCGCAGGGCACATAGAGACAGACAACATACAGACAGACAACCATTCACGCTCACATCCACACCTACGGGCAATTTAGAGTCAACAGTTAACCTAAACAGCATGTCTTTGGACTGTGGGAAGAAGCCGGAGAAAATCCACGCTTACGCGGGGAGAACATGCAAACTCCACACAGAAGAGTCCAAAGCCGGAATCGAACCTGCGACCCTCTTGCTGTGAGGCAACAGCGCTAACCACTGCACCACCGTGCAGGCCTGTTCATGTCCTGTGTGAAAAAAAGTAACGTTGTTAGTCACGTGACTCATTAGTATCGTCAGTCACGTGAGTCGTTTAGCCCTGTGAGTCATGTGTGTTGCTAGTCAGTGAAGTTAATTTCAACCTAGACCATTTTCTGACCCTACTTAAGTGGTTGTGTTGTCTAAATCTAACTTCCTGGGAAAACAGACATTTATTTTGAAAGGACACTATGCATGTAACAAGTGTACATTGCCACTCTGGCCCTGGTCCGTCCAAATGTAAGACAGGGGTATTTCATGCATTGGTCTCCGATGCCGTGGGGTACTGACCAAGCGGTGCTATTTGAGTTGGGAATGAGAATGTGTTGATCATACAGTTGCACTTAAAACAAACAAAAACATTTAATCTTGAAAAAGTGTACTAAACTGAACTAAACTATGAAGCTCCACATTAGCCTACCCAGTCACAATTATGTATATACTGCTGTTACTGACCAGTCTGTTATTGAAATGAACGGTTTTCTAATCCTCATCCTGAAGGTTTTTACAGTGGTATAAAAACATCAAATATTTCCGGCTTTGCAAGCAGGAGCGAACAGCGAGAGCTCGCTTGTCAGCTGAACCTAAACATAGTTCATCTTAAGCCTGTGAAAAAAACGACTAATGCTCTCATGTTTGCTACGTAGCTCTACCCTATAGAAACCACTGTAAATGCATGACCTCCCGTCTGAAAGCATGTTTATCTGCACACATCCACCATCCAGCAGTAACCCAAAAGCAATCCAATTTTGACACATAAAGCGAAAAACATGAAACAGGTTAATAATTTCGTCAAGTGCCACGATGCCCGTGGCTCATTTCACAGACGTGGATTAAGACTAATCCCCCACAAGAGCATCGCTTTAAACAGAGAGGAGCCAGGCTTAATAATCCACATGAGACATCACACTTTACATCACAGAGCTATATTTTTATAGATTATTCTCCCTCTGTGGCAGGTCAGGTCCATGTTATGTGACTGGTCTGCACAAATCATGTAGTGCACACACTAAACACACACAAGGTCATATTAAAGAGTGAAAGTCTCCTTGTTAAGCCAAAGTGATGCAGAGATAAATATTATATATGGAGCCATAAAGTCGAGCATTTGCTGTGAGTGAGCATATGCTGTATGAGTGTAGACTCTGTAATTTTGAGAGCATGTGTCCATCCTTGAAAAGAACTTAGTAAAGTAGAGGAAGTAAGAGTGGCTGCTGATAAATTGGTTTCTCCTCACAGGTCTGACCTGTCACATCATGTTTATGTTTGAAGGAATCAGAGAGTTTCTTTTTTTTTTGTGCTGCAGTTCTTGTATTTCCATTCTGGGTGAAGATTTGTGATATTGAGTGGAGCGTAGCATCCTAAATTACGATCAACTGGACATGTTGCTTGGAAGTGTTTGCCTTTATTTAGTTCTGTTTCATAGGGCACTTTACTGTTATGATTTGGCAAAGAGTGGACCTAAAGCAGCACACAAAACACAAAGACCACTAAAAGAGGATTTATTACAAAAATAGTCAACGAGAATATCGTTGGGAATGTATCGGGGGCATAGGGGCTTCTGGGCGGAGGGTGAGCCGGGAGGTGGCGAGGAGCGAGATCCAAAAGAGCCCTTCGGTGGCTGAACTTGGCGTGGTCTGGTTGTCCGGAAATTTTGAACGAGTGGACCATAATGTGAATCTCAAAAACGACAGACTCAAAAAAGAGGCAAGCGAGAAAGAAGTGGCCTGGGCTGAAGGCTACCGCGGAGGGTGGCTGAACGATCTGGCAGAGTAAGGAAGGAATCCCAGGGTTGATATATTGCAGGGCTGTGAATGATTGGATTAGGCTCAGGTGTGCCAACGGCATACACCCTGTGGGGGAAGGTCAGGAGCCACGCCCACCTGCACACACACATACACAAACATGCAAACAAGGGAAGAAATACAGGAAACAAAAGGGCAGGGAAACAATGGGGAAAACTAGATCAGATTCTAAGATCATAGCACTTTATGTGTTTTACATTTTCTTACTGTGATGAGTATTTCCATTTGGGCCTCTATGCAAGATGAAATTATGTTTACATGTCCACTAGTGCACCAGTTTAAGGTCTTATCCTCATGTTGACATTCAGATCCCTGTACACATGTTCATAACAGAATCCAGATTTTGATCTGATTAATCTGGTTGTCTTGAGTTACCTAAACATTTCAGCATGACCTCATTTCCTTTGTGGCTGTATGACCTCTTCTGGATTTGGCTTCTCCATCTGATCACTGGTAATGAACAAGTGCAAGAGAGCGCAAAGAAGAGCAACAATATGATTTATACTCTGAACTACACAAGTCAGACATTCACTTTAATTTCAGTGATAACCTGCGTAACTTGAGTTGACGAAACACTTGCCCACATGGCACAAGATGGTCAAAAACCTGACGAAAGTCTCAACATAGAGTACTCTTAGGGTGCTTTCACAAGCCAGCATTTAGTCCGTTTCCAAGCAAACCAAAAGGCAGGCTGCATGTGTGGGCATTTGTTGAGACGGACACAGGTATATGAAAGGTTAACATGAGTGGGAGAGGACTGACATGGACTTCTGCTGAAGTCTAATGTTTGCTTGACATCTGGGCCGAGGAGAACATTCAGAATATGCTGAATAAAGTCCACAAAAACTGTGACGTTTTTAAAGTCATAAACTGAAGGAAAGGGGATTTGGGCACACAGTAGCTCAGTGCTGAATCAGAGTGAATAAACTTTGACAGCAATATTTCAACAGTCCATAGAAGTGGCAGCTCTTGAGATGAAAAAAGATAATTTTGCTCCTTCGTACAAGCTTTTTTTTATTTGGTGCACTTTAATTTGTACATAACAGACAACAGAAGCACACTAATTTCACTCTGATTTGGACTAGACTTTTTGTGGCTATTGAAAGTGCCCTTAAAACCAGGATAAAGGCTTTTCCAGGTTCCTGAAACCAGAATATGTATGCTCAGCAATAAAAAAGGGGATTATAGTGTGTATGTGAAAGCACCCAATGATAGTAAAATGTCTTCCTGGATATGAAAGCAGCATAAAAACATCATGATGATAAATAAAAAACAGACAACATAAACAGATGAAGGATGCAGTCATGAGAGTAGATTATCTTTACGCATCTTCCCAACAGGGCGTGTGAAGCTGCTCTTCACCATGTCAGGGTTTTCCTGGAGAAAACGACATAAAAGAAAATGAGCACTTTGCTCCTCAAGAGCTCGGTGGTTAACTACATCTGTCAGAAGCGTAAGACTGAGGGGAAGTGGAGAGCTTGATGTCGGACTAACACGGAAGCAGAGGAACGTTTTCCAGCTGATGAAAGGGAATGCTTTAATACCTGATGGTGCTAACTCTCTGTAATTGACCCCTGATGGCATTCCTCCATAAGAGGAGGATCTCCAGCGAATTGTAAGTGCTAACTTTTCTGGAACGATATGTGGATTGGCAGAACTGATCTTGAGGGGAAATTGAGTGTGTGTGTGTGTGTGAGAGAGAGAGAGAGAGAGAGAGGAATAGTTCAAGAGCTTGTGGCTGCCTGTGTAATAGCATCATGTAATTTATTTTACAAAAAAAATCACAAAATGCACTTCACGAAAATGAGCACATGTAGTGCATTCGTGAGCCAGTGTGAAGCTCCAACATATAAAAAAATTACCTTTACAAGCTAGATAAGACGACAAGCAATTAAAAATGACATTTTCAACAAAAGATTATATGAATCTGAGATATTTTTTTCATTACAAATACTGTTGTTAAGCAGTTTACCTTCAGGTGATGATGTTCCCACATAGCCAAACATGAACAGACAGACAACAGCACTGCATAAATAAAAAGTGGCCCCTTCATATTATCAGATATTTCATGTCTGGAAGAAAATATCTGGATATAACATAATATCTGAACTACATTCTCTGATTCTCAGCACTTTCCTACTTGATAATGGTCTCTATTTGCTTCTTATTGTCGGCTGCAGTCAACACAAAACTCAACACACGGGACATGAATGGATGAAAGCCTTGTGTTTGCTGGGCCCATACACCTCCCCTCTTAAAGCTATGTTACTACTGCACTTTCCCTGAGCATTTACTGTTGCTGCAGATGGGTTTACTTATACTTAATGTTAAAGGGTACCTTGTGCAGTGGTATCGAATGTCGACTGCCGCAACAAAATGTCGGTATTTGACGAACGGGCAGGTACAGCTCAATCACCAGGAAAATCTGTTGGCATTGTACATTTCTGCAAACCGAACGTGTGTGTTTTTCATTTGGTCAGAACAAGTGATGTGGTCAATTGAGTGACTGTTGTTGAAAGTTACGCGGTTTGAAAGTTACGTGGTATAATAGCGAGAAAAACAAGTCCTCTAAGGTTGGATTAGAGTGATGGAGGATGAGTCAATTAAACATGACCAAAAGTCAACGTTCACTTTATGCTTGCAGCCCCATCCCCTCAAGATTACACTGCGTTGTGAATTACATTTGTTTTTGACATATCACAAATATATTTGCAATGATGCTCTGCAGAAGTCTGCATTGGGAGGAGGTCGGGATGGATGGACGGGTCAAACAACCCAGGACCTTCAACCATGAGACCCCCGTTTGTGTCCCATTTGAAACAAAAAGTCAATATTATTTTATGTTTTGAACTTTATGTCTTAACAAATTTGCTTATTTTATTTATTTATTCATTTTTTTACCAAACCTAAACCAGTTGTTTTGTTTCAATTTACAGCGTTAACCATGTGTTTAAAAATGTTAAAAATATGCTTCCCTTAAAGGGTAATTGAGAACAGTTTAGTTGTTTGGGAACATGGTTTTGTAGAAGACAGGGTGGTGTAATGTTACATTAGAAACTCTACAAATGGTTGTTTGTACTGATATTTTAACATAAACCATTATATTTTTTCTAACCCTAACCAAGTGGATTTATTGACTAAACCAAATAAATAGTTTCACACCATTAACTGGTATTTTGCATTTCTGCAATAGTGATATGAGGCTATTAGAAAACATGTTTTTGGTTCAGAGACGTTGACATTTAACGTATCCCGTTTTCTGACAACTGAACTAATCTGTTCATCACATTTAAAGAACCTGTCAAAATCCACACCAAGATGCTCAACAAAAGATTGATTGTAAGAATCTAAAGGGCCAAGAGCACCATCAGAGCCATCCAATAGGTCAAGTCGTCCAAACATAACGATCTCACTCATCTGATCTTGTGAGCCACCAGACATTTCTCATTAATTCCTTCACACCACCCAAACAGACTCTGTTAGCTCATTGCAAACTCGCAGCTATAAAAGAATCAATGAATTCACAGTTATTTGATTGTTTTCCTTGGCAAGCTAGTAGTCTCAATATCCTAATTGACATTGATATTGTAATAGATGCCCTCTTTAGGAAATGCCAGATAAGCTCTTAAGGATTTATGAACCTACAGATGCAAATGTCAACTCAGTCCTTCCTTGTTACCACTTCACCCCGAGTTGAAAATGAGGTGAGAGGTCTTTCAGCAGATTGTCAGAAAGATGAGGAAGAGGACAAAAATAGGACGACTGTAAATTAGTCACCTCATTAAAGCAAGACAGAGAAAAATAACTTCTCATGATTTCATCCTCGCCAAGCAACATGTTTTTTTGTTAATCAGCGCAGGTCTCTGTCGGTTTGTGATTGCTTGGGGAATTCTGCGTTGGTTATGTGCAATTACTTAGTTGGCATTCAATAAGGCAGTGAAGCAATAAACTGGCTTTGTGTTAATCCAAGATTAATTCTCATGAATATTAGATCAAGGAGGGGGATTTCATATGGAGAAGATGTAAAATACTCACTTGAGATTCATCACCAAGTAAATAAAACTCATGAGAGGAAGCTGTGCAGTTCCGTCTCTTTGTGGGTGTTGCAGACGGGATGCTTAGGATGTCATGATTACTGTTGCACTTGCTAGTCATAAAGCTTAAAGGGATAGTCCGGGTGTTTTAAAGTGAGGTTGTATGAGGTACTTATCCGTAGTCAGTGTAGCAGATAGGAGTTGCTGTGCAGAACTAAAGCAATATACCACCGTGGACGGGGTCGGCAGCAAAACGACACTTAAAAGCTCACCCAAAAAAAAACAATATCAGATGAAGTCTACTATATATTTTGATTTCACTGCTTTACCTTGCCGTCAGACAGCTATACAGTCCTTGTTTCCAACGGGGAGCTCAAGCCGTTATCTATACTCTCGACACAATGGAGGCAGCGGTAAACCAGCACAGATGGATACGACTTTAGTTCCCTTTGGAAAGGACTGTCTGACACTTAAACTGATGTTGATGTTTTTCAGTGGGCCTTTTTCATTTTGCTGTGGGCCCATCCACAGCAGTACAATACTTTGCTCCCGTGCATTATATTATATTGACCCTGACAGACAACTTCATTGATTAAGAATCCAAACTGGTGTTTTAGTTCAGATAGAGATGAGTGGAGAGGAAGGAAAGGATGAGAAAGAATAGGAAGACAGAGAGAAAGATAAAACACACCACGTTCTGCGTTCTCACCGTTTGGCGATTTATCCTGTTCCTTCCTCCACTCTCCCAACCAAACACATCACACTCACAGCAGCCTTGTGAGCGAGATCATCATCACATAATTGGTTTTAAATCAAGAGGAAGAGCCTGCTGCCCAGCAGGGGCCAGGATCAATCATAGGAATCAATGACAAAACACTGAGATAATGCCTCCCAAATCGCGTTTCTCATCCAGGAGGGCGGCCCGAGGAGCCGACCCCCGCGAGCCTGGGACAGTTAAGGGTGTTTTCTCTGCCACACGCCTTAATTGGTTTACGTGTGATTTACTGAAGTGGATATTTATTGCTCTGTAGTCACAATATAACTCTATATATAAGCAAAAGGAAAGTGTGTTATGGTACATGACAGATTTCTGTCATCGTATTCAGGAGTGATGTTACAGCGTGTAATAAAAACAAAGAGTATGAGTCAGAGTTCATGTTGGGATGTACTGCCAGTGCTGCTAGTGTGTGATAACTACTGATTTCTGCTTTTGTTCCCAGTGAGGATGTCAACATAAAGCGAAAGGAGCATAAAAATATATAATCCAAGACTGCATTGAATATGAATGGACTGAATATGTTGTTGGGCACACGCAGGGAAACTTTTAAGAGGCTGATGAGCAACAACTGCAGGCTGGGGTCCATGCCAAAGAGTTTTATGAACAGAAACCTTAATGAAACCGAGGGGGAAACAAAGAGCTTAAAGCCGAAGTAAAGTAAACAAATGAAAAGTCTCTCGGTAAGCTGTCTCCTACTAGAGACCAGTCATTAGCAACCTTTTTAGCTTGAACTCAACTGGAACCTAACGTTTGCTCGAACAAGCATTGTGAGAGCTAAACAGGTACAACCATTAAAAGAAGAGTCATTCATAAAGAAAACAGTGAACTAATTATCTACCTTGATATTTCTGGCTTTTAATTCAGGCGATGCCATACACAAGTACACAGGATGCTCTCTGACTTTAACAAAAGGTCATTTGCTGCAGATGAGTTTCACCTTTTCTTCCACAACTCGAGTGTGTTCAGTCCCTCGTGGCTTAATGAGCCTAATGATGCACACCTGTTCAATCAATGAGCAGATGACCACATGCACCAAATACACCCACCATGCATCACTTCATAAGTGTGGTTCCTAGCAGATATAACCCTGTGGAGCACATTAAAACAAACAAATGAGTTTGGATATCCTAACAGATGAATTATCTGCTAAACTATAACTGAAGATTGTATGTGTTGTTTTCTAGAGGACCTATTGTGCTCATTTTCCCTAATTTTTCTCTGATTGGTCAACCAAACTGAACTCTTTGGACTCTGCTCCAGCTCCGCTCTAACTAGCTTTGTTTGAGGACGTGCAAACTAGCCGCTAGGCAGATATTATTGCTGCAAGTCGGAAGTCTAATAATTCAGCATTTCCGACTTCCAATCTAAATGCGTTCCGGTGCACCTGCTCTGGAAAACATGGACAGCAAAATGATGTTTGTATGTGCATAATTTAGAGCTGTCAGTCGATTAAAAAATTTAAACGCCATTAATCGCATGACTGTCTATGATTAATCGTGCTTGAACATACATACAGCCGTACACAGCAGCTACAGAGAACCTACATCAGTTACCACAGCGCCATTAGCAAAGAGAAACACATATATAGAAACCATCTTTAAATTCAAAACAAGAGAATCCTGTGCGGAAATACTGTACTTGTGAAAATCTAATTTATCTGATTTATGACATACTAGACAACCACAAACTTCTATCAAGCACAAATCAACTGAATGTAAATGGAAATATTAGCTACAACGTTGTTTCAGCATGTTTCACAACACAAACAACAAAGTAAAACATTATGAAAAGCTAACTCGTGTGCAATCATGTGCTGTGACATCAGGTGTGTTTATGTCGGCAAACTCTGGCAAGATCTGATTTGAATGGCCGTCAGATTGTACTTTTCCGTGTCGGGGGTCGCTTTTTTCTAGAGCTCTGATTAAAATGGATAGTCGCATATGCAACGGTGTTACTCGGTGACATCACCATGTTATGGACGAAAGGCCGGAGGAAATGGTGGGATCAGTGTTTCTGTGGGGGAGAGTAACTCCTGTTGGCATGGAGTTTAAACTTTGTGACTTTGCAGATGTTTTACATGCACAAAAAAACTATATAACACACTGAAGGAAAGGGAAAAAGCATAATAGGTTCTCTTTAACTGTTGTTTTGCTAATACAACTTCGGTACATGTTTGGAAGTTTTATCATCTATTTGGACTAAAATTATAATTATTACAAACACCTTTGTATTTATTTGAAACTGAATCAAAGGTATTCTGATTATGTGTGACAGTAATAATAATAATAAAGGTTCCCATCCACAAACAGTTTGAGTGTCATCATTGTGCGATCTGGCACAAGCTTTACAAACATATCCCCACACGGTTTATGCAAACCTTTGCGATAAGTTTTCCCCAGAACTTTTCCATGATAAGTTATTCATGGTGACCTTTGAAAAGAGCACTCCAGCTCAACAAAATACTTGAATATAAAACAGCTGGGAAAGAAAATCTTCCACAAATGGCCAGTTGTGACATGAGGTGACATTAATTTTGTCCTTTAAATGGGTCAAAAACCAACTTTAGGTCTTAGATCATCAAACTACACGAGAAAAAAAAAAATCCCTGTGAAGCATCCAGGTGTATAATTTCATCTGTCCTTGTTCTGTCAGTGGTCCCAGCTGAGGGTGCTACTGGTCAGCAAGTCCTGTCCTAATTACTGAGCTAGCAGGGAGGACCACAGGCCCAGATGCACTGGGGCTCTCCAAGCGCTGGAGAAAAGGTCCCCGGCCGCTATCCGCACAGAAACACCAATATAGCCTCGCTACACACACACATATACACCCAACAACCTGAGCAGAGGTGTCGATTCATCCAAGACGAAGGTGCACAAATATCTGCACATGTGCACTCACACCCAAACAGAAAACAAGACTTGCACAGGCAGTGCGGCCCAGATGTAGTGGGACTGCGTATCCTTCCAGGTCATTAGCCCCTGACTGTCAGGGCGAGCTGAGGAAGCGGAGGTGACATGTTGTCTCCGGCTCGGCCAGATGCGCTGCTGACACCGCAGACAGACAGCCACACTTAAAGTTTGTACTGGCGGCATCTCATACTCTTAAATGAAATCATTAACTCACATGAATCAACACTCCAAGGAATTTTTGGCAAAGTGTAACGACGTGCATATATAATGGGCTTGCAGAAGAGGGGTCTTATAATTACAATATTTATTATATTAACATTAAAGGGATCATTCGGGTGCTTTGAAGTGGGGTTATATGAGGTACTTATCTATAATGAGTGTATTACCTACAGTAGGTGATGGTCGACACGCCCCCAGCTTGGAGAAACCAGCAGGAGATAAGCAATACAGTGCTATGGAAAGGGCGGCAGCAAACATATTTTAGACACCTAAAAGAAAGCCTCACCTAAAAATATAATAATATCCATTTAAGTGTTCGCTACAGAAGATTTTCATCGCTTTGACTTGCCATCAGACAGTGCTTTCCTTCCCCTTTCCAATGGTGAACTGAAGTGAAAGTCAAACTATCTATCATCTATCTATCAATCTATGCTCTCTCCAAAGCCACCAGACTCAGTTTACCAAAACTGTACTGATATGTTTCACTTTCACTTCAGTTCACCATCGGAAAATATTATAAAAGTGGCTAAAATGTGTTTTTCTGCTGTCCTTGTCCACAGCACTGCATTGCTTTGGTCTGGCGTCGGCGCTCCTGTCTGTTTCTCGATGCTGGGCCGTGTTGACCGTCATCTACTGTAAGTAATACACTGACTATGGGTAAATACCTCATACGACCCCACTTCAACACAACCAAACTATCCCTTTAAATGCCTTTTACTGATTAATTGAGTTCAGCTTATTTAGATCTGTCACTATTGTTTCTGCTCCGTCTCATTTCCACTCTGCAGCTTTTTACTTTTTGCAAAATCGTCAGCATTAATTTAGCTCCGCTAGCGTAGAAGTCAACACTGTGTCAGTGTTTATCTACGTTTACACCCTTCCAAGCTTTTGATAGTTTTCAACAGCTGAACCTCAGAGCCATTTCATTTCCACGAGAGTACAAACAACACTCCACTCCACACTTGTCATCTCCAAACAATTGCAACTGAAAAAAATACTGTTGATGAAAAATCAACGCCTAGGATATAACGGCGGACAATTTGCTGTGTTGTGTGAATGTGGCCACTTATTGAAAATCAGTCATGATGCTAAATTGCGGCTGTAAGGACTCTAATAAGTCATTTACACGGCACATTTTCCAATGTTCATATTTTCCCCTAGATAAACGAATGCGCTACTGCTGGCTAAGTCTCTTTTCATCCGTCATCTAAAAGTGACTAAGCAGGCTTGCTAAATATTGATCAGAAAACAAAACATAATATTTTAAGTTAAGATCTTTGAACAAACAACAGCAGCAGTTTTCGTTGATGCCATGTGCATGCAGCACTCTCTGCCCACACTCACTACAGGTCATAATTAATGCTTTCCACTGAGGTAACACAAGTGTTTCTGATGCTTTCAATGAAACTTTTTGTGTTCAGAGATGTCAAGGACTGATACAAAAGATGCAACGCTCTCAAGGCCAAAAAATGGAGGCATGGTGTCTCAGGTTTTGACCTTCATCATATTTGCAACGCAGTGTGTGAAAGCCCATCAGTCAATTACGTTTAGATCCAAAGATGCACCTTGCTTCGTGTGAAATCCATCTTCTCGGTCATCATTAACGTTTGTCAAATGACGCAATGCTGATATGCGACGCACTTTACACCTACAAATACACACACACCTGTAGTAATGTGTATTTATGGATTTGCACATGTCATTATTTGCACATCATCTATAGAGGTGAAGTCCTTCCCTTCCCATGAGTAGTCAATGGCAAGAGACAAATCACTTGTGCCATGAATCACACATATTATGTCTGTTAATTTAAAGGATAATTTTGCAAGAAAGTTACAGTTTATTGAAGTATCATCAAAGAACATACGGTATATTGCCAAGAAGTTATAGAAAGCGACTACCGAACACCAGTAAAACGTCTGCCTGCAAAGTGGTGTACAAAAGCAAAACAAAATTATTTCTATTCTGTTGTCATATTGTACCAAAATGCCCTGTATTGAACAGCGGTGTTAAGAGGAGGGACTCTGCCTCTATTGGGAAAGCTCACACAGCCGTTGTGCACTGAAGTGTCCTGGATATTTGCAATCACAAATAAAAGATGAGGGCTTCGTTCTCAAGTAGTGAGGACAGGGTGAAAATCTGTTTTCAGACCAGAGAATAATCCAGTTATGAAGAACACTTCAGGGTGCGGTGGTGCCAGCCCAGCTGGTGGATCAGTCTCAACAGCTTAGGCACGCAGTGTTTACATTTGGTGACGGACAAGTTTTGTAATTACTAAATTCACAGGAAAGTTAGTCAAACCTGCAACATTTCAGATGCCAAACCAATACTGCAGCACATTCAGAAAAAGCTAGAAGTGTGTGCCGAAAGAGTTGGCGTGCTCCACCGTGCAGGACAGTGTAGGAAATGAGAGGAAGCTGCACGGGGAAAACAGAGCTACTGGTGGAGGAAATTTGGCAAAGTTGTACTCTGGGCTTCATGCTGCTGCCTCTGCTCTGGAGCGAAGTTGGCCGGTGTGAAAGGAAGGACAGCCAAATCCCCTAACCCAGAACAAATATATCTAGCTAACTGCACTCTGCAAAAAGTGTTCATGTCAATCACTAATTTTAGCTTGAATTCAGGCTTAGAGTTGGTGCAAATGTTATGATTTAACTTTATGAACAAAAAAACTTCAATAACTGTCCCTCAACATTAGAGCAGATAAAAATATTTTTCTATTAATATTTTTCCTACACTTTTTTCTCGATAATGTTACAAAGTTGTGCTTAAATTAAACAGATATGACCACTGACTGAAGAGAAGAAGCTGCTTTCACTTTTAGTTCTGCTGCTATTTCAAGACGTTGTATTTACAATGTGATTTCACCTCAAATTAAAGTAGTATGTCATACTTTATGTGCTCTGTTTGAAGTGAACAGATGGGACAGTTGACTCACAGAGTGGAAGCTACTGTCAGATTTATGGCTTGCATCTAACTTTTATAACACCTTTAATTTTGCACCATTTGAGGTGCGCCGGTACATCTTGAGGGGAAGCAACACGTTTGCCATTTCGTATGTGATAAATCTATTTAAACTGAACAGATGCAGAAGCGGCTTCTGTTTCATTATACTTTAATTCCCTTGTACTTGTAGTGTGCGTAGTTGTAATTCTCTTTTGCAAAGTCGTACTTTCACTGCACTTTCTTGAGGAAAATCAGCAGGTTTTGAGTAACTAAGAAAAATCAGAAGGATTTTAGATGCATTCGCAAGTTTCACAGCCGCCAACTTTCATGTTTCCTCCGTAGCTGTGAACGGTGCCAACAGAGATATTATCATAGGTGTGTTGATTTTCTCTCCAGCCCGAGGCCACAATTAGAACATTCTTGTAAAAATGACAGAAGCATGAGATCGGGGGTGTAAAAGAGCAACACCTTCAAATTCAGTGGAGTAACACACCCTGCAAGCAAAAACAGAAATCGCATCGAAGCCATGCACGTACACTAGACAGAAAGACAACAGGCTGGTTTCACAGTGCACACACAGAAAACGCTCTACAGAGACCCTCCTAAAAAAAAAAAAAACGGAGCAACAGACCGGCACATCCACACATGCACAAAACACTGACTTTATCCTCAACCACGCCTCCCCAGTCTGACACACACCTGTGCAGTTGTACACAAACCGGTGAGGTGTGCATCTTCCTCCCTGGCGTTCGTCGGGTCTAATTAAGAGCGAGCTGCTCACCAGAGGGGTTGATGACACATAAGGGTGTTTAATTAATAATGGAAAGAAGCTACACACCGTGGCGGTGTTACGGGACGGGACAGGCTGCCGGAGAACCAGGAGAGGGAAGAAGAGGGAAAGTTTATGAGTTATTTGAGGACATTAATCAAACAGAGGAAAGAGTGGGCTGAAAGATTTTCAAAAGACAGAAGTTAGAAATACATGTAGGTCATAACTCTAACCTCAGAGCTCACCGGTGATAACAAGAGGCTACAGCCTGTTAGCGGCTGTATACAGTATATAGGTGTGATGTGAGCTAAATGCTAACATCCTGTGCTCTCAGTTTAACATACTGTCATACAACAGATTGTATGATTTTTACGAAAGTTATTTCCTCATGTTTTTCTGCGTTATCCAGCAACATGTGACGCACAAGTCCGTTTCTGCTCCAGTCTTTTAAAAATAATCTTCTGTCTTGTTAGGTTAGATTGACTTGGTTTGGTTTAGGCAACAGAACTACTGTACTCAATTAGGTTTAGAAAATGGTCATGGTTTGGGTTAAAATAACACCTGAATCGCTGATGTCAGGTTTCACACGGGGTCTCCTGGGATCATCAGAGTTATTAGTATTCATCCTGAGGGAAACACTTAGGTCTGAACCAAATTTCATGGCATCCATCCAAGTTATTGAGATATTTCAGTCCAGACCAAAAGTGACCAGGCTTTCTTTGCCTTTAAACAAAAGCGGCAGTAGCTCAGTCCGTAAGGACTTGGGTTAGGACGTGGAGGACGCCGGTTCAAGTCCCCCATGGACCAAGACCAACTGGTTGCTGGAGAGGTGCCAGTTTACCTCTTGGGCACTGCCGAGGTGCCCCTGAGCAAGGCACCAAACCCCCAACTGCTCTGGGCGCTTGTCAGGAGCAGCCCCATCACTCTGACATCTCTCCATTGACATGTATATGTACTGTGTGAACAACAGAGTGTAAAACTGAATTTCTCCACTGTGGGACTAATAAAGGAATATCTTCTTCTTCTTCTTCTTAAATACTATCCTCCTTTCAGCTACATGTAAAGTCAGTAAAGTCACTGATATATGGTAACATCAGCTAGTTAGTTGGTACACAACATACGGAAATTACGGCTCATTAAATTCAAACAGTTGCTATATTACTTTAAAGCTGCACATTAAAGTGCATGAAAAGGGGGCTTTTCATCAGTAAACAGTACTGTAAATTGCCGTAGAACTTCTGGTTAACTGCTGTTCACGTGAATTTGTTGGCAGCACAGAAGACTCCTGGGAACTGTCGGAAACCTTGACCTCTGACCTTAAGATATGTGAATGAAAATGTGTTCTATGGGTACCCACCAGTCTCCCTTTACAGACATGACCACTTTATGATAATCACATGCAGTTTGGGGGAAGTCATAGTCAAGTCAGCACACTGACACACCTTTTTGAGTTTGCCATGTATATTAGAGCAGATTTTTTTTATGTTTAAATGCAGGATCTGTGAGAGGTTCTGGACAATATTTGTCATTGTTTTGTGTTGTTCATTGATTGTCAATAATAATTATTTGGAAAAAGCAAGCATATTTGCCCTCTCCCATTTTAAATATTGATCTCCCTTTACATTTTGAACAGATAAAACAATGTGTGATCAATAGCGATTAATGGACAATCATGTCATTAATCATGATAAAATATTTTAATAGGCTGACAGCCCAATATAACACATTAGCAAACAGTTGCCTCCTTACACCCAGCAAACACTGATCAACATTAGCATTCAGTTAAGTGGCTATAAAGCTTCTCTCTAGGTTTGTAACTACAAGTGAGCACTTTCACTACGCATGCATTCATTTCATTGTTGATCTAAAAAATACTGATTTGTGGAGCTTTAAGGTGTAATACTGAGCAGCATCGTGTTAAAGGGTAGGCTAACTTTGGTATTTTTAAACAAGACTTCTCTTTGAGTGGCACTTGGATACAATCAGAAACAGACCGGATCAAGTGAAAGGTAAAGAAAACTGTTTTATTTCTCTGTGGGGCCTTTTCCATTATAGTTTCAGACACTTATAATAACAATTTGAGCCTGTTAGTGGCAAAAACAAGGTGCTGGTTACAGAATTATCTCACAATGGTGGACCAATTTGAAAGAAATGTTGTCGCCATTAGTCACTTAGACACAAAAACACTGGAAAAAAGATTACAGGTTGAAAAACACCAAAGTTACCCTTCAGCACTTGACATCAGATACAACATAGAGACCTCAGCAAAAGTACAGAAAAAACTAAAAGTGAGGAAAATGGAGAATGGGATGTAGGGAGAGAGCAAACGGAGAGGTGAGGGAAAGAAAAAAGGAAACAAAGAGATAGAATTTAATGAAAAACAAGGAGAGAGAAAGAGAAGGTATGAAACAAAAAGAAAGCGAGAGAGAGAAAGAGCGTGTAAAATCACCCATGACCAGCAGTGCAGTAGAGGAAACTGTGTGGTGTGGCAAATGAATTGTTCTGCAGGAAGCATTTTCATTTGTGTGCTCACACAGCACAAAGCTACTGGAGGGGAGCTGGAGTGTGTGTGTGTGTGTGTGTGTGTGTGTGTGCATATAGCTTGGGATGGAGGGGGTGACCTAACATTTTAAAGCCACCAACCCTCATTTATGCATTGTTTTTTTCAGAGAAGCAGCATGAGAACAAGTACTTTGTCATCACCAAAGGCTATTCCATATCATGAATGCTTAATTATACTATACATTATACAGTGTATACTATACACTATGCATTGTCAGTGCACATTATCTAAGGCAGCAATAATGTTCCCCTCTAAACATAATTGGAAAAATAGATTATAAGCCCATGCTGGCAGCGTGGCTCCGGGGATGGCATTGTCAGTCAGTTGGTCGTTGTTCCGGACCAAAAATATCTCAACAACTAGCAAGTGGATAACCATGAAATTTGGTTCAGACATTGACGGTCTCTGGAGGATGAATCCTACTGACTTTGGTGATCCCCTGACCTTTCCTCTAACGCAGCCATTCCATTCAAACCGGGAGCCCCTCAGCATACCCAAGCTGGTCTCATGGGAAGGCGTATAAATACCATGACATTACACGGACATTCTGCGTGTGGTGAGTATGCATTGTAGCCTTTTCATGTGTCATTTGTATGCCATACAAACATCCGCAGTTAAGTTCAGGCAGGAAAACCACTTAGCTAGGGTAAGGGAAGACATCATGATCGGGCTTACAGTAAGTAAAACGGTCCACAACACAGGTCTTCTGGTTGAAAGCTGTTTGTTGGGTCCATACACCGCCTGGTTTTTCTTGCTTTTTATACCACATCATTAACTCTTACCATAGCATTTATGCGCAAATGCGTTTACATTGCACATCAGTACAGAATACATGGTGTACACCTTTCACATTAACATGGGATTTATAAACCTTTTAGTGCACACGTTCATGCACATAGCAACAAACTTGGCAAGGACACATTGACACACATACAGACAAACGTTAAATCTAGACACAGTGCACTGTTCATGTTTTTATATTAATAATGAGTGGGACAGGACATGCTAAATGTTTATCTAAGTCACTGAAAACAAGTATAATATTATTAATATTTACATTTTGGGGAAAACTGTGATATTTTGTTTTACAGACTCTGGATATGCAGCTTGAACGAACAAACCAGCATGTCTGGTCACCGTAGACTAAAGAAACACAAAACTAATGAAATTCCCATCAGCCTCAGCTGTACATGTTCTCTTTGGTGTAATTAGCATCACTGTGTTAGCATGCTGACTTTAGCGTTTCTCTAAAAGAACCACTGTGTCCAAGTACAGCCTCACAGAGCTGTTAACGTGGCTTTAGACTCGTATTCTTGTTTTCACACTCCACCTCTGCTTTGCTCATCCTTGCTACTGTACCCTGACTACTACTTCTTTGTCAGGTGATAGCGTGTTTTCTCTTGAGGTCTTGTAATTGTCACAGCAGAAGAGAATCTCGCTGTTGAGATATGAAAAAAGCCAGACCTACTGAAGCCACACTCTTGGCTCAGCGCTGGTGGTACTGGGTGAAAAATGAAGTCATGTTAAATAGTGAAATATCACAAAGAAAGAGTCCTGAACCAAGGGCCGCACTCTGTTTTCCTTTTTTAAAGCTTAAAATTACACTTCTGTGCTCCTGTTGATGTGTGTTTTGTGCTTTATTCTCGCCACCTTTTCAGCACAAAAGCACAGAGCAGTTAATTAACTTTTCCAAAAACACAATGTTAGATTACCGTTGATAGGTCAGATGGGAACGTACAAGCAGAGAACAAGTGTTTTACACAGTAGCGTGTTGTTCCATGTCTCTGTCGGCCCTCAGGTCTTTTAACTCTGATTGGTCCACAACGCAACGCTGATGATGATTAAACGCTGGACGGGTCCTCGATCCATTTCGATTTCCAATGTCTGTGCCTTTTCTCTTTTTGTCCTGCCAGATAAGATGTAAACAGGTGCAGATACAATTGTCTATAGCTCAAGAAATACTGTTAATAACCTGCCATTGTTCAGGAGCAAAGCTTCGTGGGACACTGAAGACAAGAAATAATGTTTAACTCTCTTCCGGGCCAAAACTATATTCAATAAATGTTTTCCCAGAGGCAGAGCATTTACGCAACATCAATGTTATTTTTGGTAATCAGTGCAAATAAGCTCCTTCAGTTATGTTTATTATGCCTACATTGTACATACCATACTGATGATACACACACTGCACGTATAGACATGGACACACAAATGCTTAAAAGTTTCTCTTGCGACAACTGTCACACACACACACACACACACACACACACACACACACACACACACACACACTTGGCAGCTCTGCCAGGAGGCTTCGAGCCGCTCCATCCTCCTGTATAGCTTTATTTGTTTTGTCATGAAAGCAAATTTTTGAAAACTGACACTTGCCGTAACGAGCATCTGTTTTCGCCATCTGTGGGCTATGCAAATTAAGCCAATGAATATTCAGACAGGACTCAGTTTAGAGGCACAAGTCCTCAGGCTCGCTTACAGTTGGTGGAGAGAATCATGTGGACCATCGGGATGGAGGGCAAAAAAAAGGGAAGTAAATCTTCGTAGCCCTGCTCTCCACCTCCCCATCCTTTCTTTTTCAGTTTAAGCGGGCATATGCTAAATGAAAGCTCTGCTAATTTGGAACAATTTATGAGCTGACAGACGTGTCTGCTTTATTCATCCACTCCCGGGGACATCTGATCTACCTGTCCTGTGTGCACAAAACTGTTTTCTTCGCACTGGTGGTCTGCCGCTACTCTTCCTCTCCTCATCACCTCCTCTTTATCACTTCCCTGCCCTCTATTCATCTTCCTTCCTCGACTTTCCACTTTCATTTTCTACCGATGTTTGCTCCTTTCCCCCTGTGCGCTGATGTTTCTCTTTTTTTTTTTTTTTAATCAACGCTTTGTTTCTACTGTTTTTATTGCCTCTAATTCTCTCGTTCTCCTCCTCTTACACTCCCACTTCATTTCCATTTTTCCACCTCTCCTCCTCTCTTCATTTTCTCCCTACAGTGAGGGCATCCCGTGAATAATTCAAAAGCGTTGCAGGATGATAATGGGAAATTAGAGGTGAGACTGTGCATAGTGTGTGTGTGTGTGTGTGTGTGTGTGTGTGTGTGTGTGTGTGTGATTCATACCGGCCAGCAGGCAACTGTACAGGGCTCTTTATCCATGTAAATTATGTCAATAAAGTGCCACTTCTGTTTTAAGTTGCGAAGTGAAGACGAGTGACGGCCGATTTAGTCGTCTCAGGATGATGGAGTAATGATTGCTGTTCAGTTGTTATGTCAACATTATCACTGGCTGCCATTAGGGCGATCAGTCAAAGCTGCTTTCTGGAGAAGTTCAGCAAAAAAAAAAAAAAAAAAGAGAGAAAAAGACGTTGTGGTGTAAGTAGTTTCTGTGAGGCCACCCTTGAAGGGCCAGTTCACTTCATGCTATGGACGAAGATTTTACACTGTGCAGTATGAATTTCATAATGAGTTTTGACATAACTTTTGTTATGATTAGAGGCTGGATAAATGAAGGTGAACTGGAAATTGAACAGATCGTAATCTTATACTGTTAAGGCTCCAATCAGACAGAACATGTTTTGTAGGTTGTTTTGTTGAAGCCTACAATTTTAACAAAGAGCTGCATGCTGCCTTTTTTTTTTATTTATTGTTGCTGGGCAACCGGATCACCTGTCCTTAGCCTTTTCATTCCTCCTCTAACAACACAGGGTAAAAAGAGTGTTAGCTACCAGCTAGTCAGTTGGTTACTGTTAAACCTTAACGTTAGATAATAGTTGAGGCTACACTTTGTTCAGCTACGTCTTGCAGCTTGCAGAGGGCAACACTGAAAGTGGGTTGTGTGTACAAGTTAATCGCTAAGTTGCAAAACTTTTGCGAAATGGTTAAGGTTAGGAATAGACTTTGAACGGTTAAGGATAAAATAGGTCATTGGGCAGCAAGTCTCGGCCGTAGGTCCTAGACCTAGTGATCTAATGTTAGTTTAACACAAACCACTTGTTTTCATTGTCACCACAGAAGGCCCGTCTCTCAATTCACCCAATTGGACAATACAAAGAAGAAAACGCAAATGATTTCGGGCACTTTTCGGTGTTTAAGGCACAAAAACGTGAAGTGCAGAGCACAGAAAAACATAAGGTGCTCAGCAGTGTAAAACCGGCAAGCAAACGCTTCACTTTCATTGAAAACAATTAGAAAAAGTCGCCCCAGGCTGCTAATTACTCCTCTTCGTTGTGTGATTTTCAAACCTGACCTTTTCATTTCCGGCAGGTACTTACATTCTACAAAGGCCGTCAATGGTCAGATTACAGTACTGCGAACCAGAAACTGACGATTAAAAAAAGCAGGATTTTCCACCATAAACTCACTTCAATCTCTTACTTTTGCCGTGCTGAGACGACACAATACCAGCCCGATCATCACCACACCCACCTGGACAAACGACTCAAAAACAAACTATGATTCAAACCATGACGCTCGATGGTAAATGGACTTACATTTACATAGCACTTTTCCAGTCTTCTGACCACTCAAACTGCTTTACACTCCATGTCAGCATTCATCCAGTCACACACACATTAATCCACTGACGGCAGACGTACATGTACAAGGTGCCCATAGATACTCATTCACACACCAACGGCTGTGCCTTCGGGAGCAGTTTGGGGTTAAGTGTCTTGCACACATCGACATGTGACCGGAGCAGCACTCGGTGTGTCCGTCTCCGTTTGTTACACGCATAGCATCATTTCAAAATAAACCTCCAACATAAATTTACTTAGTTTTTAGGTTTACTTATGCAATAAATATTGGTATCACACAGGACACAAACATCAGTCTCCTGGGTCAAAGTCCTGTATTTGTTTGACCAGTCCATCCTCGCCTCTCTCCTGCCCTACGTGGACTTTCTCACTATTATGTCAGTTGCTCTGACTGTCTAATAACGGCAAAGACTGGGGTTTTTAGTTAGTTGAAAACCCAGTGCGTCTCATGCAGACGCAAAAGGGTGTGTGCCGCACTGACCAAGATGCAGCATTTGACGAGTTGGGAGTGAGACCGGGTTGTCTGGGACGACTCATGGCATCCAGAATTGGTCATTTTGACCAATAGGTGCACAGAGCGCTCTTCCACTGTAAACTGTAAACACTCTGAAATAAAAGATGAATGTTGTTGGTGACTGTGTAGCAGAGGAAAGGTCTTTTTTTTTAGTTGTTTACACTCTTGATGCTGGAAGTTGGTTCCTCTTTCCCAATGACATCACCAGCATAGTGAAAGGCAGCGAGCTTTAATTGATCCGGGACCAACGTGTCGTCTGTCATGTCTCTCGGCCACATCATGGCAAGAATTTATGACCAGTGGCCATTATAATAGACGGATATTATCTACTCTGAATCCCGCATAAAACTTCACAAATAAATTCACAAATCACTTTTGTATATAAAAAAATGTTCTTACTGTTTACACCAGTCTTGACTCATGGCCCATTCCAGTCCTCTATTTTTTACCCTGCAGCATATTATCTTCAGATCAACAGCGTGGGAGATTTACAGTCAAACCCTGCAGTACAACTTCTAAGTCTTTGCTGCTTTATGAACATGTGAGTTCAGCACCCAGAGATGCTCCCACATCTGCAAAACAGCTGCAGGTCAGGAAGCTAAATCCAGCCAGGACCCTCAGTTGGTCCAGTACACCCTTCCTCTGAAAGCTGTGTTTTCTGTAGCAAGAAGGCAGTTTAACTGTAAATATCTACATTCGGCAAACCACAACACAAAACAGGATTCGTGCAATTAAAACGTGAAGAGGAATATGGGCAGAAAACGTGAATAAGCGGCAGATCCCTCAAAGTTATTACAAGGTTAAACTTGTCAGAATTCGCCCTGTAAATGATGATCAGATTTGTGCTGAGATATTTGTGATATAGACAGACAGATTTGGGGATTTCTTTTCATCTGAGAAATGAAATCTTAAATTATTGACTGCTCTAGCTAGTAACATTCAGTTATTACATATTTCTGTTACTGGATTTCAGTTTACTTTTATCAGATTTGTCTTTTCTCTCAGCACCTGAATCTACACACTAGCACACATTTCACTGTTGTTTCTATTGTTCGCTACCCGACTCAGTCCCTGGATGCAGTGAACTGAAGCAGTAAGTCTGAAACATTTAGTCTAATTGTGCGTATGAGTCCAATCACCCTGTAACCCTGTCCCAAAACTGACAGGAATCTATTTCTGTTAGATTCTCCATTGAAGATAAGTCTCTTTTAATGGCTGCTCTGAAGTGCTGCTGTTGAAATGTTTTGTTTAATTGTGCATACACATCTCTGTGCTACCCTGCTCCTGCGTTATCCCTTTTCCCGGAGGCGACAGCAGAAAGCGTCTCTATCTGTTTTTACTTTCTGAATGGAAGATAACGTTCCTCTATTGGCTGCTTTAGAGTGCTGCTGCTGCTGCTGTAGGCCAGCTCATTCACGCTCCTTCAGGGCTTCATTTAACTAACAGTCTTGGCCGCACAAATCCATCCAGCTGGAGGTGAACAGCGACGCAAGCAGCTGTCAGCTGCAAACTGGCCTCCATCCTGCTCAATCCCGGGGCAGCGGCAGCGCCGCTGACAGAGAAGGACTGTCACCGAGAAAGTGACACTGAGAGGCATCTTCCTCTCTCTTCTCTCCTAAAGACAGAGGAGAGGTGTGGATGAAAACTGAAGAGAGGAAGAGGACAAGATCCATACTCTTGCAAGAGAGAAACAGTCAATCTGCAAAGCTGCAATCTGTTACAAGGCTGACGTTAACATCTAATGATGTCATTACTGGAAGACTCATCAGCGTGTCCCGTAGCATTGCTATCAGCATCATGTCAAGGTGTTAAAAATGTAACTGGAGCAGAGGTAACAAATAAAAATAGTCTCTACCATGCTGCTCAGTATGCACTACTATATTTGTTTTTAAGTGTGCGCTCAAGTGTAAACAAAAGCTGAACTGAGACACAGCCCCAACAACAGACTGACATTTCATATTCTTCGTGGAGAACATCCTATATATAGAAGATTTCATTAATAAGCCAACACACAACCAGCTTTTTTACTAATACTGCAGGCAGCTGTCCCTGACATTTGGATCCGGCATGTTTAGATGATGAATCAGTTGCAACAATTACAGCAAAATGTTCATTTTTTTGTCCTTAAAGAAAATATTCCCACTAATCTGTTTACATGGCTGTTGAAAATAATTATTTTCCACTAATATTATCGTTTACATGCAGCCGTACATACCTGTGGCTGACTTGTTTGACCGTGCAAACACGTGACAAACGTCACTAACATAAATCACAAGAAGCAACAGTCAACAACAGTCTCGAACACTTGTCTGCTAGTTAAAAGTCTGGTGTCTGTTGGGCCCATCCACCTTCCCACCCTTCCACCATGAGTGGTCTCACTTCATATAAACCACGAACTCCTGCCGTAACATTTATGTGCAGATGCGTTTACATTGCAATCAGTACAGGATACATGGCGTATAAATAACACGCAGAAATCAGGAAAGGCATACTTATTGCATATTACAACACCTTGCACATAACTGTAGCATTCAAATGCCTTTTCATACCAACGGACTGCCAAATATTTCATAATGTGGGCTTTTCTTTTGGGCATGCATCTCTGCTAACTGTCAGCTAGTTGGTTGGTGTATAACACATAGCTGGCTGTAAAGAGGCCATGTGTCACAAACTGCTGTAACAACCACAATTGAGACACATAATTTGGATTTCCTGTACACATGTCCAAAAAATGCTCTGAAGACATGAATAATATCAGCATATCCTACATCTTGATCAGAAAATACTCCATTTGGAATAAGGCCTAATTCAGAATATCCAAACAAAATATACTGTTTACATGACCATCCATCCATCCATCTGCAAACGCTTATCCCGTTAGGGGTCACAGGGTGCTGGAGCCGATCCCAGCAGGCATTGGGCGAAGGTGGGGTTCACCCTGGACAGGTTGCCAGTCCATCGCAGGGCACATAGAGACAGGCAACTATTCAAGCTCACATTCACACCGACGGGCAATTCAGAGTCATCACATCAAATGTCACCACATTTGGACTGTGGGAGGAAGCTGGAGAACCTGGAGAAAACTCACGCCAACACGGGGAGAACATGCAAACTCCACACAGAAGAGTCCCAAGCGACAGTGCTGACCACTGTACCGTGCAGCCCTGTTTACATCACCTGGAATCAAATTCACAGTATTGTCACATTCAGAATAATAGTGGAATATTAGTGTGTGCATGTAAACATAGTCACAGATAGCAGGCAAGCAGTTTTTGACTCCTTTCCCAAAAGCCAATAGCTGTGAATTCAGAGGTGTTATCTACACCTCAGCTGAAATACCTCCACTTTGCTGCATGAAGTGTACTTCTGTGGAAACGGATCACACATACTCCTGCATAATCAACACTGTGCTGGCAAATGGACATCTGCACCTGCGCATGAACAACGAATGCACATCATCACGAGAGACATTCTGACAAGCTGCTCACATCCATCATGTTATCTCGTTCCTGCTCCACACATCTTTGGTGCTTTTAATACACTTTCTGTGTCCTCCCATTAACCCGGAGAGGTCAAACAAAGATTCAAAGGCTGTCTTGGGATGATGACATCTCACTGAAGCAAGTAAGACAGAGACATCTGTCAGGATACAAGGCTTTGGCTTCGGGGTAGGAACACACTCACACACATGCACACTTGTCCTTAGAGGTTCAGCCTTCAGGTGATGGAAAGAGAACATTACTTTCTACTCCACTGTCTCGGAGCCAGAGCCTCATCTGTTCTGGCATAAAGACAACATGCAGACATTTTTCTCTTTTTCTAGCCTTCTTTCACGTTCACTCTGTGTCCTCAGGGGGAGGGAGTTCCTATATGGCGTCCATAACGACCCCTGGATGAGCGTCTCAGGCTTCCATATCTACCTCTGTCCCATAAAGCTGTGGACAGCACTGACAGAGAGCCGGGAGTCACCGCAGGCCTGCTGGCTGCACTCGTAAAGAAACCTGGCAGCGCTGCCTCATCACCGCCACTGTCACAAAGCTGCACATTCAGCCATCATTTAAAGCCCATTCTTTTATACTGGCAATACTGCACTGCTGCCTGCGCCGCTGTCACAAACCAGGTTGTTCTCATACATTGTTCACATGTGAAAATAATGCACTGTAATTCCTATATCCCACAAAATCAATTTCTATGTAACCCACTTAATTGTAAAGAAAGAAGTAAAAAGAGCAACAAACATCATCTGGAGGGAGGTCGGGGTGGATGGGTAGACCCAAAACACACACAAACACCTTGCACTCAGGACTGTCACATAACATCCATATATAAGTTAAACCACTTCCCTTATTTTTTTTAACCAAAACCACAATCTTTTCCTAAACCTAGGTACCAAGTTGTTTCCTATGAAGACGAAAGAAGTTTGCATGCATGTTATGCACAGAAATTGGCACGTGTTGCTGAGCAGTAGTCGGAAAACACAAAAAATAAGGAATAACTTTTGTTTGCATAAACACATTTAAACCTGCAGGAGGCAGAGTATTTTTGGCATCATTGGTCAAAAAAAATCCATAATAACATTTCAGCATATTGTAATTCAAATGCTCTGAGAGAAAACTGGACTTCTGCACCTCCTCATCGCTCTGTTTTCAGGCTTTTAAAAAAAATCTAGCCTGTGATTGGAGACTTTGACCAATCACAGGTCATTTCTGAGAGAGAGCATTCCTATTGGCTGTTTACTCAATGGAGGCAGCTGTCAATCACTCGCAAACTCCAGCCAAAATGAGAAAGTTTGCTCCTGGTGGGCAGTGTTTCCTCGACAGATCTCAACATGGCTTATATATATACATAATATTGATTGATATTTGATGCTGCTTTAACATCACGGGAGATGTGGAGATGACAACTTAAAATGCACATTTTAGATTCAACAGCTTCCAGTTCTGGGGAGAAAAGACAGTAATAATAGTAAGAAATAAAATGTAGTATTGTATGTTTAACTGCGAGGAGCAAATAATTGTTCACATTGCATTTTTTTATGACTTTAATACTTTTTCATTTTGTAGCTGCAGTGACCCAGTTTATCCAGAAAATAAGAACATTTTGTTTTATCAATAATCAGTGAAAAAGAAGAAAACCCTCCCATGGTGTGGCTGTTTGTTATTTGGGGGACAGTTACCCTCCCTAACCCCCCTGACCCCCTTTACGTCCCATCTCTTGTTAAATATCCTACAGAACTACACATTAACACAAACGATATAAACTGATGGCTGCATCCATTAAAACTTGACTCCTATTAGAACATTGCTGAGAGAAAGA